>CM060846.1:20725000-20762500 GCA_030762175.1 Metallyticus violacea | reverse complement strand
ATGTTTATATATATGTTTTATATAAACATATATGTTTACTAAAGCTTCAATCATTCTTTCATCAGTCTATCCAAGAGCATGCATTAAAATTATTATGAAATTTTCTTTGCTAGGTTATTGAGGACGAGAAACTAAGATGCAAATTAGCCTTATTCCTACACATTCCATTTCCATCCTGGGATATTATGAGACTTTTCCCTTGGGATGATGAAATATTACAAGGAATGCTAGGTGAGTAAAAACAGTGTGAAATAAGAAGAATATTTTAATTAAATTTTAAAGAATAACTAATAGACTATATATAGACATGAGAAGTTTTGCACTCATTGAAAACTTATCTAGAAACTTAAAGACGTCAAGACTCAGAAGTAAAAATAAATATTAAATGAGAATTTTATTATTAAATATACATAAAGAAATGATTGAATACAGTTCATCAGCCATCAAAAAAGACAAAACTTCTAGCTTTTTTGTATCAATTCTTCAAATTTTTTGCATCCTCAGTTTAGTCATGATATAACATGCCAAATTGTTAGTTTTCAAAACGTTCATTATGAAACCAGTAATATAAATTCTGCAATATGGACAATACTGCCAAATATGTAGTTATTCTTCTTATAAAGAACTCAAAAGCTATTCAGAATTTTATATACCACAACATTACTTATACAATTTTTCACTCTATGTAATACTAAGCATTAAAATTTTAATGTAAACTGGTGCAACATTAAAGAATAATTTTAATAATGAACTTACATAATAAAAAGTATATAAAATGATTAACTGTTCCCTATTTGCTAATTTTAAAGCTCCTTAAATAAATTTTGTTATGTACTTTAAACAAGTCTTTGTCTTAAAAACAGAGTTAAAAGTAACTAGATAATTATTTGAAATAACCAAAATCTTTTCTTTACTCCTTCCCTGATACAAAATCAACCGGATGGTGCTGAGCAAAACACTGAATTTTACAATGAGACACACTGAGTGGAAGACATTGGACAGTGGCATAGTTTTACATTATCACAGTTTGTTGCATTGGATCACATGTATTAAATGATAATAAGCTTTGAAAAATATTTAAGGTGCAAATGTATGCAAATGATAGTTTTTTGAAATATATAACTAAACTTCATTGATTGCTTAGAATTATTTAATTCCTATTAGTTTTTGTGCTGAGGAAATACAAAATGTGAAGATTAAACAGGTATAACTTATCCAGACATGAAATTGATGGTTAATCTTTCAGAGTTTTTTTATTGTTTTTTATTTACTTATTCAATGACCCATATGATGTGAACAAAAAATTATTTCCACATATTACCATTTTTCTAATGAAAAGGTATACTGCTTCAAAGATGTGATAAGAGTATACTGATCTAATATTATGCTAAATAATTTGAAAAGCAAAGTCAGTTAGTTTTCCAAGGTAGAAATAAAAAAAAATAAATAAAATCTGCAATACATCATCCTGGCACCTAGATGTCTATACCAGGACATATATTACATCTTCTATAGTTTATTATATTTCTTTTTTCTCTTACATTATTTAACATTGTTTGTACAGATTATACCTATAACTAATTAAATCAAAGTAATTAACAAAAATAACAAAAATGCAAGTGAACAAAACAACCTGAATTTAAAACACTCAAACAATTCTCTAACTGGAAGCCAGTTAGCAAACAAAACTATAACTGGTAGCCAGCTATAATTTAACTACTAAAACTTAAATTCAAAACTAAAAATTGAAATGAAAACTACTAAAGACTAAAACTACCATCCATCAAAAACCAATGGTTATAGTGCTGGTAACCAGCACTCCTAAACTAAAATTTTATTTAATGTATCTGTTCCATTATCATTTCATTGGTTTATAAGTATTTATAATTTATAACTATTCTACAACACTTTATTTACATCACTTTCACCTTGCTCACTTGAATTCCATTTCCACCTTATATTCAAAACAATGCCTCAGTTATCTTCACTTCACTCCTTAGTGTTCAAATTATGAACAAAAACATTTAAACTTTCAATTTAAACTAATCAATAGCTGTGTATTTACTCACCAAACACCACACACTTACACTTTCACCGTTTTATAAACCTGTAGTTTCCACACTTCCTCCTCTTCTCAAATTTGACATGCCCATGTCAAATTTGAAAGAATGCACAAAAACAGTGAAAGAAGCTATACAGACTTGCTCTATAATACCAGACATAGAAAAATGCAGTTTAAAACAAAACAATCCTAACATAGCCAGAATATATGGGTTAGCTAAAATCCATAAACCAGGGAAAGGCATGAGACCCATCATTAATAATATAAACACCCCTACATATCTTCTAGCAAAATGACTTACAAACAGATTTACAGCTCTACCAAGGTTTCAAAGTAGAAGCATAAAAAGCTCATTCCAGTTAATAGAAAAAATAAAAGAATTTAAAGTTCTACCCTCTGATATTTTAGTGTCTTTTGACGTAGCATTTTGTTCCTGAGTATTCCAACTAACAAGCTTTTATCATTTTTGAATGATTGGTTAAAGGAGATAGGAATTAATGGAACTCACAGGAAAGAATACATCCACCTAACTAACATTTGTATAAACCAGTCATATTTTACATTTGCAGGAGAATTCTATAAATAGAAAACAGGACTCACAATGGGAAATCCTTTGTCCCCTTTATGGCAGATTTATTTATGAGTATATTTGAAACTCACATAATTTCCTCCTTCCCACATTATTTTAAATGCTGGTATAGATACATTGATGACATTTTTAGTATAGTGAAAAAAGAATTTGTTGAAGATGCTTTGAAACTTTTAAATACACAAGATAGGAATATATCTTTCACACTAGAAACAGAAACAAAGGAAATGTTGCTGTTTTTAGATATAAAAATTAATAATAAACATGGAAATTTAGAATTTGGAATCTATAGAAAGGATACGCACACAGATAACTATACAAAATCAAATGGGTTTAACCCCATAGCTCACAAACACTCAATTTCCAACAGCTTAATATATAGACTGGTGAATTTACCAATCAGTAAAGAGGAGCACAAAAAAGAATTTGAGAAGATACAAGAGATTGCCATTATAAATGGTTTAAACAAAAATTTAGTAAACAAAAAACTTGATAGATTCCTAAAGAAGAAATTGATCAACAATACCACCACACTATTAACTGAAAAAGAGAGAACAGTTTTTAAAAAATTAACCTACCATCCAGTACCTATGAATAATATCCACAAAATGTTTAAAGATATTAACATTAAATTGACACCTGTTAACAGATATACTCTGAAAAATGCTTTAGTGGACAACAGTTTTAATAATATTCTACTGGAGAAACAGTCAGGAAACTACAAAATAACATGTAAAGAATATGATAAGATATACGTTGGAAAAACTAAAAGGAACATAGGAACACGGTTAAAGGAGCATCTCAGGAACATTAAGTACAAACAGATTGATAGGTCAGCAGTGGCACACCATTTTTGGAAAGATAATCACGACATAAAAAGAGAAATAAAGTTACTTAAAGAAGCACTTGGATGTACAGAATTGGACACATGGGAGAAGATTTACATTCATAAACATAGGGATCATCTTATGAATTTCAACATTATAGCAGAATGTAATACCAATTTCCAGGTAATAAAGAAAAAAAAAACACCACCAGGTTGGAGCCACAGGTCCTCATAGATGTTGGTTTCTCATACCAGTCACCAGTTGGTTGAAGATGGAGAGGATTTCTCTTCCAAACTGGTCCCACCATATTTAAAAGTAAGTGAAGCATAAGAGTGTGTTAGATGACAGATTAATTATAATTTATGTTTAACAAGCATCACTGTATGAGTTCCAAAAGAATTTTTTAAAAATGTCTTATTTTTTGAAAGTTTTAAATGAATGCTTCTGTTCAATAAAACGATGATTTTTCCGGGCTTCTTGGCCGTGGTCTAGAGGTAACACTAGTAACACTAGTACCTGACCTATATATTGACAGTGTGTTCTCTTGAACGCCACTCTTGAGTTTGTCAGTCATGAGTCTACCTCTGAGGATGCCCGACGGAGTGGCGGGCGAAACGTCAGGTACTAGTGTTACCTCTAGACCACGGCCAAGAAGCCCGGAAAAATCATCGTTTTATTGGATTGACGCCGGCCGTGAAAGCCTAAGTTTGTATAGAATGCTTCTGTTGTTTTTAATTATTTAACTGAAGCAGAATTTTTTTCAGTTCAAAATAAAATGCTTAAATATCATACAAATTACACTGAAGGCTAAACATTTATTTAATATTTACACTTTTTAGGATGTAAGAACAATTAAGGTATCATTAAAGCAATGTTACATTTAAACATCTTTGCTTGTAGAATTGATTCAAATAAATTACATTAAAATATTGGTAAACTGCATTCATTAACAATTACCAAAGAGAGTTTATTGCACAGATTGGGGTTTAGAAACAACCAACAAAACCCTCCGTTCAGTACCTGGTGAAGAAATTGGAAACCACGGGAACATATGGGATGTCCACGAGGAAGTACTCCCAAAATTGCCACAAGCAGCATGCAGTATGTGAAAATAGACTGCATGTCTTACCAAGGAAGTTCTTGTGCAAATTGTTGTAGGAGATGGGAGTCTATCTTAATATCAACTGTACAGCTGTATGTATGATAAGATGCATATTGTGATTAAACAAATTTATTATAAACACTACATAACCACAAAGATCCATCAGCTATTATTTAATATACAAATTCCTAAAGTGTAATTTTTGAACGAGTGTAAAGTTAAGATCATATTGATCATAATATGAATTGAAAAGGTCATATTGATTATATCTTACCCAAATTAAGCTCGGTATGTTTTACAAACAAATCATTAATTCATTTTATGAATAAACGCATCCTAAGCATATTATACTTACTTCCATTCCTTAATGACTTATGGAATAATATTCAGGGAAAATCCAGTATGAAAAAGGGTAATCAAAATATGGCAAGGGCAAAACAATCACCCCATTGTAAACCAGTGTTCAAAACATTTGCAATTTTTCCATTGGCTTGTAAGTACATTCCATCTGTACTTTTACGAATACTAGCAAAAGAATTCATAAAGCAAAGAAACCAAATATAGGCAAGACCTAAATAAACTACATAAAATAGTGTACCTTAGCAACCTCAGCCACTTGTGCCAATATTGAATTTCAGATGATGATGATAATGATGTTTTAAAACAGCAAAATGGTATGAAATGTCAGTATTTCTATGTTTCTTGGTTCAAGCACATGTTAGCACCAGCTCAATGCTGCTCACTAATAATTCTCTTAAGCAGTCTTAGATGCTCAGAGAATAAGATCATAAGGTACATTAAGCCATCATCCTAAGTTCCCATATTACAGACATATTCTAGTTATTGGGGTATGCCAATATCAAATAGAATTTGCATAAAGTCTAGATAAATCAATTTCAATTTTAAAATACCTTATCAATTGTCATATCATAAAACTATGAGATATGCTGACTTTCTTTCTTTTCCTTAACTTTCTTTTTCTCTTCCCCTTTTTCTTCTCTGATCCTTTCTCAATTTAAACATTAGCTTTCATTGCTTTGAGTTAACTTAAATAATAACCCACTTATTGGCAAAGTGGGAATAATTATAATCAACTTAGTTTTACTGAACTTTTTTTTAATGTAATGAAGCCCATTATTATCCTTAGAGTTAATCACTAAAAGACACGAGTATTAAATATGAAACCAGTGAGACCTCAATGTCAGTTTGTGACATTTTGGCTATAAAAACAATCAAAGAGGGTGGGAAAGAAACAAACAAACAAAAGGAAGGAAGGAAGGAAGGAAATAACAAGGGAAGGAAAAAGCTGGTTCAAAGGAGAGTAAAATGACAAAGAGAAGCATGAATTACATTATTTGACTGAGCATTAAAGGTATAATATTTCATTTAACTGATACATTATAATTACTACATGTCTATTTGCCAAAACTGAGGGTTTCAATGTAAACAATAAATATTAATCTAATTTATTTTTGTGACACCCATTAAACATTCATAGAGTTCAACAATCAACATTAATGTTGCATTACTTCTTTTAAAATTTAGGGATGTCTAATTTCATTAAGTTGACTTTACATGGCATTCCCTCTGTTAATTCTATTTTATTATTCTTCATATTTTTTGATTATTTTAAAAAATACCTTTTTGAAAATACTAACTAGGTTTTAGTATTCTAGAAAAAAATGTTTGCCATTGTGTTTGTTTTATATAGTAAAAAGAACTGGAATAATGCAGTTATGTTTTTCTTAAAAAAATAAAGCATGTGACATGGTTGGGTTCCACATTGAAGACTACTGTCTCAACTTCATTGACTGCTGCTCTCGGAGGCTGGGATGCAGGATAGATCGCAATAATATGCTTGTGGAACTGGCAGGTCGCACAGTGCATATCAAGGCTCTTCCAATAGGAATCCCATTTGAACGCTTTGTACAGCTTGCTGAAACAACTCCAAAATTTCTGAAACTTGCTGAATCTGAGAAGCTTATTCTTGGTGTGGATCGTCTTGATTATACCAAAGGTTTGGCAAACATATTCCTGGAAAACAAGAAGGCTGTAATATTGTCCATTTATTATGCATGTAAAATTATATCTATTTGCATGAAAAGGGTTTCACAATGTAGACTGCATTATGGCAAGCAGTTAGAGCATTTGCCTTCAGTTGAGGCAAGTGGAGTACATTTCAGGGGCTATAAGTGGAATTTGAGGTGAATGTAGCAGTTTATGGTTAAGTTTACTGTGTATTCCAGTTTCCCCTACCACTCATTTCACCAAGTAGTCCTTCAGTTTCATTATCATCATTGTTATCATAATATCCTTCTTCATCTAACCCCTGCCTGCGATGCCTCAGTAGTTAAAATGGGCCTTAAACACTACAAAAAAAGTTCATCTTGCCCAATGTGTTCCAAACAAATTTCTGGAGCATAGCTTGAAACTAGATCCTACATAATGTAAATAGCTCCAAAATCATTGAAAAAGTTGTTATGAGATTAGCTAGAACATAACCTTATTTAGTTCAATGCATGAAAGAATTTTTGCTTGCGATACATTGAATTGTTTTCATTAATCTGCATTTGTACCTTTTGTTAATCCAAATGCCTGCACATCCATGCATTTAACTTACAGTGAAACAATTGCATGATTATGTTATTTGATGTAATATTGACTGCAAATGTTCAATCTCTTTGCTGCCATAGCCCTCACACTCCATATTTTCCAGTAGCCTAAAAATGCTGCTTTGTGGAAACTTATTATGAAAGTACTGGTTAAACAATGTGTGCTCTGAATGAACATGAAATTGTCAGTAGTAGGTGTAAAAAAATAACATGTCAGGATAGTCCTTAAGTGCATATCTAGTGTATGCATGATAAAATATTCATGTTTATGTAAAATTGATGCATTTATCTTTAGACAGTTATGAATTCTTTTTAAACAATATCATTTAATTAATCATATATACAGGTAAATTGCAGCATTTGCAAAATTCTTGTTTTATTTCTTTCAATAGCAACATGTTTAAAAATATACAAAAATAAAAATAGACTGACTATGGTTTTTCCAGTGTAAAGTTGAATTTATGATTTTCATATTATAGAACACAAGTATAGTAGGCTAAAACCTTTCACTTCTCATTTTTAATACAGAACTTTTTTAGATTTATTTATCCCCAGTGAACCATATTCACCATAATCTTCATTGGGACAGTTCAGTCATGCTCTAGCCTAAGAAGTTGATTGCATTACTGTAATGCTATGCAGCAATGCCTCTAAATCTGAGAGAACCTTAGGCATATATTGGGAGGGGATTTATTTTAGAGAATATCAAATGATATTTTCATTTTTAAAAATTGTACCCATTTATTTGTAAATAAAAGAATTAATATTATTACCTGGATATTTCAACAAGCTATTGACATCTAAAAGAGCAATGTTTCAAACAAAATATTCTAAAATGAAAAAGTAAAAGTCACAATTTAGATTATATATATAGTCTAAAATAAATGTCTTGATTTCTCTTGATTACTGCAGCCACCTTCAGGCAATATTAGCTTTATTGACCCTCAATATTTAGATTTAACATATATAAGCCTAAAAATTCCAACTATGAGAAACTGCATCTTTTGCCTTAGAATGTCATTTCCATATCCTATAGGCGAGACTTCTTTAGAATCTTCCAAACAAAGTTTCAAATTCAACATTTTTGGGTGGACATGCTTTCAATAAACTTATTTTTCATTTTTCACTAAGCATTGTACATAGCATGTCATATGCCTTTAATGCTGTTACACAGAGTTTATCTTTTTATCCTTAAATAGGGCAGCAGTTATATGTTCAATTTGTATAGAAAACTTCCCAAGAGCCCGGGCTCTGCCTATAATTATTATTAGCCTTCAAATTCATAGCCTGCAATCATAAGGTTCATTAATTAGAATATAAAACTAAAAGGTCTAGCTGCTCGCCTCCCACAGAGGCAGCCCAGGTTCTATAAATGGGCTCCTGGGAAGGTTTTCTCTGGATACTCTGGTTTCCACTGTCATTCAATCTACATGTGTTCATTAAAGTCTGGTCAAAATCACCATTAGAGTATTCTTGACTATTTCAGAAGCAAGGCAGTTTTATGCAATTTAATTTAATGGTGGAAGCTATGCAGCAGCATGATTTTAAGGCTGTCTGTCACAGGTGCTCCAGGCCGGGGCACATAAGAAACATAATACTTTTGGCAGCATTTAAATGTTATGCATGCATACAAATCCATTTAGCATTAAAATGCATCTTTAGTAGAGTTACTTTTGTTTGAGCTTCTTTTTAGTATCTTTCAAGGATAATAGGTATTTGCAATACGTTATATACCAGACTTTCATGTAGGCGCAGTGTTTTGATTTTCGGCGGCTATCCGAGAACGTATTTTTTCTAAAAGTGTGTATAAAATCTTACCTCATAGAAGATGCTGGAAATGTCGTCCCCCTTCGCCTAAATAGATGTTATATCGGGAAAACACATTCGGATTGGCACGTTTAAGTCTGGCCACTGAAATATTTCTGATTTCATTTGTAATACTTTCCCTTAGTTCCTCCAATGTGTGAGGGTTTTGTTTTATAATCGCTGTAAAAATCACACGCTGTTAAATCTGGTGAGAACGCTCTATCTTCAAACACTTCCTTAATTTTATTTATGCACTCCGCTGCTGATGAGCAGTTGCAGAATCCTGTTGAAACTACTCATCTGATTTCTTTTCTTCTATAAGCTGCTGAAAAAATGGGGCCAAAATATCCCTTTTGTACCTTTCTGCATCTATTGTTGTCTCGTAAAATACCGAACCGATAATATGCCTTGCGCAAACAGCACACCATACTCCAACTTTCCTGTATAAAGAGGGGTTTCCTGTACGTGATGTAGATCGGTACACCAGTAGTGCATGTTTTGATTGTTCATACGGCCGTTCAGGTGAAATCAGGCCTCATCTGAAAATAACAGAAGCGTTGGGTCCATTAAACCTTCATTCACAGATGAAAAAATAATTCACAGTTACCATTCTTGCTACTGGGTCGCCTTGTTTTAAACAATGGCCACGTGTACACTTGTACGGTTTTAGGTTTAATAATTTTGCTGCTTTATGTGCACAGCCCCTAAAATCCGCACTTTTTTGTGCTAATTTCTGGAGTGATTTTGTAGGTAAACGTCCATGGTTTGCACCAATTTCGTTTAGTTTCTCATGTGTTAAAACTGTACGTTTCGGTGTGTGTGTATGGGGTTGTTTTTTTTTTTTTTTTTTTTTTTTTTTGCATTGATCCCAGTAGAAGTAAATTTATTCGCAATATCTTGAATTGCTTTTCTGGAAGGTAACTATTGACTAGGTAACTGCAAACGAAATTCTGCACGAACACTATGAGTGGACTCGTATTTGTAGTAACATTTAAGCACGAAAATGCGCTGCTCTAGAGTCAACTATCCCATCTTGGCGAAACCCAACTTCTGCACTGCTTTGAAAAGACGTTCAAGAACAGGAAGGGAGGCTTGTAGGGGAAAGAGTGGAGAGCGCCGCTCGCAGCCGACGGGATTCAAAACACCGCGGGTGTGGGATAGTTTTTACGTGAAAGCTGTGTAGGTGTTATTTGTTTTATTCTTAAATTATATTGTTCAACCTTTTTAAAATTCACAAGTAAGAAGATGAGAACAACAACCTTTTGCAATTCTGTTTGTTCATTTTTTTTTTTTTTTTTTAGTTGCAAGGTAAAATCTAACGTCATTTGTTTTGTTTGTTCTCTTTCCAGGTCTTGTTCATCGAATACTTGCCTTTGAACGTTTATTAGAAAAATATCCAGAACATATTGAGAAGGTAGCTTTATTACAAATCTCTGTACCATCCCGCACAGATGTGCGAGAATATCGTCAACTAAAAGAAGAAATGGACCAATTGGTGGGGCGAATCAATGGGCGCTTTACTAAACCTAACTGGTCACCCATTAGGTATATCTATGGTAGTGTATCACAAGAACAATTAGCTGCATTTTATCGTGACTCAGCTGTGGCTCTGGTAACACCTCTCAGGGACGGTATGAATCTAGTAGCAAAGGAATATGTTGCCTGTCAAATTAAAGAGCCTGGGGTCCTTATTCTCTCTCCTTTTGCCGGCGCTGGTGGGATGATGCATGAAGCTCTTGTCGTTAATCCATATGAAGTTGACAAAGCTGCAGATACACTACATCGAGCTTTACATATGCCTCTGGATGAACGTGAAGTTAGAATGAAACAACTTCGTCGCAGAGAACAACTCATGGATGTAAATCACTGGATGAACTCATTTCTTGCTACAATGGGTGCTTTCAATAATGATGATAACAGTAATCCACTTTCCACAAAAATGACTCCATTGACTCTAGATGATTTTGACCAGTATCTGAATAACCACATAGACACCATCTGTAAACTCAGCTTAATTTTGGATTATGACGGTACACTTGCTCCTCTCACCTCACACCCTGACTTAGCCATCATGCCAGAGGAAACAAAACGTGTATTGGAACGATTATCAAATATACCAGATGTAAATATTGCAATCATATCAGGACGTAGCCTTGAAAATGTGAAAAAGATGGTAGGATTGGATCAGCTAACATATGCTGGTAGCCATGGTATTGAGATTCTTCACCCTGACGGTACAAAATTTGTACATCCAGTTCCGTTTGAGTATGCAGAAAAATTAAGAGAGTTAGCACAGACACTTGAAAATGAAGTTGGTCACAGTGGAGCTTGGGTGGAACACAAAGGTGTGCTACTTACATTTCATTATCGTGAAACACCATCTTCACAAAGAGATGATATCGTAAACAGGGCATTACAAATATTTCAGCTTGCAGGATTTGAACCTCATGAAGCTCATATGGCAATTGAGGCCAAACCACCAGTCAAATGGGACCAGGGACGTGCCTGTATCCATATCCTACGTACAATGTATGGTGCAGATTGGTCTGAGAGGGTAAGGATAGTATATGCTGGAACAGAAGCTGCTATGCAAGCACTGGCTGGTATTGCATGCACATTTAGGGTAGATTCCTCACCAACAGTAAGGACATCAGCTAATTTCAGATTAGAAGGCCCAGATGCTGTACTTACCATGCTGAAATGGGTTGAGAAACAGATGAACAGGCGGTCACCTCGTCTAACCCGCTCTCCTCGTCTAAGCCGTTCACCCAAACATCAAAGAAAACAAAACACTCTTGACTACAGTCTTAGTTTTGAAGAAGAAGATGATGCCACCAATGGTTCTACTCATTTTTCCAGCAATGGAAGACGAAGACTATCAAATTCCTTTTCCAAAAACACTCAGATTAATTAAACATATTAGAGATAACTGTAAACATTTATCAATAATGATGCAATGTTAGATTTTATACAACTTAAATGTTCAGTATTCAAAGTAAAGATGAGTTACTTTTTCAGATGATCTTTATGTATAGATCCTGAATCCACATTTAGTTGAAAACTAAATTAAAAATATAATGAAATTATATGTTCTAACAAATTACTGATAATTTCAAAGTGATAGTATTATAAAATATAGAAGTGAAATTAACACTAAGTACTATTAGGAAGTTAGTTGCCGTAGATGTTTGAACAAATACCAGGAATTCAGAAAAATTACTGTATTTAAGTAGTGTCCCTCATTTGTTCTTTCCCATTAAAATATACATTTTCTAGATCAGCAGAACTGTAGGTCAGTCATCCTGCAAAAGTACTTTCTTGTTGTTGTTGTTGTTGTTGTTGTTGTTGTTGTTATTATTATTATTATTATTATTATTATTATTATTATTATTATTATTATTATTAGGTAAATATGGAGTATTACATAACAAAATTGATTTGAACTTTTATTTCAAAACCACTTTTTAGAATTATTGGGTCTTTTTCCCTTGGTATGCCTCTAAACTAAATGCTTATTTAATCTTCAGTAATGTGGATTGTGGCTATGGAGAACTGCTTAAAATAGATGAAAAGTTCTGGTGTAAAACCCTACTGGCAGCTTACCCTTAGCAGGATCCAAATTTTTATCCAAATTAGCAACTGCTTAGGACTAGAACCCTAAAAAAATCAAGCCTTAAAGATGCCTTCTGAAATGAACATGTGTTTTACAGGTTTTCTCTGATAATGTCCTCTGTTTATGCTCTTTTCTTCAGAAGAGGAAAATTCCTTATGTATGGCCTAGGTAACAAAGCTTCACTGTTGATATATTAATATGAATCTCCTATTATAATGAGGAGCTAGAAGACTGAGCTGGGATATGACACATTCCAGTATTGCATACTAAAATTATTTATTATGGGATAAATTTGAAATGAGCTAATTCTAACTCTACTCGATATATAGGTTATAGTTTATGCCCTTGCTAAAGGTGATTTGATACATATACATTTGCAAAAGTGTCCCAATAATCATATTTTCCATTAAAAATGTTTATGATATATATAAATCACTTTTACTAACTTATTTTTCCTGGAAAGTCATTGGACACATGCAGAGTAATTCAAATATCTGGCACCATGGACATGGAGGTTCTCCCATATTGTGTACATTATAGTTTTCTTCTCAACTAACAGGTAAATCTAGCACTTACCCAAAACACACACAGTGCAGTACAAAACCATGCTACTGATGCTAATGCACTGATTGTATTTGACCACATGGTACTGATTCATGTGCCCTAGAGACTAGTTCATGCATTGCCAGTCCCAGAGATGCCAACAATATATATCATATAATGCATTTTGCTTTTCTTTGGGTGTTTTGCCATTCCAATGTATGATCTGTATCTGTACTAATAACATTAAATGACACCAGACCTTATCTTAGAGCAAAACATGAATAGCCTAAGTGGTTTTTACACTGTCAGGCAATTACCACATCGAAACAGCATAAACTCTGTTTGTATTAAATGCTTCCTATTTATGTATAACTATATGTTATTATTTTCTCCATGCCTGTTCCATAGCTTGTTAAAGTGTACTTTTTGTACTTAGTATACTAAACCATATACATATTCATGGGTAATACTTCCTCAAAGAATCTTACAAATATACGAACATAAAAATGTGTGAAGAATTTGGATGAGCTGTAGATGAATAAGTTTTATTGTAAAATTAATGAATACTAGCAAATTGGTTAGATATATGCAGAGGCCAGAGTAAAATTTCTAATAAAATTTCTAGTTATATTTTCCATCTGTTTCTTGCCTACAACTTTGTTTCCATTAAGAAATTGACTGGCATGTTTATGACACAGATGTTACCTATAGCAGAGGTTGTCAACTTTTTTTAACATAGCTATACTATTTTTGCTGGTCTTGAAGACTGCCATTCATTTCCGATATTGGCAGCACTGAGAACTGTAATGTGTGCAATTTCATATCAGTCACAAAAGCACAACGCCGTCATTGTTGTAATATTTCCGGATTGTAGTATATGTACGGCACTAGATTAAGTAAATATCTAAAAGAATGTTTCACCTGCCTTTCAAGTTTAATCAAAGGAAACATTTATTTTAGAAAATATAATTAACCATTTTAATTGGGCGCCTATTGTCAAGAGAAGTCTAGTTGGTATGTCTAAAAACTTACATTCTGAATATTACAATTGCGACGACGAATTTGGAGCTTTTAAATTAGCTGCCGGATGCCAAGAATGTAAAACAGAAAGTTACATGACATTCTATCTTAATTTATGATTTGTTTTATGTCAATGAAATATGTAAAGTTTTAGCGTTAATAATTGCATGTAAATAAAGAAAAATAATGAATGTTAAAAACGTGTTATTGAAAGCCTGTATTAAGGCGATTTCCAGCCGGACCTTTCCTTAAAAATAACAGCGATTTACAACAGCAAAGGCTAACTCTTCTATAAAAGTAGCAAGTTCCACATGTATTAAGGCCATGTACAGAATTAACATTTCGATAGGTTACCACAACATGCCATAGTTGCACAACTAGCCAGGCGAAAACCGTCACGCGTGAATTGTAATGGATGTGCCACCGGCGTCACTGAATTTTCACCATAGTTACTTAATTTCGTGCTTCACTCAAATATAGATGTACATGAAACGTGAAAATCACTGCCATACCGTCTGTCTCCAACAAAATGTATTGTTACCATTCATATCGGCTGTTGGTCTAAAGCGACAGTGGAATGTAGCTATGTCTTATATGTTCTATGCCATTGCTTATTAAGGGTGGATGATGTTTACACTACACGGACCAGGGACCAAAAGCCCTGAAGTTACAAGGTCTTTAATCAAATGGTTTGATGTAAACTCCAAAATGAATTATCAACCAAACACCATAAACAAGTCGAGTCCGAGCTTACTCTCTCGACTTTTGTAGTTGGAATTAGGCTGAGCAGGCAAGCTTTGCTGTGGCAGTAAATAACAATTAAAATCAACAGACCCATTTCTTATCAAACTTTTAATATGAATCGAACTTCTTGTGCCTCAGTTCTAAACTGTGTATCTGAAACTCCAGCTGTAAGTATATTAATATTTTTATAAATTATCTTAATTATCTTATCAATATTCAATATTCTTCCCCGTTGTTTCCACAAATGAGATGGTGCAGGTAAACTGTATCGCGATATACTGACCTAAGCTTGTTTCTCTTAGCAGGCAATTGTTTGGACAGTGGTTAACACGTGTGATACTGTACTGATGTAGTATCACCTTTTTCACTGGCTTAAGGCCGCTGACTTGCCCTTATAACCTTCAAACTAATGCACACAACTCAATGAAATTTGACACGACAAACATTGGAATATAAGTAATTACGTAAAGATACGAATGGTGCTTTACTGTCTAGCTCGTGAATGCCGATTGCCTGTTTACTCTTTTCAGCAATAGTGTGCTGTTGTTACAGTGTAATCAAAAGTCATTGTATCTTTGTATTATAGGCAATACAGTAGTGTAGACCGTTATACAGTAAAAAAAGCACTTTATTGTGCACACACACTGTAAACTGCATCGATTAACAATTACCAAAGACAGTTTATTGCACAGATTGGGGTTTAGAAACAACCAACAAAACCCTCCGTTCAGTACCTGGTGAAGAAACTGGAAACCACGGGAACATATGGGATGTCCACGAGGAAGTACTCCCAAAATTGCCACAAGCAGCATGCAGTATGTGAAAATAGACTGCATGTCTTACCAAGGAAGTTCTTGTGCAAATTGTTGTAGGAGATGGGAGTCTATCTTAATATCAACTGTACAGCTGTATGTATCATAAGAGGCATATTGTGATTAAACAAATTTGTTATAAACACTACATAACCACAGAGATCCATCAGCTATTATTTAATATACAAATTCCTAAAGTGTAATTTTTGAACGAGTGTAAAGTTAAGATCATATTGATCATAATATGAATTGAAAAGGTCATATTGATTATATCTTACCCAAATTAAGCTCGGTATGTTTTACAAACAAATCATTAATTCATTTTATGAATAAACGCATCCTAAGCATATTATACTTACTTCCATTCCTTAATGACTTATGGAATAATATTCAGGGAAAATCCAGTATGAAAAAGGGTAATCAAAATATGGCAAGGGCAAAACAATCACCCCATTGTAAACCAGTGTTCAAAACATTTGCAATTTTTCCATTGGCTTGTAAGTACATTCCATCTGTACTTTTACGAATACTAGCAAAAGAATTCATAAAAACATAGGTACACAGCAAAGAAACCAAACATAGGCAAGACCTAAATAAACTAATAACAAGTTGTAAGCTCTTTAATGTTATTTAATTCATTTCCATCCACTACAAAGGAAATGCGTACACAGAAAATAAGTTCAGGTTAGCATGAAGATACCCATCACTCGCACCTTCTATATAGAGGAGGGTTTGTACAATAAAAAATAAATGTATTAATTGTTCTCCATTGAATTAATTCAGCTTTGTAAATATATTAAATGCAAATATTTTAAGTTATAAATTTGTAAATATTCCAGATGTAAATAATTTAAAGTCGTAATTAATATGCATGTTTATTTTTCCTAAGATGCCTTTTTAATGTAAAAAATTACCATCTTTGACAAACTCTAGACCAAAATTAAAATTTGTAAACATGAAGAATGTAACAATTTCATAAAATATAATGTATATATAATTTCTGATTGAATGTTCCTCCTAGAGTTATACTAGTTAGCTAAACTCATTATAGAGTCCACAGATTGATTTCCCAAATGTACTAAGTATATGTAGTTTCTGATTGAATATACTTCCAAGAGTTATACTAGTCAGCTAAACTCATTATAGAGTCCACAGATTGATTTCGCAAATGTACTAAGTATATGCAATTTCTGACTGAATATGCTTCCTAGAGTTAGACTAGTTAGCTAAACTCATTATAGAGTCCACAGATTGAAGTGATATGATACTATGGTAGATGCAGGGCTAAGCAGAGCCTCTTATAAACACGAGTCCGTAAAAAAAAGTATATTAACTTTAGGAATGTATATCATACAATGTATTTTTTTCTGCTACGTACATTTATATTAAATAAATATTTCAAGAAGAAGAAAGTATAAAACCACGATTACAAGGCCGTTTAAACTGGCCATCGTCAAGAGAATCGTTAGTGATTAATCATTAAAAAATAAGTATCAACTGGAAACATTTATTATTATTACTACAATAATTTATTTTAATAGTTTATCTGTGTAATTCTCCAAATTAGAGTCCCTTAGTTATTTTCAGAATTTTTTGTTAGTAAGCTATTCATTTTAGCAAGGTATTCTGGAAATATTTCTGATTTAGGAGGAAGATTCAAAAAGTGAGTTACACTTATTGCAGTTATTTGGCAGCATTAAGCAAAAAGAGTGGCGTTTGTGCAGAATAGAGTTCCTGTTCATATCTTCCTATAAATACGCTTTCATAAAGTAGCGATAAAAATTGCATTTTAGCTGGAATACAAAATGACACGCGTCAACTGGAAAGGTACAAGGAACAGTACATTTTTCGTGGGTAAAATGTCTCCATTGCGTGAAGTTTCATAGTAAATTTTTGGCCGTATAGGGCCAAATGCAATGTCGTGTACATTCACACTGACATAGTGTCAGCAGTTTGAATAAGGCTGTGCAGGAGTCACTGATGCTGATCGGTAAGGAAGAAGTCATCATCAACGTCAAACACAGAAGAAATTGTGCTGCAGGTTGATGTAATGGTTCTCAACATTCGTAGAGCGACTGTTGCGGAAATGGCACAGGAGTTGGTATCTCAATGGACAGTGCTCATTTCGTCGTTTGAGATCATCTGGAGCGTATTTCTATTGTCAGGGAATTGAAAAAGTATTAAAACTTCCATACAAGTGTTTTCAGAGACTGGGTGATTATGTCGAAGAATAGTGTGCTCTACCTGTGTCATTGTATTTTAAGGTTTTGACTAATAAACGTTTCTTGCTCTGGAATATTCAAGTTTAACTTGCTTTTTGAATCATCCTCATAGGTATTCAGAAAGCGGCAATTATTGTATTCAGAACCACAAAGAAATAAGTAACCATGTAATCACAGCCTATTAGACTGATGAAAAGTGATGTTACTTCCAATCCTTGAAACAATGTAGGCAATGAGTACTACATAGGTAACTAGGAAATAATGCGGAATAAAATGTTAATATACATGCTAATTGTGTCATTTATTTGTATTATGTGTAACATTTACATCATGAAACATTGAGGTAAATCATTAAGTTATTGTTGAATAAAATGAAAATGGCAACTCTTTTTCGGTACGTAAGAATAGCAGTGCATAATTTATCTAATTGATTTCTTCAGACATAAGGGTTTTAAAGATTCGCCTTACCCACCAACAACAATTAGGCGAATTGCAAATTGACTCACTGTCGTGGTATAAACTAGTTTTTAGGAGCAAAACATGCATGTGTACTTACAGCACATTATATAATAATAATAATAATAATAATAATAATAATAATAATAATAATAATAATAATAATAATAATAATAATAATACTTAGGTATAGCACATTGAGATCGCAATTATTAAAGTTTTGAAATTACATGTTGTTTTAAAAGATTTATGATAAATTGATAATCAATGAAAGTGCATTAATTTTACAAAAAAGGGGGTTAAATAAATAAAATCAGTCTAGGCTTGATAATTATTCGTAGATCCTAGTCAGGTTTGTTGTGAAGCCTGTATTTTCTAAATTTAGTTTGGCATTGAACAAGCATACATTCCTGTGACAGAAGTTTCGAACACCTAGTTTAAAATTGCATAACATTAGTTTATGTCAACGGCTTGATTATGAACTGGACAGAAATGATTATCTGCATCTCAGCCTTTCAACACGTTCAATGAAAGTGTTATATTGCATTGCAAAGTTAGCTTGTATTAAACGACCTTCTCTCCAAAGGCTTGGAGACGTTCTTGGATGATGTATCAAACTGGAATTAATTTTCTTCAGCCCAGAAGTCTTAGTACTTGAATATCCGGTTCCCAACATATAGTATAAAAACCATCCTGACTAAATAATTACCAAATACATTGGCAAAGGACATTAATGATTACTATTAGGTCATTAATTATCAAGATACTTGATTAATTTTACCCCTCTGTAGACCACTTTTTACTCAAACGCATATTTTTGAGCTGCCGCTGCTGCCTGTTCACAAGGATATGTCATCATCCATCGAAAAAAACAGAAATCGGATAAATTTAGCAAAAGAACGGGGCATTTTGACGGAGAAAGCTCGACACGAACATCGCAGGATTTTCTGCACATCGAACTAATATGTATAATTACATATTATTGTTTTCTAATTGGAGTTGCAAAGGGGACAAAAGTCACACATAGTTGTATAGTTCATGAATATGTAAAAAGGGTTCATGTGTGCTGTATTGGGACAACTACAGGAACTAACAAACCAATACTTTCATCTCGTCGACCGACATACCCATTGAGGATATGTGTATGGAACAAATTTTGAAAGCACCAATGCAATTAACAGTGGCTGAATTGACAAAAGCAGCAAAGAAATCAAGGGTGTTCGCAAGGGAGAGCACAGTGCGAAATCATTTTCCAAGCCTCGAGCTTTTCTCCGCTACTTGGTTTTCAAGAGTCAGTATGAAGGATATCCTGGTCCTAGCGCAACAAATAGTATATCTAATCACGTGACACCTACATTTTAAAACAAAATTTCTTTAAAACTATTCCATTGATGAAAAAAGAAGTAAAAGCAATCCTGATGAACACAAAAATAAGTCATATTTTAAAGAGGCATATAAAGAAACAAACTAAAGATTCCAGAAAAAACCAAAAACAGTCACATAAAGCCTGAATAATCTACAAGGCAAACATGAATATAAAAGATGTACAATATTAAGGATGCTAAGAATTAACAAGTGCAGCCCGAATAAGCTATGTTTATTTAAAAATCTTCTTCCCTATTCAGATATAATGTATTAATAATAAAACAAAATAAATCATAAACTAAATAATATGGAACTAAACTTACTAAATTATCAAGAGAAACCAAGAACAGACACGATGAATCTGAATAACTAACCTAAGGTAGGCAAATATAAACGTAAAAGAGGTATGCATAAATTAAACGTCATTTAGTTATGATGCTAAGAATAAATGTTTGGTCTCAAGCCTCTTTGGGAAAGGAGGTTTGCATTTCCTAATTTACCAGGGTTGTATTTTGCTGTTCTTTACCTCTCTTTGAGTTTTTGTTTGCGACATCACGGGTAGAAGGCATCACTGCTAGGGCCATGTGGTCAGCGCATCACTCCCGCTAGCGCTAGTAAGTAAAGTTTTATTACCTTAAAAAAGAGAAAGGCAAATAAAATAATGCATTAACATTTATGTGGAACAAACTAAAGAACATTCAGAACATAGAGGACTGTTCAATAAAGAATAATCATAATTATTTTTGACAACATACGTTTACTTTAACTGATCCTCATTATCAAAATAAACCCAGTTGGATGCAATGCACCTATTCCAGGTTTCCTGTCAGTTTTCAAAGATATATTGGTCATAATTTTTGACAAGTCCTTCAGAATCGCCCCCGTAGCACTCATCACTGTTCTTGATTATGAAAAATACCTCCCACGAAGGTGTTTCCTCCATTCAGGAAAAAGGAGAAAGTGACAGGCGGCTAAATATAGACTATAAAGAAGGCGAGGGACACTTCACATTGATTCAGTTACAATATTTGCGATGTGCAGTAGTACATATCATGAGCAGTATAGACCCTTTGCTCCAGCCAACTTCACCCTATATCTAATTTACGCGTGTTTTATATTCCAGAGTGTTTTAACTTACAGTTTGTTACATTTTCATTTAACAGAATGTTTTATTTTAATTTTATAGTGTGTTCTTATATTTTATTTTTCAAAAGGACATAATGTTACATTCAGGAAGTACATACATGTAACAAAGTAGTATTATATATATATATATATATATATATATATATATATATATATATATATATATTGTATATAATTTTTCAAAGCGCTTGTATTTTACACCATGTTTTGTTTTATTTTACAAGTTTCATTTTCATTTACAGGATGTAACATTTAAATTTTACAAGATGTTTTATTTTAATTTTATAGGTTGCTTTTTATATTGTATTTTTCCAAAAAGTACATACATGTTTTATTTAGTAATTACATTCATCTTACAAAGTAGTGTTATATATTACTAAATAATTTACATTATATTATATATATCCTTCAGTAAATTTTTACATAGAAGGTTATATATGTTTCATTTAGCAATATATATATATATATATTGCTAAATGAACATATATATTGTAATCAATCACAAATATAATACAAGTAGAAATATTTCCTTTTAGTTATTCACATCTTACAAGTACTTTTAATTATGTACAATGAGGTAGTGTTAATTGTTAACAATAAAGTGAAACGTAGTATGAACTTGAAACATTTTAAACCAAATTCGAGCTGTGCTATAGGGAAGAACAAACTCCCCATAGACCTCCTGCAATATTTCATAGTCATCAGTTGAAAATTTGTTGAGACGAAAGCAGAATTTCAAAGCAGCATATTGTTCATCGCTTGTCACCTCCATTTCAATGTAGTTGAAACTGAACATGTCTCAACCAGTACATCTCTCAAGGCGAGAACAGCAAGTAGTACCAGAGTATATTACTCATTAAACTAACAAAATATTCTTCAGTTAAGTTTTAGTGCGAGATACTGTACCTTTAAAAATGATGATCAGCTTTCTTCTTTATTGAACAGCTCTCACAGAAGAGATGTAAGTTTGATGCTGAGTAAGCAGCTCAGCCTAATCTCCGGTGTAACTTTAACAGCCAGGTTTAAAACAAAGGCATGATGTGTTGCAATTCTTCAGTGTTATGACCCTGTTGAAGTTTCATAAAAGGAAGTCTCTTACTGTCTTGCTAATGAAACGTTATAGAACACAAAAGTAGAAAACAACAATTTTAATGAGAGAAAGAATTGTTAAAGAATTTGTTCTAAATTACATGAAGGAATGTGAACAGAATCGGAAATGTGAATGAAAATGGGAAAATGTTTATAAATATATGTGCCAAATGCGATCCTTTCCTTACAAAGAATGTCAAACTAGCAGGGATGTCTCCATCATTTTCAAAATCAAATAGACCACACAACTTATTTAGAATAACTTTAATATTTGTGAGAGGAATAAGAGAAGAGCAAATGTTGGCAATGAATGTGTTCGTTGAGTAGACATTAAGGTCAATGGTTGCTGGTAAAAGGCTTAAACAACAGAGTACAGAGCACAATGGAAACAAAGGAAAGTCTTTAAGATAAAACTTAGAAACATATAAATTTTAGATGAAAATCTAGAAAAAAACAAGATGTGACTGGGAACTGACATAAAGGTATATCAATTTATGAGTGTGAATCAAATATAAACCGGAATTTTTATTTTACTACTTGCTAGTAGTACGAAGCAGACAGGCTTTCGAGACGTTACCGGTAATTCCAAGAATAAGCGGAACCGGTTCGCCCCGCCTTTGCCAGTAAGAGTTAACGTTGCCGGGAGCTCCAAGAATAATGGGAACCGGTTCGCCCCGCTTTTGCCAGTAAGAGTTAAGGTTACCGGGGGTTCCAAAAATAAGGAGAACCGGTTCGCCCCGCTTTTGCCAGTATGAGTTAACGTTGCCGGGAGCTGCAAGAATAATGGGAACCGGTTCGCGCCGCCTTTGCCAGTATGAGTTAACGTTACCGCGAGCTGCAAGAATAATGGAAACCGGTTTGCCCCGCTTTTGCTAGTAAGAGTTAACGTTACCGCGAGCTGCAAGAATAATGGAAACCGGTTCGCCCCGCTTTTGCCAGTAAGAGTTAACGTTACCGGGGGTTCCAAAAATAAGGAGAACCGGTTCGCCCCGCTTTTGCCAGTATGAGTTAACGTTACCGCGAGCTGCAAGAATAATGGAAACCGGTTTGCCCCGCTTTTGCTAGTAAGAGTTAACGTTACCGCGAGCTGCAAGAATAATGGAAACCGGTTCGCCCCGCTTTTGCCAGTAAGAGTTAACGTTACCGGGGGTTCCAAAAATAAGGAGAACCGGTTCGCCCCGCTTTTGCCAGTATGAGTTAACGTTACCGCGAGCTGCAAGAATAATGGAAACCGGTTTGCCCCGCTTTTGCTAGTAAGAGTTAACGTTACCGGGGGTTCCAAAAATAAGGGGAACCGGTTCGCCCCGCTTTTGCTAGTAAGAGTTAAGGTTACCGGGGGTTCCAAAAATAAGGGAAATCGGTTCGCCCCGCTTTTGCCAGTAAGAGTTAACGTTACCGGGAGCTGCAAGAATAATGGAAACCGGTTTGCTCCGCTTTTGCTAGTAAGAGTTAAGGTTACCGGGGGTTCCAAAAATAAGGGGAACCGGCTCGCCCGGCTTTTGCCAGTAAGAGTTAACGTTACCGCGAGCTGCAAGAATAATGGAAACCGGTTTGCTCCGCTTTTGCTAGTAAGAGTTAAGGTTACCGGGGGTTCCAAAAATAAGGGGAACCGGTTCGCCCCGCTTTTGGTAGTAAGAGTTAACGTTACCGGGGGTTCCAAAAATAAGGGGAACCGGTTCGCCCCGCTTTTGCCAGTAAGAGTTAACGTTACCGGGAGCTCCAAGAATAATGGGAACCGGTTCGCCCCGCTTTTGCTAGTAAGAGTTAAGGTTACCGGGGGTTCCAAAAATAAGGGGAACCGGTTCGCCCCGCTTTTACCAGTAAGAGTTTAAACTCATTGCTTGCGCAAGGAAAGACTCTCTTGACATTTTTCTGAGATTCCTAAGGCATTTTCTTCATGAAGGTCGAACTGTCAATGCAGTTTACTACTGAAAGCTCCTGGTTGAGGCAAAACCTGCTTATCAACAACTTATCTCCCCCCGCATACAGCTGCTTTGACAAGGGATAGCCTAGGCCTGGGAAATCCACTGAACAGAATTTGAAGACGTTCTCTATAGGCCCGACTTTTCGCCTTGAGATTACCATACCTTTGCACTGTTAAAAGAAGCAATGGAAGGTTGGCGATTCGTAAGCAGCTTGCTGGAAACCCAGTTCCACTCATCCTTCGTTTAGGGATCAAGAAGTTTCTATCCGCTGGAAAAACTTGTTTGTAAGTCAAAAAATTGTATGGAAAAATAAAACGTATCCCATTTATATTTAACTTGGTTTCAATAAATTTCAAACAAAATATCTTATTATATTTTGTTCATTCTCATGCTAATCAAGAAACTTGGTTTTAAATACATAAAAGGATCTAATTCAAGAATAGAAACTGAATTTTAATAAAGGAATGAAAAAAAAATGTAATTTCAAACTAAATATAAGTTAGACGAGACATTAAAAAGAACCGTTACAGAGCAAATATATAGCTATAGTGAGATATCAGACATGAGTACATTTATAGAGGAGACAGCTAAAAGAGAAGATGCAAAATTTATTAAGGAATTTATAAAAATAAAGTAATTAGGAATAGGGTGTAAAATTATTAACAACTCAAGAAAATAAACTGCAATGATGGAAAAAAGTACTTCTCGAAACACCTAGTAGAAATAAGTAGAATCTGAGGTTGATTTAGGAAATAAACTGCATCCCCGAAAACATGTGTAAAGCCCTAAAAATATAAAAAGTGACAAAACTGCACGAATGTGTCACATGATATACTGAAAGTAGGTATGGAAATTACTAAAGTGTAAGAAATGATAAAAGGTGTTAAAAGAAACTTTTAGAAATATAATTACTAGGACTACAATTTATAACCAAAAATTTGACTGAGATTGTACTTAAAATTGTGCATTTATTACCTAAAAATCATCCTAAAATGCCTATTACCTAAAAAAAATGCACAAAGATAAGTAATTATTTAATCATAAAACATAGTTTATAGAAACAGATTTAGTAAAGACAAATGGCGTCTGATTGAGTTTTGTTAGCACGACTACTATAATTTGACTATTTTTATCACATGTACTGATATTTTTCAGTACTTAATTGCAAAAAAAGTTTCAAAAATGTATTATACTTAAAATATACATCTAGGTACCGGTATAAAATACAATCTATAATAAAAGATTTTCAATATCATAAATAAGATCTAATTAGCTTTGTATACAGAATTTAAGTCTTGTTTTTCATACTTATTGATAATTTTTCAGTACCAGTTGCAATAAATAATAACTTGAACACAAATAAATGGCCATTATCTGCCGCCACAAATTTATAAATTGAGAATGTTCTCTCTATTGCTAAAGATGAAATTGGGGAATAAAATTTTATTCTAAGAAATTTTCTCTTTAAGAGAGAAACGCAGATTTTGAGCCCAACATTTTTCTAGTACTTGTTTCAATTTTTTGTTTTGCTGCATCTCCAATTTGCCGAAAATATTAACTAACGCACTTTCATCATCAACTCAATATTGTCAACTAACAACCTGAGATTTCTGATTGCTAATGAATAGATGATATATACTGCTTCATTGAATCCAAGGCTGTTTTCAGGTATTCACTGTAGTAGCTGTAGGCCTCAATCCAAGTTCATCTTCTTACAGACCGCCACGGGTGGCCGAGGTCGTTAGGGCACGGACTCGTGAGCGGGAGGTCTGCGGTTCGAATCCCGCCAGGACCGTCCTCCCTGACTGGGGTTTTTTCCAGGTTTTCCTCAGTCTTCATAACTGGCAAATGTCGGGGAGGTACCTAAACTTAGGCCTGGAACGCTTCCTTCCTTAAAAAAAAAAAAATATCCTTTCCCAATTAATCATTTCATCTCATGTATCACCAGTGTCCACCGCCTGTGGTGCCTCAGTAGTAAAAACGGGCGTTAAACACTACTCAAAAAAAAAAAAAAAAAATCTTCTTACAGGTGGCAAGGGGACATCAGAGATCAAAAACTATAACGATGTCACACATCAGGAGCACGTTCCTTACATTTCCACTCATCCGATTGTGCTCAAAAAACTGACATCGTATTTTAACATACATTCCCGGGCTTTTTGGTCGATTCATAATTTTGGTTACCTGACGCTTCGTCCAACACTATGATGGACATCTTCAGACGAAAAATAAAATGTGTACTTGACACTTAGTGACTGATACTGTGGCAAGTACACACTTTATTTTTCCTTTGAAGATGTCCATCATTGTGTTAGATGAAACGTCAGGTCCCCAAAATTATGACTCGTACATTAGACCACAGTTAAAATGCCCGGAAAAGTTTGTTAAAATGCAAAACTCCTGCCGTGAAAGCCTACATATTACCGTGTTTCTTGGGCGATTCGGTGGCAGTTGATTTGTTTTATTTATGGACGCTCTTTAACATATCAGATCATCATCGTCGCATTCAATTCATGTCGTGAAACGGCCGAAAAAGTTTTTTGAGAAGCCGCTTCTTTCAGGCTTGAGGTTCTTTTTCGTGCCGTAAATCTGCGACATGAGACCTACGGAAGGGAGGTAAAGTAAGTAAAACTCGATGGCGGTGCAAACCTTGTTAGGTAATACGTGGTTTAACCTTGCAGCATTAATCTCAAATGACATGTAGTGGAGTCAGTTTCGTGATAACCACCGACATTAAAGGAAACGGCGCACTTCTGGTGCAAGAAAATGCTCTACCATGCTAAAACTATTGTAGTTAAATTAAAGAAAGTCACTGGTTAACGTGGATATCTTACGGACTGTACATTACTGTGTTACCATCATTTCGCAGATTAAATGCATAGACTTGTCTTAAAGTTTACAAATTGCCTAGTGGTTAACTTTCTTAAGTCGCTCACAAATTAAAAGATAAAATGCTCCGAGCTCTTTCCCCTTCAATACTTTCGCTACATAAAGCCCTGTAGCATCACTGGCCCCATTTACAGACAGCTATATATTTTATTCCGTAATAATTTTCCTTCTTTTATTTCTTCAGTTTTCTTCTCGTAACAGTGTACAAGATCGTTTTTTTCCTTTCTTAGCCATTATTGAGCCTACTTAAAGAAATTTTGCAAAGATGAAGGCTTCACACAAAGAGCTTCAAAAAACAAATAATGCTAGGCGACCTCTCTCTCCTGGAGACGGATTTATGTTTTTCTCTATTCACATGCTACATCACAGTAAACTTACTCCCAGCAACTAAGCCCACATTACAAATATTACACTATAAATTTTATTCAATACTAAGTTACTCTTACCATACTGAGACACAAAGCTTTTGAATTTGTATGCAATACTTCCCTGCACCTAAGCATATTAAAAAGTCTAATCGAAAACAACTTTCACTATTTAAGCTCGAATTAAAAGTTACAACGTTCTCTTTATTAATGCCTCTATGATTGACAAATGGGAAGGGCTGATATCAGAGTAAAAGAAACACTACAGATAATAGGCAGGCTGGCTAATCGATCACAAACACATAGCAACACTACTGTATGTATATGTTTACCCAAATGGAAGTGAGATTCTTTCTCTCTCTCTCTCTCTCTCTCTCTAATGGTTTATTGGCTGGAACATGTAAACATATGAGCAGTAAGAGTGATACATGGATTACATCCGCTATATATACCTTGTCTGTCAAGCAAGTTTTCCAGGGCGTCACAAGGTGAAGACGTCCATGCTTGTGACTGCGGAACCAATCTTCAAAGAAACGACTCCCTCTGCTTAGTAACGTAGCATATGCATCAGCAAGAACCGATTTGCCGAGCCTTCTGCTATTCAGAAAAATGCTTGAGGACTCTGCTCGCAAACCTCATGCTAACCCAACCGTCTACGGAAAATAGTGTGAACAGCTCCTTGCTCAATGACACTGTTTCTGCAATCTCTCGGGTGGTGATTCGGCGATTCTCTCTTACAAGGTTCTGTACGACTGTAATAGATTACTCGATGACGGCTAAGTGAGCTTGACCAGGTCTGGGCATGACCTCAGTACCCACACATTCTTCGCTGGGCCCGTTTGGACGAATTCCTGTTGTTGTGAACGTACTGAGTTCAACATGTAAACAGCACACTGCGTGTCAGATCATACCTGTCTACTTTCATGCATACAACGCCACCTACCAGAGCAAACACAAATCTGCTTAGGTAAAGCTTTCTTTTCTTTCTTTGTTTCTTTTTCTTTCCTTCCTTCCTTCCTTCCTTCCTTCTTTCCTTTCCTTTCCTTTCCTTTTTTTTTTAGTTGGTTTATTTAAGGACGCACTTTAATATCTCAGGTCATTTCATCAGTGTCCCATTCTATTCAGGGCGTGAAAGGGCCTATAAATGTTGCTCAGAGGCCTCTTCTTTCAGGCTTGAGGTTCTTTTACGTGCCGTAAATCTACGACATGGGATCCACGGCTTTAATTCCCTTCCGAAGGAAGCCATACTTAGGATTTTTACGCCCGAAAAAATCCATTGATCCTGGCCGGGGTTGAACCCGCGATGTTGGGCTCAGGAGGTAAGTAAGGCTACCACTACGCCACCAGGACGACGTATTTAAACTCTAACCTACGACAAGGTATTAAGTTTCATTTGGGCAACCCTTATATACCACACTTTCCAACGGAACTCAGTTACAGAAATAAAGATAACTGAAGGAACAACATTTGTAAATATAAATGAATTGAAACTTTGTAGAACTTATGTAATGATAAAACTTAAATTGAATTAAATAGTGTTTAATAAAATGCATTTATTAAAAATGCTCTAAAATAAAAAAAAAAGTAATGCCTTAACAATCTCATGCAAAATAACTCAGATTTTCACGAAATGTGATTATATTCAAATGAAACGTCCATGACTCAATAAAAAGAAGATTTAAAATCATCAGAATCCAAAATCTATCACAGAAAAGTACATCACACTATTTAAACATTTATTTTTTGTTTATTTACGGACGCTCTTTAGCATCTCATGTCATCAGCGTCCCATTCTATTCAGCGCGTGAAACGGCCGACAAATTTTGCTCAGAGGCCTCTTCTTTCAGGCTTGAGGTTCTTTATCGTGCCGTAAATGTACGACACGGGACCCACGGCTTTACTTCCCTTCCGAAGGAAGCCATACTTAGGATTGTTACGCCCCGAAAAATCCATCAGTCCTTGACGGGTTCGAACCCGCGATCTTGGGTTTAGGAGGCAAGTATGGTAACCACTACACCACCAGACCGACTTTATAAATAAACCAGAGCTGACATAGTTTATTCAATTATTGTTATGAAGCGAAATACGCCAAAACAGGAGGAATAAATGTAGGAACAGTATGTTCTACGTGTCAGGGCAGTCCAGTATAGCAATTATGTCTTCTTTCTTCGCAAGGAAATTTCCTTTGGTACTTGCATCATAAGGCGCTAACATTTAACACACTTTCGTAGTTCCACCAGCACAAGAGCCTGTACAATGTGTCAATTTGTACTAAATAGTGCTCATTGCGCTTCGCAATCAGAAATTGATTTTACCGAGGGAAAGTTGCTACGTAACAGCCTTGCCACCTGCCGAGGGAAGTCATTTCGCACAATCGGAACTCATAGCGCACATTTTTGTTTCTTTTGTTATTTAATGCTGTGTTCACCATTATAGTAGTTACTCGAAGCGCTCGCCCTCTGCCGTGAGATATGTCTGAGTTCTTTTGTATATATTTTGAGATACAATTCATCAACCCGAATATTGTTAACCGCCTCGAGGATATTTTATTTCGGCACCTCCGGGGTTTTATTAGGTACAGCAGTAATTTTATATGGGTGAAGATGCACTAGCTGACTTGACTTAATGCGCACTACCGACAGATACATCAATCGTGTTATAGACTTTGGAGAAGTTTGTAATCAATTTTTTTTTCATCATGCATATCCTCTGTTAACCCCCCCCCCCTTTTTTTTAATATCTGAACTTCTTTTAAATGAAAGCGCCTTGCGTTCGAACTTTGTTCACTAATCAGAAAATTGCACTTTTCTTTGAAGCTGTTGTCTACGAAATTCTCTCCTACAATGCTTGTACGATTTCTTTTGCACAATTATAACAAAATTATCCTTTGTTCTGTTGTACATTTCACTCTCAACATGCTCCACAATTAACAATACACAGTAGAAAGTTTAATACGCACTACCGACAGTACAATGTTTTGTTATTTTCCCTCCTATTTTAAAAGCACTGGGTATCTGACCTAATCCGTTAAGAATTATATCAGGCAACTTATCTGGCAGGCACCCGGTCATTTCGAACCTGAGAACTGCGCGCCGGGATATTTAAAAGCTGGGCAGGCGACGATGCGGAAACCGTTTCTTGTGGCATCTTCTCGCCTCCAGCCTCCAGATGCATTTGGACCAAATCGACGTATTCTGCTTGAGGAAACATTCATCTGCCTCCATTGTTATTTTTGACTCATGAGTTTCAGACAGTTAAACCATCAATGATCAGGAACGGCAGGATAAGAATTTCTATTTTTAATGTTGTGGAAATCTGGTTCACGATTGTATTTCCTATTACTCATTAACTAGAATCTTCTAGAATCACCTGAAATCCAATTTCAATATTAAAAAATACTATAGAGGAACCGAGGATCGAACCTCGCAGGCGGTCGAAGAGGTAGCTATACATATATGAATCTATTACTCTGCGTATCTATGAGCCATCAACTACCTTGGGAGCTCTGCTGGGTAAAAATGGCAGTTTTATTACTCAAACATCATATGAGTCGCCCTACCTATCTATTCCTTATTCATTAATTTATTTAATCATCTAATGGAACAGGTATGTGATTTACATCGTTATAGATCTATATACAAGTATTGTTGTATGTGTTTTCAGTCATTCTTTGAGACAGTATTTGTAAGCTGCCACCCCCAAATTGAATTAGAATGATTATAGTAATCAATTTTGTGTAACTTCATTATTATAGTTATGAGTGTAATGTCATTTTCCTGTACAAGTGTTGCGTTACCGTGTGTAAAGTGCTATTTTCTCGTACCAGAGCGCAGAAACCCACCCTAGCCATAAAATCTGACCTGGAAATTTCTGTCGGCCATCATAAACAGTATTTGTAAAGCTGACCCAAGCAGAACCTCGAGAATTTCCGGCAGAATTCTATAGCAGGGTCTGTGGAAAGTATGTTTCTTGTATATTGTCTGAAAGCTTCGCTGCGTAGTTTATACGGGGGTGAAAACACAAGCTGATATCCTTTGCAAGGGGGATCGTAACGGTTCAATGTAATACGTATGTGGGTTAAATGCAAGAATTCGCTTAAGTCATCTGAAAATAATGTAGCAGAGTAGACAGGGGTAACAGATTACCAGTAGAGATGCGATGGGAGAAAACATTCTAGATTTTTCTAAAAAATATTTCAAAGAAGTAGGATAGCTTGTGAGACCGGCAGACAGCCATGTTTATTTAGTCTTGCAAATTTGCGCCCCAGGGACAGTCGATCCACATTCTATCAGTTCATTTGGTTGGAAGAAGGGGCATTCTCAGTTCAGTTCGAGGCATTCTCAGAGTATTCAGTTGGGGCATTATCAATGTGGAAGTGTAGGCAATGGCAGTCCAATCATCACTTTAATTCAGTTCAGTGGAAGAGTTTCGTTAGTGGAAAATTATCATTGAGGAGTAGGCAGTTGCGTCTGGGAATTAGCTGAGTTTATTGGAGTTCAGGATCAGAGTTTTAGAGTATTAAAGTGCGTTAACGTCAGAGTGACCACCATAGTTAGTGCGAAAGTGGCACATATTCTCCAGGAAATAACGGCGGCACATTTTTAGGTGAATAGACTACGAACAATAAATTGTGTTTCATTTCCTATAACGAGAAATCTTATTAATCTCCATATACTCCTTTCTCTATGGTCACAGAATTATAAAAGTATCCAGTAGCAGAGTCTCAACAGCCGTGGCAAAATATAAGTCAGCGGAAAACTCTCATCGGAGAGGAAGAAGAAAATTACCCTGAGATCTCAATCATTAATCCAATCCTTAATCTAAATAATTAATCTAATCCTTCCAAAATATTTCCCTACAAAATGCAAGAGTAGCAAGTTACAGAAATTCGACAAGGGCTTAGTGTCCCCCTAATCATGCTATGCGTGATGCCTAAAACGGCTGTGATTAGATACCCAGTACAGAATCGTTGGACATTTGAGTGAAGATTAAAACTTAACTAAAAGTATATATTTAGTTTTTGTGAGATATGTACATATGCTCAATTTGTAAATAAAAATAGAAGGCATTTTAAAATAGCAACTCAAATACAAAATTGTTTGCTAATTCCACACGAAGAAGTAAATATATACTTTAACATGTCTTTTGCACAAATAAATCGTTCCTACAACATTCGTTTAGTTTAAAAAGTGTATTATATCTATAGCTTACAATTGAAATGTGAGAAAGATAGAAACTTTCTACTTTCTGTGCTTGAGAAGTAATTTCGGTCTCTGATATTTTATATTTTGGTGTAACCAGAAGACGATAGTGTATTGGCTACAGTAAGATACATTTTAAAATGATCTCTTAGAAAGCTGTCATTCAGATGAAATTTCTCAAAGTTTGCCCTTAAGAAAAAACCCACACAGAGGTTACAGACCGTCAGTTGACAAGTTAACGCTGGCGTCTCAGATGTAGGAATAATGAAACACGGATATAACTCACAAAACCGTGTAAGGTTTCAGACATTCGACATGATGCTATTATATTGTGATAGACAAAATAGACAAGGAAAAGAAACCGAACACTATTGAAGCTGTAACAACACTAAAATTATAGGCATAGTAATTCGTTTACAGTATGGCAAGAAACAGTTTCGATGACTCATGATATTCGATGCATTATATAGAACAATAAAACCGTGAACTGGCTTAGGGCTCTGTGTGACAAGTGCGACAGTTCTGTTTGCCTAATGTGTGTGTAGTTCTGATCACATTGCTCTTTCTATTCCCCGCTCTCCCTCTCTCCCTTTTGAAAACAGGTATGTAATTATGTAAAATAATTCGTTACTGTCATTCTTGGTGCGCCATATTATTATATTTAATGGTATTATTTACTGTTGTCTACAGTGCAAATTTTCATGTATTTTAAACCGTCTTTTATAAACGTATTTTATAAATTCAGTATACAAAGTGAATCTACCATCGCAAATATTTTGAAATGAAAGATTTTTCACCGAAATAAAGTTCACACAAGAGCTCATCACTGTAACCCATAGAAAGATAACATCAATTTTCTATTATTCTAGCACAAAGTAACATTTTTATCTTTCAAATGGAGCAATGGTTTCTGACTTCATAAACATAAACTACATGAGATTATATAGGTAAAATTTCATTGGGGTGTTTTTGTATGATTCTAGGCCAAATACGAGGGCTGTTTAATAAAGAATATTCATAAGTTGTTATTTGCATAATTTTTCGCGCTAAAATTTAACTTGCAATATTTTGTTAGCTTAATGTACGCGTGCTACTGATTTCATTGTTGTCACTTCCGGTTCCCGCCTTTGATAGGTGTGTAAGTTGAGACATGTTCAGTTCCTCTTACAGCAAAATGGAAGTGACGCACGTTGAACAATATCGTGCTCTGAAATTCTACTTTCATCTCAACAAATCTTCAGCTGAAATCTTTGCAATGTTATAGAAGATCTAATGGGGAGTTTGTTCTTCCTTATAGCTCAACTCGATTATGGTTTAAATGTTTAAAGATGGCAGGCTATCAATTTCAAAAGGAGGAGGAACAACGCTCCAGTTTGTGGTCTAACGAAGAAAATGTTAACACCGCTGCTGTCATTTTGAGAGAGGATCGTTGAGTAGCATTAAAAAACCTTTTAGTAATTCTGAAAATTTAATTGAGTGCCACTCTAAGATGGTAACTGAAAAGTTGCACATGAGACGTGTTTGTGCACGGTGGAATCCAAGACCGCTGATTTCCGAACAAAAGCATGTTCGCATGGAGTTGAAGATGTTACAGGAAGATGGGGAGTTTCTTTGAAACGCAATCACTGCTGGTGAAACTTTCGTTTCTGAGAACAAACAGCAAAGCTCTGTGTGGCAATCTCCATCATCAGAAACACCAAAAAGGCAGTTGCTACTACTGGGAAAATGTTTGTCATCTCATTTTTCGATATTCAAGGAATGGTTTACCAGCATGTCGTGCACACAACTGTCACTGGGCAATACTACAAAGATGTTCTGAAAACTGTGCAGGGTCATATCAAACGCAGAAGGCCATATTTCCGTCCAACAAGCTGGATGCCGGACCACGATAATGCATGGCCGCACATTGCTAATGTTGTAGCTGAATATCTTAAAAAAATTAATGTGAAGTGTGTCCCTCATTCTCTTAACAGTCTAGATTTAGTCAAGTAGTAGTGGTGGTGGTAGTAGTAGTAGTAGTAGTAGTAGTAGTAGTAGTAGTAGTAGTAATAGTGGTAGTAGTAGTAGTAGTAGTAGTGGTAGTAGTAGTGGTAGTAGTGGTAGTAGTAGTAGTAGTAGTGGTAGTAGTAGTAGTAGTAGTGGTAGTAGTGGTAGTAGTAGTAGTAAGTAGTAGTAGTAGCAGTAGTGGTAGTAGTAGTAGTAGTAGTAGTAGTAGTAGTGGTAGTAGTAGTGGTAGTAGTGGTAGTAGTAGTAGTGGTAGTAGTAGTAGTAGTGGTAGTAGTAGTAGTAGTAGTGGTAGTAGTAGTAGTAGTAGCAGTAGTGGTAGTAGTAGTAGTAGTAGTAGTAGTAGTGGTGGTAGTAGTGGTAGTAGTAGTAGTAGTAGTGGTAGTAGTAGTAGTGGTAGTAGTAGTAGCAGTAGTAGTAAGTAGTAGTAGTAGTAGTGGTAGTAGTAGTAGTAGTGGTAGTAGTAGTAGTAGTAGTGGTAGTAGTAGTAGTAATAGTGGTAGTAGTAGTAGTGGTAGTGGTAGTAGTAGTAGTAGTGGTAGTAGTAGTAGTGGTAGTAGTAGTAGTAGTAGTAGTAGTAGTAGTAAGTAGTAGTAGTAGTAGTAGTAGTAGTAAGTAGTAGTAGTAGTAGTAGTGGTAGTAGTAGTAGTAGTAGTAGTGGTAGTAGTAGTAGTAGTAGTAAGTAGTAGTAGTGGTAGTAGTACTAGTAGTAGTAAGTAGTAGTAGTGGTAGTAGTAGTAGTAGTGGTAGTTGTAGTAGTAGTAGTAGTGGTAGTAGTAGTAGTAGTAGTAGTAGTAGTAGTAGTAGTAGTAAGTAGTAGTAGTAGTAGTAGTGGTAGTAGTAGTAGTAGTAGTGGTAGTGGTAGTAGTAGTAGTGGTAGTAGTAGTAGTAGTAAGTAGTGGTAGTAGTAGTAGTAAGTAGTAGTAGTAGTAGTAGTAGTAAGTAGTAGTGGTAGTAGTAGTAGTAGTAGTAGTGGTAGTAGTAGTAGTAGTGGTAGTGGTAGTAGTAGTAGTAGTGGTAGTAGTGGTAGTAGTAGTAGTAGTAGTAGTGGTAGTAGTAGTAGTGGTAGTAGTAGTAGTAAGTAGTGGTAGTAGTCGTAGTAGTAGTAAGTAGTAGTAGTAGTAGTGGTAGTAGTAGTAGTAGTGGTAGTGGTAGTAGTAGTAGTGGTAGTAGTAGTAGTAGTAAGTAGTGGTAGTAGTAGTAGTAAGTAGTAGTAGTAGTAGTAGTAGTAGTAAGTAGTAGTGGTAGTAGTAGTAGTAGTAGTGGTAGTAGTAGTAGTAGTGGTAGTAGTAGTAGTTGTGGTAGTAGTGGTAGTAGTGGTAGTAGTAGTGGTAGTAGTGGTAGTAGTAGTAGTAGTAGTGGTAGTAGTAGTGGTAGTAGTAGTAGTAGTAAGTAGTAGTAGTAGTAGTAGTAAGTAGTAGTAGTAGTAGTAATAGTAGTAGTAGTAGTAAGTAGTAATAGTAGTAGTAGTGGTAGTAGTAGTAGTAGTAGTAGTAAGTAGTGGTAGTAGTAGTAGTAGTAGTAGTAGTAAGTAGTAGTAGTGGTAGTAGTAGCAGTAAGTAGTAGTAGTAGTAGTGGTAGTAGTAGTAGTAGTGGTAGTAGTAGTAGTAAGTAGTAGTAGTAGTAGTAGTAGTAGTGGTAGTAGTAGTAGTAGTAGTAAGTAGTAGTAGTAGTAGTAGTAGTAGTAGTAGCAGTGGTGGTAGTAGTAGTAGTAGTAGTAGTAGTAGTAGTAGTAGTAGTAGTAGTAGTGGACGTTTCATTGTACGATTTTAGGATACACTCAAATAAATACATCTGTCGCATGGGCCTTACGGCCGGCCGTACATGATAATGTCGTCCTTATAGCAATCAAAGGGCAATACTCATACATGCGTACATACATATTACATACATATATAAACATACATCCACACATGTATACATACACACATACGTACTTACACACAAATCTACTTGCATACATACAAATATACAGATAATTCCATACATTAAGTCTTCTATTAATAATTAAATACAAATACATAGACATGAATGAAACCCTTACTCTTGAGCCCCCTTCCCTTTACTCACACTCCCTCTCCATCTCCCCCCTCTTCGTTACGGCCATTAACCTCCTTTGTCGGGTTTTCTCCAGAAATATTCGTAAATTGTGTGAGTATCTCGCATGCACCAACACTTCCCGGCATATGTTCAAATTTATTTTGGAATTCAGATATTGCGGCGATAAATGCTTAATTCTTGAAATTTCCGTTTCCCTGCATTCTGCCAGAATATGCCTCCTGAAATAGTGGTGAAGGCGATTCTGAAAGACCTGTTATTATTTCTTTTTTCTAAAATGTCTTTGAAGACTACCAGAAACGCTGGAACAAGTGCAGCGGGGTCTACTTTGAGAAGATCATAAGGATGAGTAAAGTTATGTTGTCAAAAACATAATAATTATTCTTTAATGAACAGCGCTCTAGTTTACGAGATATCGCCATATGTGCGATTCGAACTTTCAAAATCGTGTAATGAGTTCCCATTATCATTAGGTAATATATATATATATATATATATATATATATATATATATATATATTCTAGCATTGTTAGGCTAAAAGAGTATATGTCTGTTCACATTTTGTCTACAATTTAAGGAAATTATGTACAGTGTGTTGCAGTTTATCCTAGATAGGTCTGAAATTCCGAGTCCTGTTCAAATGAAACTGAAGAGTTTCATCTGCTCCATTTAACTGCCTAGGTATTAGGGAAATATACCGCAAATAAATTCAGTAAATTCTCAAGAAGAAGCATAACGCTGACATTCACGGTAAGCAGGAATGTGAGGTTCATTTTCAGTCTGGTTCCTAAGCCAATCACCGTCAACTTGCAAATTCATGCAGCGGGCGGCCTTAACACGGCTGGGAGCTACAGACATTGCAATGTTAATTAAGGTTAAGTGTCGCACAGTTAAGAAATATAATTTACATATATGCAATTCATAGTAATAAATATGAAAAATATACAGGAATGGAGAGAACTGACGCCGGAATAACTGGGGGAAAATATGTGCAAGATTACAATGTTAGTGAATAGGCCATGTGTCTTACTTGGTTTTAAAATTTGGCT
>CM060846.1:20242500-20720000 GCA_030762175.1 Metallyticus violacea | reverse complement strand
AGTTGTTTAACAGACAGCAGTCGGTCCTGGTGGTGTAGTGCCCCCTACACCTAAGAACGCGGGTTTGAACCCGGTCAGGACCGATGGATTTTTACGGGCCTTCCTTCGGAAGGGAAGTAAAGCCGTAGGTCCCGTGTCGTACATTTACGGCACGAAAAAGAACCTCAAGCCTGAAAGAGAGGCCTCTGAGCAAAATTTGTCGGTTGTTTCACGCCCTGAGTTGAATGGGACGCTGATGAGCTGAGCTGTTAAAGAGCGTCCGTAAATAAATCAGTAAAAAACAAAAATTTTTTTCCAACTTCTCCCGCCGCTCATTCCCCTGAATGCAAAGTTTCAGATGATCCGCTCCTCCTCTCGTGCTCCACCTCCTTGTCTACCCGTCCTGCATCTCCTCTCTTCCTCTTTCTCTCCACACCCTCTCTTCCTATTATTTACACCTGATTCATCACCATCTCTGCTTTACTTATTTTCTTTCTTCGTCTACTTGCATCTTCTATAGGTGTGGGGTTTTACCGTAAACTTAGGCCTGGAACAGTTTAACTCATGTATCATCAGTGCCCACCGCCTGTGATGCCTCAGTAGTGAAACGGGCGTTAAACACCATTAAAAAAACTGATCTTCTTACTTCCATTACTTCCCCATTGCTCACTTGTAGTGGACTTTCTTCATCCCAAGCTAACTTGCTTATCTTTAAAGCTAAGTGTCGTAAATACTTATATAGTGTTTATTTCTAAATATGTATGCCACTTGATGACCGCTCAAAATACCCCTATCTTCTCTGACTTCATTTAAATAATGAATGTATTCAAACAGCACGTGCTCCGGATAATCCTGTGTGTTACAAATTTTACAAATATCCTCCTGTGATATGTTAACGTTTTTGCAGTACGTTTTATAGGGTGTGTAAGATAGTCGACCATGCCTTTAGTTGATTGTATATGCTTTAGTTTTATTCTTTCAGAAATGTGGTTGAAAAGACTGTAAGTTCTTCTGCCTGCTTCTATATTTTCCCATTCATACTGTCATTGTGTTTTCAAACTATATTTTATGTCGCGCAAATTATTGCACTGTCTGCCAATTATGTTATTTACATTTTCCAAATTACTTTTTCGAGCCAGAAAGCTGCACCTTTCATACCCCTGTAGGGACTAAAAGAGCTATGACGGGTGAGGTATTTACAGTTCCTGTGAATTTTAACAAGACTTTTCTCTTTTCTTAAAAGTTTCATACTTGGACCTTATTCATTCTCTTTGCCCAGACTCCTGCTTCATAGGTTATTGTTGATTCTAAAATACTGTTATAGATAGATTATAATGACCTTTCATGGTATTTTAAAGTTAAATTGAACTAATCCAGCTAATTTCATCATTATATTTTCTGATTTTTTCCCAACTATATGTTTAATTTTTCATCTAGGTATACGCCTAAGTATTTGGCTCCTATTTTATGTCCTATATTTTTATTATCATAAGTAACATATGGATCTCCTTTAAGGTTGCCATTTAACACCATATAATCTGATTTACTTGGAGCAACTTGTAGTTTTGTTGTCCTGCACCAATTACATAATTTTCTTTTGTTTTTGTTTGTTTGTTTTTTTAAATTGTTCGCGCTATTTTCAATTTCCATTGTATTTTTACCTTCTATTAGGAGTCGTCAGCATACGCAATGATATTCTTGACGGTTACATCGTTGTAAACTCATCAAGAAACGCTTCGAGAACAATGTCCCAAAAGGCTGGTCCTATGATAGACCCCTGTGGTTACTTCCCTATACTTCCTTTCTTTAATGTAGACCTTTCTATCTTTACAGTGGCATACAAACGATTGGGGGGACCTTTCTCTCGTAATCTTTCAAATAGTACCGGCCACCATTGGTTGTCGAATGCACCTGAAATAGCAATGAGGATTCCTATTGAGTATTTTGACTTTGTTAAATTTACTGATTCCAATAGGTTACTTTTGACATCTTTGTGATTTACCTTTTTTGAAACCAAATTGGTTGTCATTCATACCAGCCACCATTTTAAATTATTTTAATCTTTTGCAAACTAATTCTTCAAGAAGTTTCCCAAGAGTATTCAATAAACAAATTGATCTACATGATTTGGGCTCTTTAGGATGTTTATCGGCACTTTTCTTCAAAATAATGACTTTTGCTTCTTTCCAGCAATAAGGAAAACGCCCCTTCTAAATACAGTCATTAAAGAGCCGAACTAAGAACATTGCGATTAGATTTAGGTTTATCAAAAATTCGCTTACAATTTTGTCTGGACCTGCTGATTTCTTGTTTTTTCCTTCCTTCCTTCCATTTTTTTTTTTTTTTTTTTCAATTTCCTACACTTAGTTGCATTTCCGAGATTTCGAAAGAATATGTTACACTGTAATAGCGTCCTGTGAGAGTAGTTTATTTAAGAGTTCGTTTTCAATTGGACGTCAATTCTCCGTTATCCCTTTTCAGGGTGTTCAATACTTCTGGGTTTTAAATTTTTTCCATGATTATTTTGTACAGCTTTCCTCGTATATTGGTGTCTAATTGTTTTTTCTACAAACTTTTTCCATGAGTTTTCCCTCGTTTCTTGTAATATGTCTTTATAATTAGTTTTAATCTCCTATAATTTGTTAAGTTCCTCTCTCTTTCTTCGGTAACTGACGATTTGTGATAAATTCTCCTGAGTTTTCTAACACAACTTTACAGATTGGTAGAAAACAGGACAATTGTTATATGGCTTCTCAGAAGTTCCTGCTTCTTTCTTTATTATTCTTTGAATTTTTAATGAATGCCACTTTTAATTAAAATGATAAAGAACCTTCCATGTGCTAAATGTTAAACCGTCAGGAGACACAAAAACGGGAAAAAAATGTAAAACCTTATGCAACTACGAAGAGAATATAAACCAGAAAGCAAGAAAACCAAACAAAGTAATGAGCGAAATTAATAGCTTGCCTACCAACTTGCAGCTACTCCCCCCCCCCCTCTTTCCGAAGGAAAAACTGCTTCCTAATCAAGTGTCCTGTTGCACTAAGAGTGATACACTCTTCGAAATACAACTGGAGAAATGTTAGTCAGGCCAGCCTCTGGACAGAATACACCGATCTCTAAGCTAAGTATTTTGTAGCAGTTTTCCAGAAATTTCCTGGTTATAGACCAGAGGACCTGTCTGGGAAATAAAATGGATGATGTATGTCTGTAATAGTTTTTTTCTTTATTAGTGTTGTCAGTTTGATATACCAAATATTTGTAAGTGCTGCTGCACAAATAACTATTCTATTAGCGTAATCAGTACTTTATTTTACTAATTCATTATTATGCCACATTTCACTTTCTACATTATTCATTTCACTGTTTGTGCTACCTATTTTTTCGTTTATAAGAAATTTGAAAATTATTTATTGATCTCTCGCTACCTCATTTCTGTGAACCTTCTAGCTACTTTAAAGTGTATCAAATGCCATTACAAGTGAACTCATTCAAATTTCCACATTTCAGCTTTTACACATCCAGGTGGCATTGCATGAGAACTAACAACAAATAATTAAGAGGTGTACAAAAACTAACCTCACTCACTTGAGCTATACATACACAGTATATAAGTATCCCAAAGCAACTTTCTTGGTTACTTAAGATAATATAATGAATCCAAACTCTATCCCTTTGGTGTTTTGTTGTGGGCTGGAAAATGTGTTGCAGCTCTTTAAGCTTGCAGGAATTTATATTTGCAGCTATAGATTAGTCAGCTGTGAAATTAGCGTAGTCGAGTATGACTATTAAGAGTTCACTGAACACTATGATATGGAAAATATAAAAAGTACGCACGATAAGCGAGAAAATAAAACAAATTTCCAACTCTTTATGACGAAGATCAGAGCAATAAAATACGCTGATACCAATTCCTCATGATTACAGCATTTTAGTGGCTTCTGGATCAAATAATTTTTAGAAGCATCATGTTTTGAATTGGATTTTAATGTTATGACGTGGCTTAATGTTTCTAAACATTACAGAGGAAAATGAACAATATTATTTTCTAAGCCTTTTATGTACTAATGTCAGTTTGTAAATGTAAAGAAGGTATGTTTATAATTTAGTGCTGCAGTTATGCAACATTTATACAGTTACCGGCTACGTCTTAAGGCGGGCAATGCTGGTGGATATCTGTTAAATCTATATGAACCATTGGGGCACATCTTACATATATCACCCAGCACCCAGTTCCGTAGCACATAGATACACAGCTCCTATAGTTACTGACTGAAATATCAAAAAGTCAACACTAGCACTACTGATCTATGTAAATTATATTCCTCTTTGCGTACTTTCATTTATACCAAGTAATATGCAGTGTTAACGAACAATTTAGAGCAGCTAAAACGCAATCAATAAGCGTTTCTTATTAGACAGACGTAACTGTTTAAGTGCACCTGGCCGACAAGCTCGTTTGGAGGGAGGTCAGGTGTGCAAATGTGAACATCTGGACACCTTCCCTACTACAACACCTTAAGGAAGACAATTCTTCTCAGTAGGAAAACATAACACACTTGAAAAGTGAATTTACTAAACATGATCTATCCAGTACGTTGATAACGCAGAACACACTCCAAGTAAGAACAAATACCTGCCTCTCTACAGGATATTGGTGGTGATTCATTCAATTAACAACCTAAGCCTATTGTAATAAGAAAAGTTTATCAAAACAAAAGAATCCCACCAGCACAAGCACAATAAAGAGAACATTTCGTTATTGACGTTCTGCTGAAAACGGTTGCAAAACATAATAAAATGAAATTTTGTTGGAACATAAACAAGGCCCATTGAAAAACAAATAATAATAATAATAATAATAATAATAATAATAATAATAATAATAATAATAATAATTATTATTATTATCATCATCATCATTTTCTTTGCAATTTCCTTATAAGAAGAAAAGAACAGTAAAATATATGCATTTTAACATTACTATAATATGTGTGTACTTGATTTTTTCATACTTGTAAAGAATCAGAACATACAACGCCACAACATTTCATTTTGGTAAAACTAAATGCAGAAATGGATAAAGTTGTTGCACTTTTAAGAGATATTTCATAAATTAAATATTTGCAAAAGTCAACAGTTGTCATAAAACAGAAGAACTTTTGTTCATAAGAGTAATATTTATAAAAATTAAATAACTCCAACTATTCCCATAACGTTGCATTCAGAAACAAAATCTCGCGTATTTAACAAATTATGAAAGCTCAAGGAAGTTCCCTAAACCGAAACTTAAATGAAATTCATGTTAAAACGATTGCGGAGAAAAAGAGATTTTGAATCGTTTTAATAGATGAAATATAAAACACGAAGCACTCAATTTGTAATTAAATTAAAATGTAACAGTACGCGGCAAAATGTGCAGGTTAGCGCAATTTTTTTTTTTTTTTTTCCAAAAGTTGTGACAAAGCGTGAAACTTATAATTCATTCAGTTTTTAGGTAGCAACAAAAAATAATTTGAAAAGCAAGAAAATAGAAATAAAATTCAGACAATTATAACAAAATTCAAGTGTAATGACGGGATATCTGTAGAAAATGTGTTACAAATAAAAGCAGAGCAATCGGTATTTTCCGAAGTTTCAAACTAACAACAACTGTCTTTTTCCTATGTTTTGGGAGCGGTACTTACCGTTAGATTGCAGTAATGCGACAGGAAGTTTCGCGGGGCATGGGTTGGCAGAATCTGGTCTACGAATAAATGCATCTCTCTCTTTGCATTAACAAAGTAATAGTAAAAAATGACGAAAACTAAATGCTTTATACGTTTGTGAGGAAAGTAATCTTTTTCTTGCACAGATAGGTGTAGTGATACATATGCATTGGACTGTTAAAAGTAAAAAATAAGACGAATTAATTCGAGGGAGTGTGTAACACATGAAACCCTATAGAAGCTGTACATAAACTTTTATGTACAGAGATCACGCTTTTATTAAAGGTTTTGAAAATCGAACCAATAAAATGAATACAAACTTCCTTTATCCTTTGCATTGATAATTTTCTGTATATATATCCTTAATGAGATTAACATGCTAAATACTTTATTTGCCGTTAGAATTGTGAGGATATCTTATAATGCCATCCTTTCTAATTTCTTCTCGCTATAGTTAACAATAAAACGATTACTGGCGTTTTCAACTTTCTTTTAACGAATTAGTATTTTATAGAATGAAAATAGTGAAATCTAAGTAAACAGAGAAACAGTCTGCTGCCTCTTGAAGATAAATTCCTTCTTGGTCTGTCAATATTCTGTGAAACGCCCGAGTTGCTTCTTTATTAATAGACAAGTGATGACGCAATGTTCATAAAACTTCTCTGTACATAGGTTCTGGTTTTGTCTTCCCCCAACGCCGCATGGCTCACTGTTTATATCTCTGCGTGTAATATCGACAAGCCCTTAACTACATACAAGTTAACATTTGTTATGTCTTGAGATTACATCGTTCAGTAAAGTTCATCATTTCAAAACAAAACAGAGCGCTAGAATTCGTTTCTATTATTTGTCATGAACTCTAAAAGTAGTATATAGAAATAACCCTAACTTTTAAGATGAACTAAAAGGCAATTTAACAACGGAAATTCGGGGAATTTCGAAAGCAATATTTTGGCGTGTGAATGCGAATATTAACAGAAAGTGCCAGGAATATCTGAACACAGTACTCATAATATTAAAGCATTTATGTACATGTCTTTATCTATAAAAATGAACGAAAGTTGAATATATGGGGAGAATATGGATCGATAAGGCCGGGATACGATCGGTCGGCCGCCGCTGCCGGCGCGTGTGGCCCGCGGATAGCTGACTGGGATGCAAATAAATATACCACAGTAGGTGAATTGAAATGAATACCTCAAGAAGGAAACCTAATAATTATCAAAGGTTTAGCTTCTATCTGTTTCACAATGTTATAAATCGCCTAACTCTCCCATTATAAACCTTAGAAAACATCCGAAATTACTTAATTTGGAAATGTCTATCTCATGAGATCGTGTAATGTAACCTATTACTACAAACAGATTTCTGATTAGTCATATTTTACATTTTTAGAGCAGGGAAAAGATCATGTTTTTCACGAGCTATAAATTAACTGATGAACCGTAGAAATGTTTCTTGTTACCAAAATAAATTTCTTTCTTAGTTTGTTCAGTGGAAAAATTTCCTGTTTTTAGATGACGAACATTCTAAAAACAAAAAGCCGGGCACTTAAATAAATGTTCTAAAATTAAGTAGAATCTGCATTTGCCATCTCAACTGATATCCATCAACCATAAAGAATATAAAAAATTTAAATTAATTTGACAGTAAAAGATGGGATTACGGTTTCTCTTCGCTTCACTAATACAAGCTCTGAAAGCGACTTTCTTTCAGAGTCCAGATAAACTCATATCACACCAACAATAAATTAATCCAATACTATGTTAACTAAAGGCACTTGTTTTAAGGCTGTGGTGAAAGAAGATTTGGTGTTTCATGTTCATTCCACTGCATAAAAAACATGAACTTCCTGACGTGCAAACTGTTGATGAATGAAAGGAATCACCAAAAAATGTCATCAATGCATCTTGCCTCATGCAGACTACTCGACCTGATGCATCAGACCAGCAACACACAAGGCAGTGTCGATGATTTCTGACCCCAACGACAGCTGTCAAATCCCGTGGAATTCCAAGTACATTGATGGCGTGAGAGGCGCCGTTCTCCACAATACCGAGCAGGAGAGACTGGCAACACTATAACTGCATTCGGGAAACCCCGAGTTCAAATCCCTTGAGGCCGCCCATTCTGACCTCAGGTTTTTGCGTGGTTTCCTTTTGTCGCTTAGGCGACAAGACTTATGTACAGAGAAGTTTTATGAACATTGCGTCATCACTTGTCTATTAATAAAGAAGCAACTCGGGCGTTTCACAGAATATTGACAGACCAAGAAGGAATTTATCTTCAAGAGACAGCAGTCTGTTTCTCTGTTTACTTAGATTTCACTATTTTCATTCTATAAAATACTAATTCGTTAAAAAAAAGTTGAAAACGCCAGTAATCGTTTTATTGTTAACTATAGCGAGAAGAAATTAGAAAGGATGGCATTGTAAGATATCTTGCTGGGAAAGTTCCTTCCATTTCGTGAATTTTCCCCTCTCCCAATGTACATTATTTCATTCCGCTGGTTCTGTTACAGAGTTGAAAGAGTCAATTGAGATGGGCTGGTAGAGTTGCTCATGGTTATGGTTTATACCTTGGCGTTCGGTATGAAAGCGGCTCTTCTGAGGGGCTGGGACTCCTTGAAGGGAGGTCTTTGCCGGCGTCTGGTTGTTCTACCTGCAAACAATATGAGGGATCACGTCTAAGTTCATACCTCTCTGCCCCTGGATCCTGACCGTCCGGGGTTTTCCTCACGGCCACTCCCTGAGCAAGGCTGAAATACCGAAATATATTTTTTCAGTTCTATTCAATCCAATCCAATCCGTCACAATTACGATGCTATTCAGATATCGTTATAGAATTCTCATATTTCTAAAATATCTTTGATACTGTGACTCGAAAAATTCACTAGTATTGTCCATGATGGATTGGCCGTATAATCAGTTCAGGATCAAATACTAACAAAGCTTGTTCACATTTTATGACTACAAACATTTTCTCTGAAACAAACTCACGCCTGCATCTACTTATAGCAAGATTCCGCTTTCCTTTGCTTTTTTGGCATGTCGCTTTATTTTTAGGCTTTCATATATTTATTTAACAAATTATTTTATTGCAATTTTAACTGCTAATAACTTGTACAGATTGTGTAGTACGAAATCAGTTCTTTGCACTAGTGATGGGGTATTACAGTGAAAAATAATCCATTCTTCCATTTTTTTACTCGATTGTTAGACTATTTTGAAAATAATTTTATTGTTTAATAAACGGATTTTTCCTACGGAAGACAAATGACCAATTTCGGCGAAAGTAATTATTACTTTCTGGAATGAAAAGTGTGCATGACAGTAACTTAAACACACAATATGTTGTTGCACTTTCAAGCTTACAAATTGATGATGAGAAAGACAAGCTCAAAGCATCTGCATTGTATGAGATAAAATATTTTAAGATTATCTCGCACAGCCTCAGCTGGTCACGTAATCAATTTAGAGCACGTTTTTCGCGGCAAAAAAAATCGAAAAAATATAATCGCTTACTCTAATATTAAAACAAATTTTTTCTCCGAATGAAAGCAAACAATTACTTTCACATAGGAGCTAAAGCGTGCGATTGTATTCCGGATGCGTGCACAGATATCTTAACTTTCATACAATTTTCAAACCACTTAGCTTTTCATTCATTTCATAATTTGCAAAACCTACAATGTAATAGAAAAAGTTTATTCTTCCTTAGTTATCAGCCTTATTGAAATCAAGATAATAATTACTAAATAGCGAGATATATTACCGTAGTAAAAACAAGTTCATCAGGGGCGAGCAAAAATTCAGAAATCCAACATTTATTTTTACATACTGTATGTTTTATGTTCAGGGCTAGGATTTATATGTAAATGCAAAATTTATCACAAAATTGTTATATTATTAACTTATCTTTGTCAAATATATTATTTATAATGCAAATTACACATATTTATATGATATGTTTTCATATTTCAGGATTTAGCACGTATTTAAATATATTGAAAATAAATATAATTCCATATTTAAGTTTTACTACAGTATTCATACATATTGTGACGGTCTATAGTTGTTTACTGGGTTTATTTTTTATTGCGATGCTCAATTGTCCCGCTTTTCGTATTTGGGGCTCGAACTCGAGGCAACAATGTTCCGCGTATCTCTTTCCAGAAAGTTGTATCATTCCAATACTTCAGATTCTGGAAATTTCTCAAAGCGCCTCGCTGTTTGCTTTTGTTAAAAGTGACAGTGGGTCCGACTATAAGGCCTCTGTATCTTGCAATACTTTTTTCTTTAACATGGCAGTCCCTCGCTTTACTGCCAAGCGGCGAACTCTTTTTAAAATGTTTTCTTAATAACTGGAACTTAAAAGTTAAAACCAAAACCCAAGAGTAAAATGTTCAATTAACTTATTTATATTTCATTGTTGTCCTCACCGCCTGTGGTGCCTCAGCAGTAAAAACGGGCGTTAAACACTATTCAAAAAACAAAAAGAAAATTGTTGTCTTTCATACCATAAGATAAACGGCTATTCTAATTGTGTATTCTCGTTCGCAAAGTAAATAATTATTTTATTCCAATATTTTCTAATATATTAATAATCGATTAAGTTTCAATCGATTGAAGAAATCAATCGATTATCCCATTGCTAATTTGCAGTGTTTGAAATGAATAGTGTAGTTTTTATATCTGTTGATTCGTTTCTTAAGTTTTTGCCGTTTCCTGCAGGTGCCATACATCTTCAGTAAAATCAGCCCTCTCTCTATACAAGCATGTAATGATACATGTTCAGCTATATAACGTATTATAGTATCGTTTTGTCAGGGCGGTCCATCTTCTGCCACAGTCTTAGTAACTTACTTCTAGAAATTTGTTTTTATTACGTAAAAAAATAATAGGTAAAGCAATGTAGTTTCATTGCAGAACTTGGAAGTAAATATTACTTACTTTGAATAAAAGCTACATTTTATTTCCAAATGTATTCTAGACTATTAAAACTATATTTTTATTACTATTTTCCCCAAATAGCTCCTCTGTTTATTGTGTGTGACTTTTTTTCTAAAGCTAAAATAAAATTAAGAACAATTGTAGTGGTAAATTTGTTGGTGTTTTTATAACGCTAAACATTTGTACTCTGATAGGTTAAAACATCATTAAAATATTAATGTGATGAAAAGTCATTAAATAACATATTTTGTAAAATAACATTTTACAGGGATACATACAGAGCATTTTGTGCCTCATTTTTTGACAGTTATCATGCGTCGGAATAAACTTGCTCCACCTATCTGCAAGTCTACACATGAGCTCAAGAAAAATGTTTGTCGCTATTTTTAAGCAATTTCGTACCGCCTGCATTATCGAGTTGTCACCTGCAAACTTTTGTCCCCGTAAATTTTATTTATTTTTTCTTTCAAAAGTCCAAAATAGTGAAAGTCCGACGGTGTCAATCAAGTTCGGATTGTATTGTGCATGTTTCAACACCTCATATTTCAAATCATTTTATGTATCCACTGTATGTGCAACCATATGGTGGTGAACGTTGTCTGGTGCAACAGTAATTTCTTTTAGATTAGTCCGCGACGCTTCGATCGTATCGCTGGCCTCAGCTTGTTCGCAAGCACATCACGGCATCGAGCTCGAATCGCAGAGCAGACAGAAGTCACAAAGCAGTTAGAGATAGGCCTGGCTTCTCCGGACAACATACGGAAAATGGGGGACGGGGGTTCAAGAAGCTCAGACTCCAGATATGAGATCACTGACCTGCTTAATATTCTGCATGCAACTAAGGGTATCCGCAGAAAGAAAAACAAATTTTAAAACTAAAATTTACCTATCATATAACGAGGCATGTAAAATGGGTTAATCATACAGTCCCTTGAATAAGATAATGAAATTAATTGGATTATTTCTCAGAACGTGAAAGTTTACGATTTATTAGAATTCTTATTTTGGATAACCTAATGCAATTTATTTTTATGATTTGTTTCTAATTGGTTTCTCACTGGTGCTACAAAATAACTTATAAAAGCACGTGCAAACGGGGGTATGCTAGTGCTTTAATATTTTTCATGCACGACGTGCAAACAATTTAATTCACAACATTTTGTGAAATGCACATATTTAATGAAAAATATGTGTGTGCACCGCTTAAATTAACAAACGAAATTATGTTTAGGTCACAATAATAGTTTTCATCAGATCTCATTGGGAATGCAAGTTTTTCTGTCATTAATAAAGGCATTCCTCTTCTTGCGGGGAATATTCTTCAGTCAGTTGTGGTGAAAAGTAGAATGTAAGGAAGTAAAGATATAAATTCATTATACAGTGAAGTTATTTGAATTACGGGCCGACTGAGCGCCTCTGTTTACTGGGGAAATGCAGTTGCCTTGCGTAAAGTTAGTGTTTCTATTTTTACTAAAATCATAAGATTATAATATATTTAAAACTAATAATATTCACTAACGTGTTATAAAATGTGTTGAAAATGATGTCCCTCGACGACAATACATGGCCGGCATCTGCGAAAGAAATTCTGATATTTCATGGAACTTCGATTTCGCAAGAACATGACGGTTCAGAACACGTTTCTTGTCAATGAGAGAACCTGTCTCTCATAACTTTTTAACAAGTTAGCGAAAAGTTTCTCTACCTGGAACACAATTGGCAGGGTCATTTCTTACGAAATGCCTCACCACTTCACTACAAGAATCCGTTTTCAATGTGTATCTTACATAAAACCCCGTTCTTCTAGATTATATTTATGTAATGTCATAACCAAATAAGAAATAATTACCACGCAATAAAAACACCGAGTAACACACAAAAAGCACAACCACTCGGTGATATAGCCTCCTTCAAACTATAATTACAAAACTGCTACCTGCAGATGCATTATACCGTCTTGACAATTGGCATCTTCCAACATGCAGCCGTACTCTGCTGACCCCGTGACTCGTGTAACCTCATTCTCTACACATTTCTGTACTTATTGGGACAGATACTTTTCCCCACTTCAGGAAAGAAACTTTATGCCATGATTCACTTTCAGAGTGTGCATTTTTGAAAAGTAGAATGAAAGGATGTGTTTCATTTAAAGCCTTTAGACAGACTTAAAGTTATTGGAAATTGTTCTTGAGCTGCTATAAAAAGATTCTTTCTTGCGTATTTTAGAATAGCTTTAATCTATACTCACTCAGTCACACGCATCAAAAGGTAATCTTGTGAAGCCAGAAGGTGGCATAATATGAGTAAAAAAGATAAAGATAACTTATTGTGTCCATTGAGGGCAAAGGCCTCCTAACAAGTAGAGAAAGCTTGCTTTTTCCTAACTTGGTGAGCTATTCCACGCTAGTTGTTCGTATGCTGTTTAAGGCACTGAGTGATTTGTTCTTTGGTTACTCCATTTCTCATTGCACTAGTTGCTTCTAGAGAGACTTCCATTTTTCTCTTCCCCTTGCTACTCTTGACCAATCTGGACCTGCATGTTCCTTGAAGAGGTCAATCTTCTTCTGGGCCTTCCTTGTGTCGTTTATCCTATCCGGGGGTCCCACATCCTGTATGTCCATCTATTGTCCTCATTCTTGTGACATGACCGCCCCATTGCCATTTGTTTCTGGTAGCTATTTGTGCGATGTCTGTTGTCTGAGATAACTGATTTATTAACACTATAGGTATTTTGTCCTTCAAAGTTATACCCAGAATCTTGCGTTGCATTTTTCTTTGGCGTAATGGATTTTTTTTTCTCCCTGTTATTGACCATGTCTGGCACCCATACAGCAATACAGGGTATAACAGGTCTCGAGCATCTGGAATCTGATTTTCTTAGTTAGTGCTTGGTCTAACAATATAAACTTAAGGGCCCAAAATGCTATCCAGGTTAATGAAATCCTTTTTTGTACTTCTTTTTTCATTTTATCATGGATGGAAATCTGTTGTCCTAGGTATGTATATGCGCTCACATATGTCAGGACTGTTCCATCTATTTTTATAGGGGCTTGAGGTCCGTTTGAAATTAACTGTGTCTTCAGTTTATGTTGTGAGTAACTGTGTTATAAAGTCATATCAAAAGCATCATGATCATATTACTTTGATCTGTTCAGTGCCTGGGAACTGAAATAAATGTCTAGCGCGGTGTTTGCAATTTTTAAAAATAAAATGTAATATGCTTAATGCAATAATATCAGCTGTTCCATTTTCGGCAAATTCTGGTCATGCATACATTTACGCAATCACAGAAACATAAAGTGTATATTCACACTTTCCTCTTAAAACGGGTTTAGTTATAAACATTGTCCGCTTACACGGTATATAATATCTCGACACTAAAGCTTCTCCCCACTCAGGTAATCGGATATTGTGTCAGGCAAACTCCATCTAATTGTCACGATTTAATTCAGCCATGTATTTTATCTGATTTCACTACTAATGTTTTCCATTTGCATTCAGAAACACCCATTTATTTTACTTTTTCCTATGTTAAATTTGTACGTTTGCGCTAGTGATTTTGTTTTGCATTGACCCAGTTGAATCAAATTTGTGCGCAATATCATGAATTGCAGTCCTGAAAGCAAGCAATTTATCAGGAAAGTTCTGAATAAATTCCGCAAGCACACTACGAACTGTATTTAAAACAACGTTTACACACAACAATACACTGCTTTACAATCAATCAGTTTATCTTCGTTAATGTGTATAGCTCTGAGAACAGGCTTAAAGAGCGACTTTCAAGGACATGCAAGTGGAGTTGAAGTGGCAGCCGAGAGACGCAAAACACCGCAAGTTTATAATTTTAACTAAAGCTTATAGAACCGCAATTTTTAACAACTTTGGTGTTTTAAGAACCTGCTGTAGGTCAAATGCAATGGCATGTATTTCATTTGAAGTAGTTTTAGTTTATTTTTTACGGCTATTGATGCCGCAAAACTGTCGCACAAACTACATATATATTTACGACCACCATAGACTTTTTATTAAAGTTTCAACCCCAGTCATAATATGACTCTTTTCATTGGGGTTTCTTAAAGTGAATGTTGTATGTGCTACAGAAACAGGTTCTGTATGGTGTTCTTCGTGTTCAGATACATAAAGTTAATGACATCTAGTATATTAAAATACACCAATATATTTACCATTTGACTGCTTGTATTGTTTAATAATGAACTCACAGACAGGAATTTTTCGGCGTGTTTCTTTACTGTATTCAAACTATCAAAACTGATTCTGTTAGGACCTTGACCTTGAGGTGATGTTTTTTTATATATTAATGCGCTCTGTTCTCTCTCCATGATTGCGTAGTTCGTGTATGGATAGCATAGTTTTCCAATGGGTCTTTCATTGTTTTGTCTCCCGTTTCACGTCATCTGGCGGGTCGGCTGTCAGAGCGGGAACTCTCGGCGAAACGGATGTAATATACGTGTAATGATTCTCAAGTTTTCGCAATTACAACTACTATTAGATTAAAATAAACGACTGCTTTATGACGGGAGATATTGGAAATGTTTTCCTACTACATTTCCACACTCCTGGCACGTTTTAAGAATATCGCCATTGACACGCATCAGTTCATTTTCCCTTATTGAGTTAATTTCTCACTTGATATTTTCTTCCAATTCTCCAAATGTGTAAGGGTTTCCTCCATAAATTTTATTTTTCAACTTCCCATAAATAAAATGAATACTGCCAAAGTCCTGTATGCTTCTAGTAGGTCCTGGTGTTTTACTGGTAACTATACTTGCATCCTAAACCCAAGATCGCGGGTTCAATCCCGGCCAGGGTTGATGGATTTTTTCGGGCGTAAAAATACTGAGTTTTGCTTTCTTCGGTAGGAAAATGAAGCCGTTGTTCCTGTGTCGTACATTTACGGCACGATAAGGAACCTCAAGCCTTAAAGAAGAGGCCTCTGAGCAAAATTTGTCAACCGTTTCACGCCCTGAATTGAATGGCCTGAGATGTTAAAGAGCGTCAGTAAATAAGAAAAATAAAAATGTATCCTTCTACATTTATCGCATTCTCAAGTAAAGAATATTAGCATGGATCAATTGCACTATCATTTGTGTTCCGTAATATACAATTATAGAACTTTACTCCAATATCATGACCTGTAATCGATTCGCGGATAATAGTGACCATGTATGCTTTCAAGTTTAAATTGAGTCACTTTCGGAAGATGAACTGATGCGTGTGAATGATACTTTTCTTAAAAGATAACAGAAATGTGTGGATATATCAGGACCACATCTCCAATCTTTCTCGTCATAAGGTACGTGCTTATATGGCTGTAATTGCAAGAACTTGAATCGCCGGGAGTTACCGCTACTACCTAATAGACGATACGGCATGATTAATCGAAGTGCAGCGGCATGCTTAATCGAATTGTAACATATGGAAAATGGGGGCGCCTTTGGCTGTTTGTATCTTGCAGGACCAGCGAGCCAGTTACCAGATATCTGTTATCTGATGATGTAAAAGCTCGTGAATTTCATGGAAGTATGATGTAACATTAGAGGTGTAAAGTGACCTAGCATACCTTAGAATACATTATTTTTCCTTATAGAATTGGCAGGGCAAGATGCAACCCCGTTATCGGTACGTTCAGCCTGTTGCATACGCATCAGGCGATCCCATCTATGGATCGCTTTGTGGACGTTTCAATGGCACACTCAAGTTTATAGAAACCGAAAGCGTGTAAGAAAGGACCCTTTAGCCTAAGGAGCAACCATGTTCGAGTAAAGTTCTTCGGTGTGCGTCTTCTCAGGTGTGGAAGCATCAATATTATATATATAATGCTGTTCCTATTCGTCTGCCTTAATCTGTAAAATGTAAGATTCCGGAACTCTTCAGAAAGCAGGAAAATTTTCGAGGACGACTTCTTGAATTGCTTTCCTTTTTCTACCAATACTATAAATTTTACCCTAAGCTATACCATTTACCACTCCATTTCTGCATTTTACAAAAACTATAGGTCGCAACTCTATGCTACACTATAAGGATATCTATCTGCATTGGTGAGTGAAGAATGTGTTGAGTTTCAAAATGGGGAACGTAATGTGGTCGTCCCAGCGCCCCATTAATATCAGGAGGGTCAGACTTGTCATAAAGCAGATGCGTTTTTTAAAAGTTCTGGCCATTGAGCTGGGTCTGTACATGTGCTTGTCAACGAGGTTCTGTGTGCACGGTGATTGATGCAGTGTCCGCATGATTGTTGGTGCGGTATAACGATAAATAACAATACTTCTCTAGTTACAGGGAATGAAACCCGAAAGCAAGAGTCAGTCTTATCTTCAGCCAAGAAGAAATTGGAGTCTCAACCCTCTTATGGAAAGGTTCTATTGTCTTTCTTCTTGGATATGAAATGACTATCTTTGCAGCACTTTTAGCAAAAAGATTGCTTGTTTCTTTCCTTTTTGTCTTCAGATTACAGTTTATGTTCATTATGTTATTTTTACCTATTTAAGTATATCCTTGGCGTATATTCCCTTCCCCTTCTTTTCTTTAATGTTTTATATTTAGTTTATGCAGGTTGTACTTCCATTTCCTTTGTAGCATTATTTTTTGTTTTATTTAAATACTTTTGTGTTTTCACTTGCCTATTTCATATTATTCAGCACATAATTGCCCGTTCTCGACTTTCATTAAGTCTTTTAAACATTAAACATATTGTATTTACTTTTATTAACATATGTCGTTGATTTAGCTGAAAATCGCCTATTTTTTGTTTTATAATTATAATTTTATAATTATTTTATTTATAATTTTGTGTATATCTAGATTATCTTGTAATATCTACGCTTTATTTGTCCGTTATTGCTTCGCTATACACCTATCCTGTTTTATTCTGGCTATACTCGTCTTTTGTTGCTTATCTTCTAACTTCATCATTATTTTTTTATAAGGTTAGTATCATTTATTACATTAGCGTATTTACCTTGTTTGAATCTTATACTTCATTCTTTTTGTACATTTCCAAGCTTTACTTTAGTGCTCTTCACTACTTCGCACAAGTTTATTAAAATAAATTCATGTTTATATTTATCTATCTTGCTGGGTCAATTTATATTTGCCTTTTCTTGACTTTCATTCTCCCTTTATTATATGTTTTAGTTGTAAATAGTTTGTTGTAGCTTATTTTACCTTAACTTATCTGTCTGTACTGTCCTATTTTTTTTTCTTGTTGTCTCTTTAATATTTATTTTATTCCATATATTTGTTTATATTCTTATATATATTCTTTACAGTTGTCCATTCAGATTTAACTTAATTCTTCTTATTTCCCTTATCTTTTTATTGTTCATATTATTATCACATATATGCATTACATTAACAACCTATACTTGCCTAACCAGGCGGGTTGGCTTAGACGTTAACGCCTGAGACTCCATTCGGAAAGTCTCGAGTCAAATCTCTTGGGGCCGGCCATTGACCGTGATTTCCCTGATCGATTAGACAAGTAGATCTTTCCTTTTCACAAATTTCGCACTACCTTTTCATCTTATTTCAATTTCGTTGGTTCTGTTGCAGTGTAAAAAAGGGTCAGGCGAAGTGGGATGGTGTTATGTAAGTTGGTACAGTGACTTGCGCTTTGGAAAGGTTTCTGCAGGAAGTGGCTCTTCTGAAGGGCTCGAACTCCTTGGAGGAGATCCCTTCATCGAAGTGTTCTATCTGGAAACACTGTTAGGGACCCCGTCTAGTTCTTGACTCACCTCCTCCCTTCCTTGCGGAGGTGCCTCCACGGGGGAGTAGGCCTTGAGTAAGGTTCAAGTACCTCCTCAATCCCTACCAATCTACTCCTATTCTTGCCTGTTCTTGGCCTGTCTTGTACATTTATTATTTCGTACGAGATGGGCGGATAATCGTTAAATGCAAGCTCGGCGGGGATTTAAATGGCAAGGAAATGCATGCTCGCGGTCAGCCTGCAACAAATGTTTCTGGTTGAACTTGCGCTACTGCAGCATATGTTTAATAAACTACTATTTATTTGCTCTTATAAAATAATTTACTCTCCCATATCACGCAAAGAAGTGCTAGAACTCTCTGTCATTATTTTCCACAATTTCCTAGCGTCTGTTTAGAAAATAACCCATTATTTCTCTTAGCTCTCTTTGAGAAACTTTTTTTTCATTAATTTATCTATACACGCTCTCTAACATCTCAGGTCATCAGCGTCCCTTTCAATTCAGGGCGTAAAACGGCCGAAAAATTTTGCTCAGATGCCTCTCTTTCAGGCTTGAGGTTCTTTTTCGTACTGTAAATGTACGACACGGGACTCACGGCTTTACTTCCCTTCCGAAGGAAGTCATACTTTTACGCCAGAAAAAATCCATCGATCCTGGCCGGGTTCGAACCCGCGATCTTGGGTTTAGGAAGCCAAGAAGCCAATGGTAACCACTACACCACTAAAACCGACTTTGAAAAACTGAAATAATCTCTTGATATATGTTGGTTTTTAGTTGGGTGGATCTGTCTTGTGTTAATGTTCTTCAGAAATAGTAATCACAGGGTACTAGATCTAGGGATCAAGCAGGTCATATATTGTTACTGGTAACTCTATTGTCGAACACTTCGTGAAGAAATTGTCTACGTGTCCCGTCGCGGAGTTGTACTGCAAAAACGCAAACTTACGCTCTCTCATTTAAATTTAGCAGAAATATTTGCTAAAATCTATGACCATTAATTTTTTCTTAAAAATAATTGCTTCCATTATTTTGTCATCGCCAACTGCGCGCCGCATTCCTATTTATTGCCCATGAAAGGTTTATCATGGGGTTTTTCGAATCTCCAGTATTGCTAATTTTTAAAATAATATATATATATATATATATATATATATATATATATATAGAATGCACGATATGACAACGGATTCTTGCAGAGAAGTGTTAAGAAAATATCCCGTTAATCGGGTTCCAGACAGGGAAATTGACAATTTTTTAAAAAGCTACAAGAGACAGGAACTGTCAGTGATAGGAAACGTATTTCCAACCATCATATTCTTATGGAATAAAATATCGGAATTATTTCAGCATTTCTGGTAGTGCTTATTATTATTATTATTATTATTATTATTATTATTATTATTATTATTATTATTATTATTAGTTTTTTTAAATAAAGCACAAGTTTTGCTTTCAGTAAAAAATTTAATACTGAAATAAAAATACAAATTTTGCGTACGCAACAATATTTCCCTTTTTTCGGTTGTGACTTTTGCACTCCCCCATCATTTAGCATGTGAAGCTTTTTCAATATAAACCGGAGAAAAATGTTGTATTACTTATTGAACGCCCCTCGTACATTTGCCTATTTTACTTGGCTTTCATTGTACATTTAATTTTTATTTTAATTTATATATTTAATACTCATGTCTTATTATGTGTCTGTTCTCGGCTATTTTTATACTTCTATATGTTTATTTGATTTCATTGTTCTTATTTGCGTATTTGAAAACAAACAAAAAAAAAAAACAAAACAATCACAAATCAAGCCAAAAAATTGACCAAATTTAACAATAAACTAAACAAAAATCTAACCTATCAACAAACGAATCAAACAACCACACCAACTAACAAAATTACTTTTAAAAAAGCAAATTTAACATTGAAACCCACCAATAAAAATATAACAAAATAAGGAGGAAAAAACCAACCAAGTAACTAATAAATCTAACAATGTTAAAGAACAAAACCCTCGACAAACTAGCCCCCCCCCAAAAAAAGAAAAAGTAACCAACAAAATGAACAAAAATAATTCTAAAACTTTGAAACATATGAACCAGCAAACCAGGCAAATGCAATCGTTATTAATCAACCAAGCAATTACATTGGGCAACAAAAAAATAATTTTTGAGTGTTTCGAGCACTTCATGAGGCAATTCCTACTAATTTTGGGTTGAGAAAAACAAATATGACAATGAAAAAATTTTATTAGCTCTAGTTTCTATGATATACACAAGGTGGAAGTATTACATATTAACGGATTGAGAGAAAAGGATACATTTTAATTACATACATGCTAACAACAATGAAAGTGCATTTGATTTTTTTAACTGGTAATTACATGCTAAGAGTTCTAAATTGCTGGAAAAATACTTCGCAGATAGTCGTGTCTGAAGAGAATCATGTGGTGGCCTAATGACTTCGTCGTCTTTTAGCTTGTCTCTTGTGATGGAGTTCCGCAGAATCCCTATACAAAGACCAACAGTAATCCGCAAGCATTACTTCATTCCAACGGCCCTGATATCTTTGTTCCATAACAGAAATGTCCTGATGGAATCTCTCCCCATGTTCATCACTAACAGTTCCACAACTAGGAGGGAAAAAGTCTAGGTGGGAGTGGAGAAAATGGATCTTAAGGGACATGTTGCATCCAAGGTTACGGAATTTTTGCAGGAGCACTGTCACCAAATGCTTGTAGTTGTCATCTCTTTTGTTGCCTAAAATCCATGAACAACACCCTTGAAGGCTTCCCAAGCTTCCTTTTCTTTCCCCTCCAAAACTTGATCAAATGCAGGATCCTTTACAAGTTTTCTTATTTGTGGTCCGACAAAAATGCCTTCCTTAACTTTTGCATCACTTAATTTCGAAAATTTCTCTCTGATGTACTTAAAGGCCCGTCCTTCTCGGTTCATAGCTTTGACAAAGTTTTTCATCAAACCCAGCTTGATATGCAGGGGTGGAAGAAAAACGTCTTTTGGGTCCATAAGAGGCTTGACAGTCTTTACAAGAGGCGTCAGATTGGGTTTCTGTGAGGAAAATGTTATTTCACCACAAATATAACAAAAGTTATTCACCATATTTACACATTTTCGTGGCATTTTTACAAATTTTACACCAAAAAAGCACTCGCGAACCAGAAATTTTGCATTAATTTGAGTAGAAACTACATGCAATTCACAGTCACAGCAACAGTATCTATGTTTATGACTTACAAACAGCTGAAGAGCATTTGTGTTTTGTTATTTGACAGGTGTGCCAACTCCCCCCCAAAAATTCCCCCAAATTTAAAATCTTCACTCTGAAAAATGAAATGTCATTTTATCTTCAAAACAAGAGCTAATCTATCATTTTTATGGTGATTTTTGAATTCAGCAGATGGAAATACATGTAAATTCACTATTTTTAAGCCCGAAACATTTTCATTGTTGCCCAGTGTTATTTAACAAAATACATCGGTCAAACAATCAATCTATAAATCAGTTAACCACATCGATGAAACGAACCTTTATGCCCACTGACCTAACTACACACCCGCCTATCTTCTACCTACCCACATACCTAGGGCATACTCACACCTCCAATGATCCACCCATTAACCTACTTGCGGCCAATCCTATCTGTTCCATTTACGCTTACTAATTACTCACCTACCTAGTCACCTATTCCTCATGAAGGCTATTCGGTAAGTCCGTGAATATATTTTTTTGAAAAAATACTTCATTTTAGCTCTGAACATGATATCCTTTCAAATCCATACACATATTTCAGGGATTTTATAATTGTTTATCTCGTCTTCAACTCTGCCAAAAACGCATTTGTTTCAGCTGAAACTTGTTCATTTGATTTCCTGCTAGCCATTTCTTCATATTGGGCACAGGAAGTAGATTGAAGGAGTAGGGGGGATGAGGAGAGAGTCCAATAAATTTGAAACAGGATGGTTCTTCTTGATTGTGTCGTTTAATTGTTTATTCAGTATATCAAAATTTTCAGCGCAAATAACTGTTGACCAACGTGATTTTTTTTTCCATATGACATTCCTTTAAGACAAGTCTCTCTTCATTCTGAATAGCACCAGTGACTCAATTGAGAAAGAAAACTGACTTCCCTTAGTTTTACCTTGATCTTCAGTTTGTCTTATAGTTTCATCTGTCTTAGATTATTTATACGTTATTCCTCAATTCTTTGCTTTCTTGTCCTTAAAAATTCTTTATTTCATCTATGTGTTGGGTTTTTAACTTCTTTTTTTTTTTTTTTTTTTCGTTGCCAACACATGTCAGTTCTTAACTTCTCATCTATTTGGAAACTGTTCTTTCTTACTGGCCATGAGTATACATTAGTTGAAAAGGAAGATTCAAACTTGAAAAATTCGGGTTACGGCCGGAAATCGAACTACGAATATTTCGCCTTAATGCCGGCGCTCTAACCAACTGAGCTACCGTGTTACCCAAGCACGGAACCACGGAGAGAGGTTCGTGCTCCTTGAAGGAGGATACATTAGCTCAATTGATCAGAGCGAATATTCTCGTTCGAATCCCGGCCGTGGCCCGCATTTTCAAGGTTGATTTTTCCTTCCCTTGTATTGTTTTTGACTATTTGATTTATATTTTTTTCATTAAATATTTGTCTTTCTGTACACTCAATTACACCTGAATAATTTCTTTTCCTTTCTCTTTTCTGTTCATCTTTGCATATATGTTTGTGTTGGTGCTTGCCTTCTCATTGATTCCTCTTATACCTACTGTTATTTTCTGTTTTACTTAAACCGTTATTTGCTTATTTCTAGAGAATGTGTTGCATGCTATTGTACATATATTATTATTTACATTTATCTATTTCAGTGCACGTCATTTTTAATTTATTTACACTTCTTTTTTGAGAGGGTTTCTTTTGTCCTCTGTTGTTATGTTCGTCTGTTTTTTACTGTTCTTCCGTATCTTTATTTTCAACAAATGTCCTAGAAGCTTGTTTATCTTAAAATATTCAGCATGTACACGTCTGTTTTCTGCGTTTCTTTCCCTTTTATTTTTCTTGTTTATATTATATTGTTTGACTGTATTTTGCTCTCTTGTGTTTGTATTTCTTATTTAATTGCAATATTTTTAGTTTATTTTTATATATCCAAACTGCTCTCCTGTGTTCTTGGACCTTATTGTTTATTTTCTTTATATATTATTTGTTTATGCTATGCCATACTTTCATGTACTATTTATTGTACTTGGTTTCCTTTGTAGCTTTAATTCTGATTTTAATTAAGTACATTTATGTTAATATTGCTTATCTGACATTACTTATTTAATCCATGTTGTGCTATCTTAAACTGTTCAGCTTTAAGTTTCTGTTTTATTGTATATTTTAATGTTTATATTTGCCCAATGATTTATTTTTGATCACGCAGGTACTTCATAGTTTATTTAATATATGTATATTTGGAGGTTATCTTAAAACATTTACCCGTATAATCAGTTCTTAATCTTTCTTGTATTCTGTTTGTTGTAATTCTTGTTTTAATACATAAAAAAGGGTCTAAAATTCTTTAGGTTTTGTTACTGCTTCTATATTATGTATCCACTTATCTCTGTGCTTGGTTGTTTTCTTATTTTATGTTGTATTGTGTATATGTGTATATAAACATATTTGGTATAAAAAATGAATAATAAATTAATTCATTAAGAACAAGAACTAGAGCAGAAGAAATAAATAAAACACTGAAATAATCACACAAAAAGTCCACAATACAAGCATAAAAAGCAAAAAGTTTGAGTTTGCAACAAAGCGTATTAAAATACTCTGAGAAAGGGAAGGACAAAAATTAAAAAGTAAAAGAAAAAGAGGAATTCAGTCAACAAGAAAACAAGTACAAGTAAACCCAAATTAAAAGACTAAGAAAAAGCAACACTAGCGGTGAATAGGTAATATATATATATATATATATATATATATATATATATATATATATATATATAACAAGAACTAGAGAAACAAAAATTAATATAATACACTGAAAGTGTCACACAAATAGCTCAATATTTCTAACTAGTTATGTTCTTCTTCTTTAAAAATATACATATAGTATTTAATTATCTTATTTAGGGCATATTCCTTTCATTTTTTTAACATTCGCCTTTTTATTTATATTTGTTAATCGTAGATAATTCGGGTCATACCGCTTGTTTGTTGTTGTTGTATCCTTTTGTTTTAATGAATTAACTTGTTGTACTTATATATGTCTTCCTTCTACATATTTACATCATTGGCTTATTTTACACCGCTGTAATTTATTTTATTTGCATTTCCTCGCCTTAGCTTTGTCTATTTTTTGCGTCTCATGCTTAATTTTTGTTTAATTCATTTATTTACACTTTTATATATAATGTTCATCCACAATTTTCATCCCTTTTCCCTTTATTTAGATATTTCGCGTATACATTTGGTTCATTAAACATTTTAGCGTACACTTATCCCATTCTTGCTTTTATTGTACTTCTCCACCATTATTCGTTTATTTTCTTTTTCTGTTTGTGTCCCATAATGTAGTCGTCTTATTTTATTTCTCTTTCTTTAGGGTCTATTATTTGTTTATTTGCTTATTTTGCATTTACATTTGCCTCTTCGTGCATCATTTTTGTTGGAGGAGTAATGAAATTTAAATCCCAATGCCTTTCATGCACACAAATATTGCAAGGGCTGTATTGTTTTATTCTCTTTAAAAGCTCAATCTGTTCAAATGTATCCCCGGGCGGTGCAGATATATAACTTGAAACTGATATACGTATGCAATATCTGGTCCGTGACAGAAAATGCAACAGCCTGTAGACACGGCAATGTAATGCGTAAGGACAGGTGGATTTCGACCTGTGAAGATGTGTGGTACAACCACCACCTGTCAGCATATGCAAGCTTACTGCCTTGAACAGTAGAAGAACGACGGTATCCTTGATATATACTGTTACTTCTCTGCACCAAGTGTTTTCAATTGGATACTAGTCGCGAGTTGGCAACTAGTGTAATAACCGCTGAATGACATGTAGGAACCTCTAAACATTGTTCCCACGAAGTCAAGGTAGCATAGAGCGAGGCTATAAGAATATAGAAAACAAATTAGAAACATATTACAAGGCTGAAGGTGTGAGATTTTGTTAGACATTACGAAGAGCATGAACGCACCAACGTTGTGCACTAGAGGAAAAATTTGTTTATACAACATTCATAGAAAATAGGATACTTTTGTGACAGAAGCAGCACTAGAAAGCATCGAATAATTGCATTGTTAACCATATTCAAAATATAAACATTTTCAACGAAATCCAAAGTAATTCCACGCTAGGCGTTGTTAATGCTATACTGTTACATAATATGTTTCTTAAATGTATCTGTATAAGGAACGTACATACTAAGTTTATTATAGCAAACCTAGAATGGAATATTAGTAATATAATTTTGCTGCAGTGCAATAACAAAATTTAATTTTTGTTATAATTGCATTGTGTCGGTTTATTTGAACAAATATTCTATTCCTGACGTATTAAATAGAATTAATTTTAGTGCATTGGAGTTCCGCACACGGGCGGTAGAGGGCAGTGGTGTAACTAATTTGAAAGGCACGCACAGAGGATCGGTGAACTACACTACACTAAATGATGAAGATGAAGATCAGATGATGACGGAGCAACGGCGGAATGAACGGCAGAGGAAAACCGGAGTACCCGGAGAAAACTTGCCCAGGTGCCGGTTCGTCCGCCACAAATCCTACTTATGGCCGTTGGCATCGAATCCGAACCACTTGGCCACGGCACCGCCAGTTGAATTAATTGCTCCTTCAATTTTACGCCTACTTGCACACAAACATTATTCTATTGGCAAAAAATGTTTAAATATTTTAAATACTCAGTTTTAAGAATATTTTTTGTTGGTTCTTGCACATTTAAAATAGTTTTTCAATTAGCGAAGAAGAGCAGTAATTATTCTTATAGGAGGATCGAATTTCAAAAATATATTTAATAGAACCAATTTATGATTATAAATACGAATTCCAAAATTAAAACTAGCATATCAACGCATTTTGCTATAAATAATAATCGAAAAATAACTCTGCAAAAGCAAAGCAATTTTTATTATAAATTCCAGCATTTTATATGTTTGAAAAAGAAAACAAAGAAGAACTTTTATAGCTCTAGTAATAAAATTACTGCAACATACCAACTTTTTACTGTTGTTATTGTTTATATTTTAACCTTTTTACTGATTGTAATGTTTTACCTCTTATTCTATTGGTCCTTGAATATACATAATAAGTAATGTCTCTCAGTGTTTTTTAAGATTAACAAATCTTATTTATCGAAATGTAAACACATAACTAAGAACAACCTTCAAGTTACCGCTTCAAACTCACTAAAATCTTATTGCATTTATGGGGGTTCCTACAGTACTTGAAAGTATTTCAGCTTCATAGAATGAAATAAAAAATGCCACAATTGCAGTATCAGTTAACAGGTATATTGTGTTTATCCGGATTATCGCTTGGATGCACTGTGTCTGTAGATGTAGACGTTATCACAGAACCACTATAGAGAACATGTATACCGTACTATTGCATTGTAACAACAAAAGACAAGGTATTAAGTGCGATACATGAATAAAGTGGCATACGTAACAATTGTACACATTGTTTAGTGTTTCACATTTTCACCGTTTTCCTCATGTCTAATCCAGTATCCCACAGCTGCCAAGAATTCTTCACGTCCAAAAGCATTGCTTCATTCTCGACACAGCATAGGTTTTCCACTTTATTGATAGAATATACTAAAACCATTAACCATGTCACCAGTTAGACCATACTTACTTTTGGATCAAAAAGCCTCAGTAAAATCATTTTAATTGTTTTCTTAAAGCCCTATTTTCATTTACCATCTGGAAAATGCTCAGGAATATCCTCTATTGCCTATGATGACACTAAATATGATTTGATATAACAAACAACTTTATTTAAATCGCAAATAAACCTCAAATAGCTCTAAAGTAAACTCAGTGTGAAAACATATGTAAATAAAATGTCATTTTCAAACAGAAAAGCGAAAACAAAGGCATACAATTTTAAAAGAATTACGAGAAGTTAATCAATGAATATTAACTAATCAAATTCAGAAGCGCATAAAGAAGCTTATCAATATGTATACTATTCTTTATGATTTACCAGCTCGCACAAAGTATTCATAAAATATATTTTGGAGAATTACATTAAAGTTAAATGTTGCAGGGAAATCAGTTATTTCTCTATCTCATCAATTATTGATATGATACCCAAATTCGAAGTAGTTGCTTTTGGAGTGGTCAAAAAGTCTTCTAATTTTAATGTTAGATCTTATCCATGAAAGCAATATTGAATAGTTTTTGTTTTATTCTGTATCAATAATGAGATATTTTCAAATACATATAAAACAAATGTATTAACAATTTAGAATTTGTTCTTAAAATTACACTTAAATGAAATAATTAACTTATGTAATTATATAAATTTTATTAGTTTTTTGGGGTAATAATGTTCGAAATTATAAACAAACTATCCTGAGATATTTTACAATTTTAACATCAATGCATATAACAAATTGAAATATATAATCATGCTTGTGTATCGAAAATTCGTTTTCGTAATTTTTAAAACGTGCCTAAGATTTCTACATTGGAAAAGGGAATAAAATCTATTATAGATAACGTATCACGTACAACGCATTACCGAATTAGTTTAACTTTGTGGCATTTTCTTAATTGGGCTACGGAGCAACGTTGATCTTTACACGAAAACTCAAATTATCGCCAATTTGCTGTCTTTTGAAGAACTGCAAAAATTTTAATTTATTCTTGATAACCAGTTTTATACGGAATGTCTTAAAATGTCCGGCATAACTCCAGGATTGAGTTATTCATATACAAATATTTTACAATAATCTGCATGCAAATATTTTACACATGGGTAGTTTTCTAACTTTCAGGGTTTGTCTACGATATTCCGCTCTTCTCATTATAAGTTAAGTAAGTGGAATTTCCAGTTTCTGCCCACACACATATCTCGAGGATGATTTGTTCGCGAAATTTTCCATATTATCCACCAGGAACGAATACAAGGATATTAAATTACACAAGCAGAAATCCAATAAACCAGGTTAGCGTGGGAGCAAGGAAATTGGTTCATCTTTCTGAGGTAACTATGGGCACGGGTACTTAAATGTGTGGAGAGGCATCATACATGAGGTGGTTTCCCGACGATTGTGAATTTTTATTTATAATACGGTCTTTAAGGCTTGCCTTTAGTTTTGCACAATGTTAAAGGAGTATTAAGTTCAATCTATTTCAATAATATTAATTTGCACTTTTCTCATAAAACGTGCAAGAAAATACCCTGAAATTTAATGACTTAATTCGCTTCTCTTGATGTTAAATTACATTTTATACTGTTTAAGTATTCTCGTTTAGAAAAAAAAAAGTAAATTATATAAGTGTTTGTCTTAAAATGTATACATTTAAATTTTCATTTTGGATTCAAATAGTCTGATATTTAGCATTTTTATTTTTAAAAAAAGAATATGTTTAATTTTATAATTTATATTATTATGACATTTTAACATATTCTGAAAAAAGTGTAGTGCAACTTTTGAAAAATGAAATTGCAAAAGAATTGCATTTAAGTTAATGATACAAAATAAGAGTTTTTCAATTGCTACATCAGCTTTTTTGACCCGCGCAATGATATTGCATCTCTTCCTATGAATGATTAGAGAGCATCAAACATTTTCATTATCCTACAAACACAGTTTTGGAATCCTGGTCCAAAGGAAACTATTAAAGGATCTGTTTGCATTCTGTGTTCTTCCATGCAGGCACTTTTTAGATCCGGGTGTGAAAGGTTTCAATAAATAGATTCTGATGACTAGCGAACCATGGTGCTGTATTTCTCACGGTCAGCGTTGTGCTTGCACCATAATACCTTTCCTAGACGAAGGTTGTTGTATGGTTTGCCATCCATAGATAGCTTGTGGAAATATGTTGCCCAAGGGTCTTCCTCATATTGGAAACCCTGTGACTGTTTTCCCTTATTTACTACTATGATAACTCTGTAGGTTGCTTATTCTTGGTTTGTCAACCTCTTAGCACTACCAATTCGTTTCCCATGGGAAGAACCGCATCTTTCACCAATCTCCGTAGATGGGTCCCCATTCTTTTATGGATGTGCCTTATACATTCAAGCTTCTAAATGTCTGTGTTATCACCATGCGACTTAGAATCGTTAGGAATTTCTCTTCAGAATGCCGCTACGTTCATTTGAATAGCAACAATATATATATATATATATATATATATATATATATATATATGAGCAGAGTACCTGGTTAGGGAAGAAGTCGTTACAGAATTAAATGCCAAAAGGCGTAAAATGTGATAAAATGGGAAAAAATTACGCAGCGCGATTTAATAAATATCGAAGTTTATATATAACATAAAATTAATTTGTTCGTTTTTGACTAAAATCCATGTATTTACTCCCCTTAAATCGTGTTTAGACATTCTTGAAATTAAAGCCATAAATCGTTAATAGTGTGTCGAAGTTCTGAGTTAACAATTTTGATTTTGTACATGAGAATGTTATTCGCAGTGTACTTTGCTTTTCATATCTATCCGTGGTATTAATAAACTTGACACACATAACGATATTCGGTGCAAGTTTTATAGAAATCACTCATATCACTAATAATTCTTCCCTCGAATAAAGCGTCTTATCTCTTCAAACATTAAAACTGCTAGCCTTACAGAGATCCAGTAGCAGTTAACCAAGTGCAATTTTTTGTTGTTTTGAAAGACGTAACTCTTGCATGCTATAATGGACTTATGTTTTTAGTTATTTTTTGTTACTGTGAAATAGTTTGCTAATTTAGAGCATTTTTAACGTTAAAATGGCGAGGAAAGAACGCCATTTGTAATGGTCTACAAAAAGTAGAGTTGAAACAGCTGACATTTTTACTCATTACGAAACTATCAATTTTTTGAGCGTCTATGGAACGTGAAGCGCCACATAAGTTTTGTGGGTAATTTTATTTAAATGTAGTGCGGGTTCATGAACTTTGGTACGTTTCGCTGCAATGACTTGTCATTTGACAGCTGCTCTACTCCCAGAAGCGGACACGCCAGGAATGTGCTAAATGCTCTTTTTCAACATTTCACGCACTTGTTTTATGGCATCCGGCTTCTGGTTTATGAGTTTGTAATTTGTACTTCTTGTGGAACCGTTTGCCATTCACTTCTCATCTTTCATCCACGATTATTATGTTAGGCCTACTATACTCCGAGACTGGTTCGAAGCAACAACTCCCCGCTTTGTATGCGACAATACGACAATGCTAAGGGAGAATGAAGAATAGGACAAACGATGTGATGGGGAGAAGAAAATTACTACCAGCAGGGAAAAAGAGTTGAGCGTCTAATTGAACTTATGGTGAATGACCTGGCATTTACAGAATTCGTCACAAATCCTCTAACAAGCGCAAAAGTGCAACCGAGTGAATTATTATATCGTCAACAAAATAGTGACATAACGGCTGTGCCGTGGGCTCTCTGCAATCAAATCAGTTTCTATTTGTGTAAAGCAGATGGCGATGCTACACCTGAGTAGGAAAACTTGCACTGCTCCCGCGGTCAAGTAACCACCTTCATACACACTGCTCGTTTTAAATAATTCTGGAATGTTTTCTCGCAAAGAAAGGCAAATTACAATAACCGCGTGATATGTGATGCTCACTGTCTCGTTTTCTAGTAATTCTGACTAGCATCTGGCGGCAATGCATTCGCTATTTGTAGAAAGAGCAGAAAAGAAAGAAAAAAAAAACTTATTGGCCAGAAATGGGGCATTGGAGAGCAACAAACATATGGTGCAATGCATTTCATTCACGAGTACGTTATAAAGAAGGGCATGCATCTCCTTCAATGTTACTAATAATGGGGTTGGAAATGACATGATGAAGCAACAAAAACCGTCAAGTTAACTTGTGTTAATTGTTTAGAGATGGTATTGCGTTCCACCCGCTCAAATTGTACTCTGCTCTGTCGTATTTATTGATGAATGCGCTGACTTCAATCACGAAAGTATCGCTAACAGAGGACCAAAATGCCTTCCTTTATGTATTCTAACGGTACTTCCATTTATTTGACACCAAAACGAGAAAAAAGTACAAACTTTTGGTTTATTTTAATATTTTGCAACGCTATTTTTCATGTTTAAATGTATTAAACTGTTAAGTCAGAACTAATTAACAGATGCTTACTTCTAAAATCCGCGTCGCATATTTTGGAACGAAAATTGCACCTGGGATTGCCAACTGTCCCGTATTAGAGAGATTAAAATATTATCCCTTATAGACCTTTAACGAGACGCCAAATATCCCGCAATCCACCCTTTTCCGCAACTTTCTTGTATTATTTTAGCACTAATTTGTCAAAATTCCACTACCATCACCAATCACTGAAGTTCTGTACAAAATACTATAACCGTGAATGTCAATTATTGAGTAATGCATCTTTAACTGCGAATTAATAAACAGAGAGTCGCACCATTCGCAAATATTAATGAATATGTATTAAAATAAAACATTTGCTATAATAATACATAGTTTTGCAATATGTTAAATCTCAAGTTCAGGACAATCACATTAGGTAACAAAATTTTGACAAAAATATATATCGTAAATTGTTATGTAAAGCAAAGAAAAATATTAGTATGTTTTTATTAAGGCCTGAATATGCTGATGGGATGATCATATATTTGTAATGGTTGAAAGTTTTAATGTTTATCAACTGTTTAAAGTAAACACTAGATTACGGTTATATATTTTACATTTACAATCATTATTTGTTAAACCGCATTGGCAAAATATCGGTAGAAGACTGGTTTAAATCTCCAGTAACTTGGAAAAAGTTGGTAACCCTAGCTGGAACAGTTCATTTAATCCGATGCTTTCAGGATGTCTACTTGTCTTGAGATTGAGCTCATGCCGCACATGGTGACATTTAATTTTCACTAGATCAATAAACAATATCACCATATCGTTTTGTTGCCTTTAACAATTCGTTTTGTTTTTATTAAAGAACCTTTCCGAGCAGCCACACTTAATCGTGATAGTGTATTGAGCAGGTAACTTGCCATAACCAGGAATAGAACCCGTGTCTGACATTTGACAAACCGCCTCATTTCCCTTGAATGCATGGAACAAATCGGTTCCTGGAATGGTAGAAAAAACATTTTGAGATTTTTATGAACAATTTGAGAGAAATGTTGTATTATACTGTAATTTGTGGGCTGGTATCGTTTGCAAATTGAGTGCAAGGTGCTAACTTGTGTGTGTGGAGCACATCTGTTTGTCGGTCGGATGATGGCATTCCGTCTGCCTGCCGCCAGTTGTATACACTGTGCTGTGGCTGCCAGCCAGTCCCGTGCCCTCCCCACCCCTCGCCTGGCGCCTCGTGTTGGCGGCAACAGTCTCCGGCGCTTCCCCCCGGCCCGGCGCAGTGCGGCCTGGACTCCGACACGTGAAACGTCGCTTTCATGGAGGAAGCAAGGTGAGCCACACTTTCTTCTTCTTCTTCTTGTCATTTCGGCTATCTTCATCTACCGAGACTTGGGCTAAAATGTGTGAATTCGCGCAACAACACACACTTACACTAATGGTCCATTTCTGACTACCGAGTTCAGCTTTTCATCGTAAACGTTTCTTTGTGCTAGCAGGTGCTGTTTCCCCTCTTCCCTTCCGCGTCCCTTCTTTCTAACATTTAAAATACTTTAATCTGTTATCCCTTACCCTTGGGTCGCTGCTTCGAAATCCGTAACATGTGCTTTAAGTGTAAAGTTAAAAGTCGCAATAATCTTTCTAAACTTGACAATTAAAAAGTTTTTCTTACTGGGTCAATACCAATCAACTGCAAGTGTTAAGACGTGATGTCAATAATTAAAAAAAGTTATCAATGTATGAAATAACACATGGTTGTGTAAGTTATAGCCGGTGCATTGTTTAATATTCTACATTTTCGTTTATTTACATGTTTGTTTGAGCTTGTGACGTTTTACATCCCAGTAAATTCAACGAAGTTAACTAATTAACTAATGATGGCAAATCGGTTCTTCAGGGACCCGCGAACTTGTTTTAACACTCTTTTGAACGTGTCTCCAGCTTGAACCACATTTAAACCTGCACTAGAATCAAACCCGGGTCTAGAGACAACAGTTGACCTTATTCCTATTGAATATTCAGCATGTTATGTACGAGTGGTAGCAGTTTTACAGCAGAAACTTGTGTAAATTTACCTCTCGTTGTCTACAGTAACTGTGCATAGCTTTAATCAGTCACAAACCTATAATTGCTAATGATGTATGTATGGAACCGTAATATTTCACGCTACGAGCTACGTAATGTTAAGTTTTACTTCTAAATCAGGTCTAGAAATAACGTGAGCACGTTAAAAGTGTAAGGATATTTTTGGTTAGGTATTTAAAAGCATGTTTAAAACATAAATGTTTTGCTTTACATATGCTTATTTAATTTTGCTTGAGAGCTTGATGTCTAATATGCTTGTCTCGTGCAACAATGCTCAGTGCGAAAGCGTTGTACAATGCCTTTCACTTGCTTGGCAACGCTCGCGGAAGCAGCGTGGAGCGGCCTTGTACAACCCATCAGCCCACACTGCCCCGCTGCGTAATCGGCAAAGTACAACACATTCGTATGAATAATAAACACGATGTTTTAAAAGTGTAAACGTTAAAATGCTTAAGTCTCAAAGGAGATGCTATAAATATTGACAATCTGCTGCAAGAAGGGCGTTATAGCGCCTAACCACGCCTTCATATACGGATTGAAGATAGGTGTAAAAAGTTACTTTCCTCTATGGTTCCATTGATTCTATGGATAAAGTTAAAGAAATGTTTATAGCATGTTCATGTGTTTTCATATGTATAGCAGAACTCTCTTGAGTGGCTAGCTTTGAGGGAGATTTTCGCGTCTATTGAACTAATCGAACATCGATATCGTGCGGATTTCTCTATGACTTTGATTATATTTTTTTTATCCCGTAGTTTTAATTTGTTCATTATTTTATGAAGTTTATTCCAATTACGTGAATCAGCACCAGGAAAGCGTTCCTCAAATTCCTTACGACACTGAGCAGGTGATTTGTTTTTGTTTTTTCCCTTTCTTCTTTCGAAAATTTCTAAATTACCAGATCTCTGAACCGTGATAAATAGCACACACAGACGCTTAATGTGACAGCCTGTAATGCAATTGCTGAATACACCATTTTTGTCTAGTTATCATGACTCAATGTCGGTTTGAGCAAGTCGTTCTGACGGTATCTGTTGTTGCCGACAAGCTCTCCGTGTCGAGAACGTTGTCAAATAAATGGAATGCTCAGTACTTCAATTGGGAAGTCACTTCAGTCGTTTTACCACGTATTGCTGTTGCTGTTGTGATTCGGGCAGAAGAATGTACAAATTAAGGAATGTCTGAAAAAGAATTGCATACGAAATCGATTGCAGTATCTCCTGCCTAAGGAATTTGTTTGAACCATTTAACTATAACATGCAAGTATTTACGCAATGGTTCTGTACAATATAAAACGCTGTATGTATTTTTATAATAATGACTGTCAAGTTGCATGTAGATAAGTAACTTAAGATCTGTTTCAGCAGGTTTTACTTATGAATCTTCCAGGGCAAATATGCCACGGATATAAACATTTCCTCACTGCTGCTGAGCGTCCTTTCTCAAATATCACACAATCTACCAAGCAGAACTTTACTTCAACGTCATGCATAAATCTTAGGGATGTTCCATTTTCCAATCACAGATATTTATTTTTACAATTGTGAAATATTTTTCACGTGTCCTGTAATTATTATTTTTCTCTGTTGTGAAAGAAGACAGTCAAAGCAGTTAAATCATTAAAAACGACGTAGAATTTCTTTACACAAAGTGGAAGAAACCCTTGGAATAATTTGTTCCGTGCTCTTTGATATACCCGTCCCGATGACAGAAATGCATTTTGTTTATGCCTGATTCAGCCCACCGTTTCAGCGACTTGCAATTTTGTCAAATAGTTGTCAATACAAAAATAAAATTTAAATGTCAATATAAACACTTGCTACAGCAAATGAGCAAATTACCGTTCGGCTTTACAGGCTCCGAGAACAATGTGAAATTTCTGCAGATAAACAATACAAAACGCAAATAAAATAAGTCCTACTCTAGAGCATACACTTTGATGCCATCAAATGATCTTTAAATGTATGCCTTGCGGTATTAATGACTTCAATTTTGAAGAGAGGACTGGAAATTCCTACCCATCTCAACCCAACCGATGACCCCCCCCCCAAAAAAAAAAAAACAAATCCTCTGTACAAATTTGGTTATAGTGTCATTACTCACCGGTAGGGCGCTTGCTGATTAACCTCTTCCTTCCAGTTTTTCCTTTGCCAAATCACCAATGAGCTCTTTACTGGAAATTACAACGCTAGAATTCTATTACATGGCATATTTGTGCTATTATGCTTTAAGCAAGACGCTGGTCGAAATCAAATAAATTGTTTCTGTACTGCATAGTTAAGCTCTGCTTTAGTTTCGGGATTACTTCGGATTAATATTTGTAATGTGTCAGGGAAATCCTTGTATTAATGATATGAGAAGATAGGTTCCGTTGGAAAAAACAGCGGCATATCGGAAAACTGTGTCCATCTTTCTAAGATAAGTAGTAATAAAAGATCGGTGCCCTTGGCTCGCAGATATGTAGTAAACGTGATCATTAAAACTGAGAGATGAGATTGGACATGAAAAATTCTCATTTATGAGCTATCGTACAAGCGAGATCACGCCGCGGTTAATAATCCTATTCTGTTGCAGCAAAGCGGAACTTGATTTTTATTTATTTATGTGTTTATTATTGTTATTATTATTATTATTATTATTATTATTAGTAGTAGTAGTAGTAGTAGTATTACTATTATTGATGTTGTTATTTACTTGTACATGTCAAAGGATTCGAAGTTTTTCAGTGATACGTACTAAGGAGGTATAGACAAACAGTTCAGAAAATTTGTGATCTCTTGTTCGTTTCCAAGCAACAGAGAAGCTTTAACAAATTATATTAGCATCGCGAACGTCGCTCAGTTACTACCATGCACATACAGCGTTCATTTTTCTGCAGTGAGGGGTGTATTAAGAAGACAAGGTTGTGCAAGCCGTGTATGCTTAAAATTAAACTCAATAATAGTGACATTAATGCTCACGTTTTGCTCGATGCGTTTGAAAAGACGCATGCAACTTTCTGTGTTGTACAAATAAAATTTGGAGTATGTACTTTAGTGCATTTAACTTGAATTTTAAAGCATAAACACATCAAGAAGAGGATATTGAGGATAGATAAGATCACATTACAACTTTAATGGCCTTAATAATTCTCTGCTTCTAATGAGCAAATTATAGCACACATAGCTCCCAATTTTATTACTCCTTATTTTCAACTGCTTGTTTATATCATTCTTATGACTATTCTTTCTGTCTTTTTCTTTCTTTCTTTCTTTCTTTCTTTCTTTCTTTCTTTCTTTCTTTCTTTCTTTCTTTCTATCTTTCTTTCTTTTTTCTTTCTTTCTTTCTTTCTTTCTTTCTTTCTATCTTTCTTTCTTTTTTCTTTCTTTCTTTCTTTCTTTCTTTCTTTCTTTCTTTCTTTTCTACGGACGTGCCTTCTTTTCGTACACATGAAATCTAGGAATATGAAGTGCACCAGATCCCTTCTACCTAAGGGGAGGGGGGTAGCGCAGTCCGGTTGTGGTGGATGTTAGAGCTGGCCTCGAGGTAACTACAGGGTGCCTAGCAAACCTCATTGGCACAATTTCTATGAAGGTCGAACCAGCGACCCTTGCCAACCGGAAATTTTTTTCTGAGTTGTACAGAACGGTTCATTAATATTCCCGAGAGAAAATAATATCGTTTTCCGGGAACTTTAGGCAACAACTAAATAGTGCTAACTTAAACCACGTTTCGCTGCATGATATGTACTGAAATTCATTTTCAATACATAATTTATTCAAAGCCTTAAAGCAGATTACATCGCAATATTAGTAATTAGATTTATAGTGCCTCCTGGCATTTGTTTCCCAACAGAAGTTCTCGTAAGACGATTAGTTCAAGTTGATATCGACTTTGACCTGGAATACTAATGAATGCTTTCGTACAAAACATCCCTGAAGTCAAAAGTACAACGCGGTCCTCGAAACCGTTCCGAGTTTACCTGTGCAAAACGCTGACAGAATATGTCAAGAAAAGTTTTAAAAACCAAACCCAAAACGAAGCAAATAATGAGAAAAAGCGCAGGTATGACGTTTATGAAATACGGCGGTTTGCATCAGATTTAAGAGTTTAAAGTTTGTTCACGCTATATCGTATTAATTAACTAAGGAATTTGGTTCATGCCATGAATTACAGAATTCTTCAAATTGGTGCTGTAGCACTTATTAAATCTATAAATGTTTTTCATTTGCATTGGTGTGTACATATTGTAGATGTACAACAAATGGACATTAAAAAAATAAAGAATTCTAAAATAAAGGCAAAAATAAGTTCTCCTTAATATTTGAAATGTATTGCCAACAAAACGACTGTATGTAATGCTTGAGAAAGATATACAAGTGGTTCTAGGGAGAAAGTTGTACATCTGTTGCAGCACACACTTTGGGTACAAGCGTTCACTTATTTCAGTGCTGCCAAAGCAGTCAGTGTAATATTAAACTTCAACTATTTCCTGTTTTCTGCTATCTATAAACATTTCTTCTTTACAATTTGGAATAATTCATATTCATATTCATTAAATACACCATCGGGTCAAAAGAGCAAGATTCACATTCAGTTTTTATACCTATACATTTAAAAGCTTGATGTGTGTAATAAACTCAATGGTCTGTTAGAATGAAATATCACTACTAATGACCTGAAAGTTGGTACACAATGAGTGCGCATGAACTTCATACATACATGTACTTGGGCATGTGATGAGCTCACAGTAAGTCGGTATGTAATGGATGCACATTATCTTAAAACCGGTAGGTAATGAATACATGATCTCACAATCTGTACGTAATCAATGCACGTGACCTCACAGTCGTATATGAAGATGTCATTTGTATGTTATGAGCGCACACAACTTTACAATTGCTATATAATAAATACATGGTATGTAATGAAAGCGCATTGCCTTACAGTCGGCATAAAATGAGTATAAGCTATATAATGAATGCACGTGAATTCACAGTCGGTATGTAATGAGTATATGACCTCAGTCGGTGTGCAAAGAAAGCACTTGAGGTTACAGTTGGTAAGCAATGAATACTGACTCACAGTCGGTATGTAATGAGAACACGACTCACAGTCAGTATGTAGTGAGTACATGCCTCACAGTCGGTATGTAATGAGTACATGATCTGACAGTGGGTATGCAATGAGTACTGACTCACAGTCGGTATGTAATGAGTGTATGAGTATATGTAATGAACACGCTTGATGTCATAGTCGATAAAGAGTGCAACATGTCACAGTCGATATGTATTGAATGTATATATAACTTCAAAGCGGGTATGAGTACATGAACTTACAGTTGGTAAATAATGATAAAACACGTTGCAGTCGATATGTAATAAATGCATATGGCCTAGTCGGTATATGAATACATGAACTGACAGTTGGTATGTAATGAATGTTTGATCGGTCATGGTAGTGTAATGGTACTTTCCTCGTAGATCCAAGGATGTGAGTTCCAACTAGGCCAAGGTCGATTGATTTTTAGGGCGTAAAATGAGGTATACTTCGGAAGGAAATTAAAACCATTGATCCCAAGTCATAGATTTACGGCACACAAAAAGCCCCCGAGCAATATTTATCGGCTGTTTTATGCCCTGAATTGAATGGGATGCTCTTAACCTGAGTTGTTAAAGATTGTCCTTAAATAAATAACAAATAAATAAAGTAGTGAATGCACATAACCTCAACAGACGGTATTCATTGAACACCTGACCTCACAGTCGGTATGTAATAAGATGACATTTAATGAGTACGCATGTCCTCAGTCTATATTTAATGAGTGTGTATGATCTCACGGTCGGTATGTAATGAGTACCCATAATCTCACATAGAGTAGTTGTAAGGTTGGTAAAATTCAATTCGATAATTTGTAAGTGAAGTAATAAATACTTATATTATTTGCCTTTCTTTGGATCTGAGCGTGCTACCCTGGATATTCCGGTAGCAGTTCTGATGAATCCAGGATTGGAGTCTGATGCAAACAATTTACAAAATGTTGTGTTTCTTTAGAATTTAAACTAATAATAATAATGTGTTGTTTATAAATTAAAAGTAATGTGCAAAGTTAATTTTAATGTTATTTTTTTAAATAAAATCCATTCATTTAAAGGGATGAAAACGATAATCTCACAGTCGGAAATCAGTGATTCTATGACTTTATAGTCAGTATGTAGTTAAGTGCACGTGATCTCATAATTGGTGTTTAATTACTGCATGATCTCAGACACGGTATATAAAAAGTGCGCATGTCTTCACAGTGTATTTTAAGAATGGATTTGTGGAAACAGATAAATGTAGTAGTTACTGCACTCGAAACTTTTATGTGCGGTTTTGCTGTGAGTGTAAATGGAGAAGTTAGCTCGTAAATTACGGCGTCGCTTACAGCTACTAAGATGCATTCTTCTGTTTTAAACGTATTGTTACTTAAGGCATTTGACACGAGGGAAGGCTACAGTGTTGTGCGCACAGCTGCGTTGATGTGCGCGCAGCAATTTCGTTGAATTCATTTTGAAGGGTTATTATTCTAAACTTAACTATTTTGAATCTGCATTGTCGCGGTAAATGCTTCAACGAATATGCAGCTAAGTCTTAAAGGCAACTTCTTCTATAATAGCGACATTTACAGGAATTGTAGGAAATGTGTTATGAAGTTTATGTAACATTTTATATTCATGTCAAATGTAGAAGTGGAAAATCTAAATGTCCGCTATATTAATAAAATTTGATAACGGCAAATGGAAACATTTTATTATGTAGCGTGTAAAATGGCAGTTTATAGTGATAAACTTTTTTTTTTTTTTGTGTGTGTGCGTGTATTTGTATATAACTGAATACAAAGAGAGAATTTAAACCTCAACAATTAAACGTGTTCCTCTTAAAAAAGGCGTGATAAGTTTTTCCTGGTAGTTTTCCTTTATGCTTTTTGAACATTTTTAGCGGTGCCATTCCAAAGTTATTACCAGATTTTAATAAATACAAAGTTACAAGTTAATCTGGCGTGCATAAAGCGATCTGGAAATCGAACAACATTGGCATTAAGATTCCAAGTAATTGTGGGGGCATTTTTTTTTTATAAAAAATGGAGGTCCTATAAGCAAAGTATTCACTTTCACATAACAGAGCAAGCCACAAATAGCTCTACAGTTTCCACATCCGTATGAAAAAATTGACATTTCCATGCATTTGTATTGCATTTCACTCTCCTTCTATAGCAGACACAACTCGTGTACATTTTTCACTTGTTGATAGAAATAGCCTCCCCCCAAAAAAAAATATACTATGAACGATAGAAGTATTTAGAAACTTGATCTGGAAGGTAACCTATTTTATACTTATATGCAACCGCAAAGAAAACAGCAACACTTTGCATTCGAAACTATGCTTCCCATGTTATAAACAACTTCGGAAAGATTCGATAATGCAGTAAACTGAGTGAAGGAAAAAGTGAACCGTGGTTGTATTTTCACTTTAGCGTGACATTAAAAAAATCGTATACCTTAACAAAGAAACAAAATAAAATGTGAACTAAATTTGGGAGACGTAAATCATTATTCTTAGCAAACTGCGTCTGTTATATGACATTATGTCCTTGATTTTATTTATTGGTAATCAATGTTGCGCTGGTTGCATTCATTTCATTAAAGTGTACCATTTGACAATGAGTTTATGAGCTGATTTGATGAATATTTTTAAACTCTGCATTAAACATTTAAGGAATTCTACGGCATAGGAATGTGATCACAATAATGCATGCCTATGTATAACTGTGTATTTGGCGATGTTGATACTTCTACTGAAAGAAATTGATATTCCCGTTTGTTCCAAAAGTATAATTGTTGTACCTGTAAGTGTAAACAATCTAGAGGAGTATTAAGTATAATTTTATAAACCATCAATTGTTAGACCAATACTTTGGAAGGGTAAATCAAGACACGAAATTCATGTCATGACAAGGATTGAAATCACGGATCTTCGGCGTGTTTAAAAGGTTCTCTAACAACTGAACTGTTATGTTTTCCAATCGATTGAGCATATCCTGTACTACTAACGCATAGAAAGTGATTTCGTTAAGAGCATAGTATTTTGAAGGTGGCAGATAAAACTCGCACTTCTGCGCTATGCAATCCGAACCTTGCAAGTTACTGTACCACAAGAAATGAGTAAATTATTACGATCCAAAAACAGTTACGTTTATGGCAAATTGAACCTCATGCAAGGAAAGTTAGCACCCTTTTTTTTAATGGTGTTTAACGCCCATTTTTACTACTGAGGCATCACAGGCGGTGAACACTGATGATACACGAAATGAAAAGCGTTTTTTTAAAGGAAGGAAACGTTCTACGCCTAAGTTTAGGGTACCTTCCCGGCATTTGCCAGTTATGAAGACTGAGGAAACCCTGGAAAAAATTTCAGTCAGGGAAGATGGTCCTGGCGGGATACGAACCCCAGACCTCCCGCTCACGAGTCCGCGCCTTAACAACCTCGGCCACCCGTGCCTGTAAGCTAGTACACTGCTGGTCATTAAAATTTCAATGGCCATAAGAGACATGTTAAACTGATTCCACGTTTTCTCAGAAAGGATGAGTATCTCGTCAAAACACGACAGCAATGCCAGAAAATTTCTGAATTTGATCAAGGGAGGATTGTGGTGCACCCACAGTGCGGAATGTCATTTAGAAAAGTTGATGCTCATGTTGGACGAAATGCGCCCATTGCGAAACAAATATGAGATCAGCGGGTCGAGGTAAGACGAACACACCGACGTGAAGAATCCCATTGACCCTGTCAAACAACCGAAAGAAAAGGGGGAGATAATTTCCGCATTACTATTCTGAACGCATACAATGTATTTCAACTTTAATGGCCAGCAGTGTATTTTTATTTTTACTAAAAGCATAAAATGATAATGTGTTTAAAACTGATAATAATAACTAACTTGTGTTATAAGAGATGTTGAAAATGATGCCCCTCAGCGGCAATACATTGTTTGCAACTATGAAGGAAATTTCTTTTCTCATCTCCATAAGGACACGGCACTTCGGAATCTGTTTCCTGTCACATAACTTTTCAACAACTTAGTAAACAATTTCTCTGCCTGGAATACGATTTTTTTTTTTTTCGAATCGCCGTTCCACTTCTCTGCAAGTTTTAGTTTTTACATATATACCTTCTTCAAGACTATAGTTGTATAGTGACTGTAACATAGAGCAAGTAGCTCGCAGTGTACTCACTGAAAACTCCGAGTAACAGGATTGCACAACCCCTTGATGACAAAGCCTTCCTCAAACTAACTACAAGCTGCTACCTGGATACGCATTATAGACCTTAACGACGGACTTCTCCTAGTACGCAGTCATGCGCTGCCGTCCCGCAACTCAAATAACTCCACTGTATATGCAGTTGAAACAAATTGTCATTATGGTCTCTTTTTTTTCTCTCTCGTTGGAAAATCCTCAGTTTTTTTTTTTTTTTTTACTTTTTTAATTTACTTTTCATACATCATTTTTGTACAGTACGCAGTTTAATTGTTACTCTAAGTACTCATATGAAATGTCATCTATTTTCCTTGCATAAGAACCACATGCATATTTTGCAAGCAAATTATCTTAGCTTCATGAGGCAGTGCCGCACATTTACGTATGCCTACATAGAACATTTGCAGCATTTTTCTTTGGTTTTCACTGACTACGTTTATCGTTACAAGAAATGGCTTATCCTTATCGCCTTCATCAAGGCTAAATCTGGGTCTTCATCGCCATTATTACCAATTTAGAAAAGTTTCTTCCTGCCTTGTTCTTTGCAGAAATCTTCATCTTAACCCGGTAGGTTATGGGCTACTATGTTTTCTTTCTAGATATTGACCCAACCTAGAACACAGATGCACCGACTTGCATGCTTAATGAACTGTACTTACAGGTAATATCCAGAAGAGATACAAACATTCATGGATGGGGATGCACTTGCAGCAGGCACTGACTGTGATTCTGGTTAAACACTACCACATTGTTTCTTTTCCCTTTTTCCTTATTTTCTGCAAGGTTCTCCGGCGGACTTTCGGTCACTGCAGCAACACAAAATATAATATGGTCCGGAAATACGTCAGGATTCAAGGTCGGATTCCAGTGTTTGCAGAACCATTGCTTATTTGCAGTCTTTACGTATGCTGCCATAACTTGGTGTTATGGTTACGTGCATTCTCAATCACTTAGAGATTCCCTGGTTGTAAGAAACTTTCAGTGCACTGCAGAGAGTTAACACCTAAGATCTAAAGACAAATGAATGAATGTGTTTAACGCCCGTTTTTACTACAGAGGTACCACAGGCGATGGAACACTTATGATACATGAGATGAAGTGATATGTTGGGAAAAGATATTTTTTAAGGAAGGAAGCGTTCCAGACCTAAGTTTAGGGTACCTCCCCGGCATTTGCCAGTAATGAGGACTGAGGAAAACCTGAAAAAATCCCAGTCACGGAGGACGGTCCTGGCGGGAGTCGAACCCCAGATCTCCCGCTCACGAGTCCGCGCCTTAACGACCTCGGCCACCCGTGTCGGTGAAGATCTAAAGACGGTAGGTATAATGTGCAGGAAATAATAACATCACAAGTGCATTTTCCTTAGCATATGTGAGTGCATCAGTATGTGTGATTTAAATGACGTTGACTATAAGATCCACTTTATTCTTCTTTTTGGGAATGACATACTTGAAGCACTTTCAATCTCCCAATCTGATTCATTGATCACATTAATTTCAGTAAGCACTTGATAAAACGCTATATATATTAATATCATTTCGTGCAGAGACAAAATTTTCTGAAGAACTCACGCAACCGCACCACAGACCTCATTATACTCTGTAGTTTCTAATAAAAATATCTTAGCTGGCTGTTTGTTGAAAGTTTCAGTTACCCCAGCTGATATCAGTTGCTGTTACCTCAGCGAGAGTTTGGACTCCACTTCATGAAATCTTGTAACCATTTCTAGCATGACAGTATGTACAATTGTTTAGGCATGCTTAGTACAGGCGTTTATGAGCTGTACGCTTCATTAAATACTTGCGTTTCATACCTACCACCCTAGTTTCTTTGTTGAGCCGATAGTTCAGTCAATTAACATGCCAACTTTCTTATGCAGTTTAAAGTTTATTTTAAAAAATGTGGATTTAAAGCCCTTGATATGGTTAACAAGGTCAGTTTCTAACTTCTTTTTAAACGACATTTGAAACCGACCCAACCGCTTTTCCACGGCAATGGTCTGTTAATTTTCCCCTTGGGCTCTCAATGTAGCCTGCGGGACACCCAACATTTTTGCTTTTCGTTCGCCAACCCATTTTCTTACTGTTGACGTAGTCAATGGTTCTTTGCATGTCCTCCACTCACGATTGCCTGTCATTTGTTCTCACACATGTTCCTAACGTGATTGTAAATAATAATAATAATAATAATAATAATAATAATAATAATAATAATAATAATAATAATAATAATATCTTGATCGTAATCACTATCACAGGAATAACGATTATGTTAATATCAACAATAATGTCAGTTCTAATAACAGAATTTGTTAGTATAAAGCGATAACAATTATAGTAATAATATTGATGTCGATTGTGCATACCATATTAACTAGGGTGAATGACAGAGTATGCTGCTTTATATCAGTAGGTAAGTTCATATATAATTTTACCCAGTGTCGTGACCTTAAAAGGATCAAGATATTGCACACACTCACATCCATTTTAAGTTTCAGTTTTAAATTTATCGGAATGGAAGTATTTACCCATCACGTATGTAGTTAAATTGTTGGATAAGTTGGAAACGAAGCGAATCACCATCAAATCAGAAGCGCCCACAAATTTTGCATGCATTTAGCTCTTGCACACGAAGTTCCACGCCATTTTCTGTATTTAACAGTTACTAACACGTGAATACAACTAGGCACTTACAGGTACTGCCTCTTGCTTTAGTGACAAGAAACCTAAGTTAGGTAATTTTATCTCGAAGTATCACTTTAGGACAGGTTGCTCTAACATACTGCCGATCCTGACGGTGTAGGGGTAACCATACTTGCCTTCTAAACCCAAGATCGCAGGTTCAATCACAGCCAGGCGATTATTTTTTTCGGGCGTAAAAATCCTAAAGTATGGCTTCCTTCGCAAGGGAAGTAAAGCCGTGGGTCCCGTTGTCATGGATTTACGGCATGTAAAAGAACCTCAAGCTTGAAAGAAGAGACCTTTGAATAATATTTATCGGTTTTTTCATGCCCTGAATTGAATGGGATGCTGATGACCTGAGATGTTAAAAGAGCGCCCGCAAATAAACCAAATCAACAAATAATCCTAACATACTGATTCAAAATCTTATATGTAGATGACGTGTCTTATGCACAAAAGTACTTGATACAAAATATTAGTACTTAAAATACTGCTGAAGTGTAATCAGTTGTAAATAAACTTATCTGGCTAATTTAAGCGCATTAACAATACTAGCTAATGACATCACTCAACATGGGCAGATCGCCAGCCATTCTGAATTATTTGTATGATTGCATATCACAATTGCCACGGCTTCTTTTCCTTATCCAGCACTAAACTGCGAGGAAAGAAAATGCTTGAAATTGTGATACCGAATTTTACGTTGTTGAATTAATTTAATTTTTGTATGTTTTACAAAAACATAATCATACAATAGAACTCTCAGAATAATAGACAGCTGGGAATGAATGCCATTGGTAGCTTGAGTTGTAATGTACTTCAAGAAAATTAACGGAACTCCATTCTAATTTGAATATAAAGAATTTTCGCACTACACGAAACCGAGAACACAAAAAGAAGAGTTCCAGAAATAGTGAATGCTTTTGGGTGACTCATAGAAATCCGGGTTTATTTTATAATAAAAATGCTGCAGATAGAACTCCGATAGCACATCAAGCTGAGTTCACTGCTTTGCATCTATCACCGAAAAGTTGCAATGTTTTGAATATTCAGAAGCGCTGAAAATATCAGAAACGATATTAGGACGAATAAGCCATACAGTTTTGTATAAATCTTACTGTTAGCCTTCGGATAGGTTACAATATCATAGGGCAATGGACAAACTCCTCAAACGCTACATACCTAAGACTGGTATCTGCAATACTAGACACTCCACTGTGCACACTTACCTGCAATATCCCTCACGTGTACGATAGGAATATTGCTTGATTGTTGGGGCGGAGGATATTTCAGTACTTGAGTCTTGTTTAGTGCCTACAATACCGATGGAGGCCCCTCCGGGAGGAAGGGATAGAGTCAGAGAGACACTCGGCGATAACTGCACGGACTTAGACGGGGATCCTAGCGTATTTGCAAATAGAATACCCCGACGTGGTAGAGTCCCCTCCCCCAACTAGATGAGCCCTCAGACGGTCAGCTCCCATAGCTGTGGCAGACATCTTTCCAAAATGCAAGCCATAGTCACACCGCGCCAGTTCAACTCACTCTGGTATTTTCGATCCTGTAACAGAACCGACAGAATGAAATGAAAGGAACAGGGGAAATTTCATGGAATGCAAATATCCATCCCAGCATTGACCTAAGTGACCAAGGGACACCACAAAAAAACAATGGCCAGGATGGCCGATTCAAGGGAATTGAAACGGGGACCTCCCGAATGCGAGTCTCAGGTGTTACCGCATGAGCCACCTCACTCGGTTCGACTAGTATTTTATATACAGTACACAGGGGAGACACATGTACAGCTGGTATCTGTTACGTACAACTGGTATGGTACACATGCGACAGATATCTGCTATATTCTACACCTGTACATCTGGTATCTGCTATACTGAGCACACGTACAACTGATATGGTACACATGCGACAGATATCTGCTATATTCTACACATGTACAGCTGGTATCTGCTATACTGAGCACACGTACAACTGGTATGGTACACCTGCGACAGATATCTGCAATATTCTACACATGTACAGCTGGTATCTGTTATACTGCACACACGTACGACTGGTATGGTACACATACGACATATATCTGCTATATTCTACACATGTACAGCTGGTATCTGTTATACTGCACACACGTACGACTGGTATGGTACACTTGCTACAGATATGTGCTATATTCTGCACTCGTACAACTGGTATGGTACACTTGCGACAGATATCTGCAATATTCTACACATGTACAGCTGGTATCTGTTATACTGCACACACGTACGACTGGTATGGTATACATGCGACAGATATCTGCAATATTCTACACATGTACAGCTGGTATCTGTTATACTGCACACACGTAAAACTGGTATGGTACACATGCGACAGATACCTGCTATATTGTATACATGTACAGGTGGTATCTGTTATACTGCACACACGTACGACTGGTATGGTACACTTGCTACAGATATCTGCTATATTCTGCACATGTACAGCTGGTATCTGTTATACTGAATACACGTACAACTGGTATGGTACACATGCGACAGATATCTGCAATATTCTACACCTGTACAGCTGGTATCTGTTATACTGCACACACGTACAACTAGTATGGTACACTTGGGACAGATATCTGCTATATTCTACACATGTAGAGCTGGTATCTGTTATACTGCACATACGTACAACTGGTATGGTACACATGCGACAGATACCTGCTATATTCTACACATGTACAGCTGGTATCTGTTATACTGCACACACGTAAAACTGGTATGGTACACATGCGACAGATACCTGCTATATTGTATACATGTACAGGTGGTATCTGTTATACTGTACACAGGGACTATTGGTATCTGCTATACTGTACACACGTACAACTGGTTTAGTACACTTGCGACAGATATCTGCTATATTCTACCCTGTTGTGCCTGAGTAGTGAAAATGGGCAATAAACATTATTTAAAAAATAAACATTTCGTAGCGTAGTCAAGAAACAAAAGCTTTAAACTTTTCAATGCATCAAAATTATGCCGAAAACACGCAGGAATACAAAATATTTTCTCTTTCATTGCCGGCATCAATCTAATATAGCAAATTAATCTTTTTCTTGAAACTTATTCACGAGGAGTGGCTCTGAATATTTGAAGCAAATTTTAAAAGTCGTAGTTGGCAGGAATTTAATCCCTCACAGAGGACTCAAATCCCTCTAGAGACCGTGCTCTCTTAACACTTTAAGTTTTGCTAAGCTTATTATTTCCACGGATTTTCTCTCATTAACACTCGTTCATATCAGTCCGTGCTGCTACTCCTCCAGAAGGTTAACAAAATCCAACACGTAACAGCTGCATAACCTTTCCGATTCCTTTATTTAATTATGTAGGTACATGAGGTCGAATATGTAAAACGTTGTATTAGATATCCCATTTTCACTCTTCAATCTGGTTAATAAAGTGCTTGAACTGAAAAAGTATAAATAATTTTCATTTTCCAAGAGTTTCCATCACTGACTTTGAAAACTTATACAGAAATCTGATCGTTTTAACATCGCAACATCTCTTCATTACGGACGCGTAAAATTGATAAAGTTTCTGTCGAAGAAAAGGCCTTAGTAGATTAGTCGTTTTTCTTTACCACCTATTTCATTTTTGTTATTCTTTGGAGGTCATGATAAGGAACAACCCAACCCTTCATTTCTCGACTCAATCATAAAATTAGTTACCTGTTTCGAACTTGCGCCTTCTAATGCTAGTCTTGGGACGATAAACATGGGAGTAATGTTGCATGATTAACGAACGTATGTAGTATGCAAGCAGATTGTTAGAGAGCGTATTTAAATTTACTTTGGATTTCATCGTAACCAAATTTCAAATTCGGAATGGATATCAAATATTGATTCCATATTTGTAACATACGAAAGAAGAAAAATCCCCGTGCTAAACTACCCACACTCTTTTACTCACAGTCCAGGTAAACTTTATTCCATTTTTTCCGCACTCTGTTGTGAACATTCGATTCTTGGTATATAAAAATAGCAATGGAAGAAAACTTGGTCGATTTCGAGCATAACTCCTTAACTTAAATTTCATCCTGTGCGAACAAATCCCAGGAGCCAATGCTTAAGACTGTTTCTAAAGAGATTCATATCCAAATGTAGCTCGTTTTAAAATAACACATTTATAAAGGTATACAATTTTGTTATTTGTTTGACAATTGTCGCACAATTTACTATGAAATAAGATCATTTGTTTGCAAGTAAGATAAAGGAATAATTAACGTTATTAATGAGGTACAAATTGAACAATAATCTACTTAAGTTGTGTGTTGTGAGTAGTGTAGGTGTAACGTTACCACTTCAAGTTGTAAATATATTCACAGAGCCTGAAACTCGCCGAAGTGACTTCATGAGACCTTTGCTCTTTACGGGACACATTCATTAATGAAATTAGTGTTGGTTAGTGAACATTTACCCCCTCCAAATAATTTAGAATTCTTTTGCTTTTAATCTAACGTTAAGTTCAAAACTGCACATTTTTCATTACTCTACGCATAAAAGTATACAAGAAAGGAAGGAAAGAGTTTAGTTTTATTTCATTTGCCAGATGGCAAATAGATACTCACTCAATCATTTTATACTTATTATATTTTGTTTTGAAAATACATAATCGAATAAAACAATGTAAACATTTGTTTAATGGTTTTCCAGTTTTTTAAAACGTTTACATTCTTTTAACTTTATCATTATGAAAACAACCTTCAAATATTTGACTTTACAGATCGTCCAAATAAAAAATACTGATATCAATCCTTGCATTCATTTGTCTCATCATGAAGTTAGAGGCATTTTGCCAATATATGTCTGCGGATGCAACTTTATCCCCACATCTGCAACGAGTTCCCCAATTAATTTGGATTTCAAGATTGGATTGATACCACACTTTTTCTATGGAGTCTTATCGGTGTCGTTCCCCAATTAATTTGGGTTTCAAGATTGGATTGGTACCACACTTTTTCTATGGAGTCTTATCGGTGTCGTTCCCCAATTAATTTGGGTTTCAAGATTGGATTGTTAACACACTTTTTCTATGGAGTCTTATCGGTGTGATTCCCTAATTAATTTGGGTTTCAAGATTGGATTGTTAACACACTTTTTCTATGGAATCTTACTGGTGTCGTTACTGTGCTAAGCATGTATACTGAAGAACAATTTTATTTTATTCCTAGAACGCCAGAGATGACGATATATTGAGGATAGTTCACAACTCGATAAACATATGACAGCTGGGTTGGCTCTCAGAGGAAAATTTCAGGCGAAATGTTGTGAACTTTTTTGGCGAACATACTTGCACTGGTACTATGATGTAATTTCCAAATAATTTTCAATCGAAGCGTTATATCTAGCCATGAACATTTGCATTGTATGTAGTAAAATGTGGGACGGTCAGTTTGCCGACACTCAGAACATTTTTTCAACAAGCTCTTCTAGGTGCAGTGTCGTCAAAGTTGAACCCTTTAAGGACCGCTTTATGAGAAGCAAAGACACAAGTGTCGGCCTTGCTTTCGCACAGTGTGGAATGGAAAGCGTCTCGAACGCGGTATCCACAACGCATCTTACTGAGTTATTGATGAAGGTCTTCATAAACGAATAGACTAAAGAGTGGAGTGAAAATTTCAGTGACGAGCTAGAAACAGCAAGACGGATTATTCTTGCCATCATAAAATGAATGATGTGAAAATATATACCAACTACGTTTACGATCTCAAAGTCAACGCAAATAAGAGAAATTGAAATCAAACAATCATTTTGTCCATTTGAACTCACCGGCCCAAGTAACAGTTTAAATGTTCTTCGGTTGGTTTTTCTTCCGTAACTGTAGACACTAAATCCTCACAGGATATACGCCCAAGTTTGAAAGAAATGTTGGTGTTAAAATAGAAAAGTTAAGAAATAGAGAGCCCAAGAAAGAGGGAAAGCATAGAACGAAATATTTATTTCTCTCGCTTGTATAAAGTTCACATATATCCTTTATTAAAAACCTGTCATATATATATAATTTGATAGCTAACAGTATACACGAAATATTCATATCCGTAGAGTACGTGCAATAAACCACGTAAAATTTGTTACCACGTCTTCGTGGCTGCAAGGGACTCTGCGATATTCACGCTGCATTTCTCAAACTGTGTAGCAGTGTTGAAAAGTCGGGGTCGGTCAGTGCAGGTGAAAATTCCGAATAATAAATGTGAACTATTCAAAATGATCATACTTCTATGAATTCTACGAACAAAAGCGTTTGGTGCTTGACTTTTCGATATTATCTTTACAGCGATACAAAAGAGCATACAAAAAGGGGACTTTTTTCAACTTCTGAAATTAGTTTAATGAGAAATGTTGCAACGGTTGTAACATGGAGGACCTCATTTAGAACTTCAGCAGAGTAAAAACCGGAACACTGCACATAATAGCTGAATATCTAAAGAGTTTTTCTTAATATTTTAATGGAATGACACGGTTAAGTACAGGATCAACAATTTGAGGGGACAGGTAAACGAAAATACTGCGGTAGATAAGAGCACGAGAGAAATAATTTCCAAAAACTAGCTCGATTCTTTGAATGGTTCATCAAATTTACCAAACATATTCACACTCTTGTTAAAGTTTACCTAGTTGACAAGGTCGCCTATAGAAACGAAGCTATTAGGCATTGCCAGAGCTCAGTAACGTTTTGAATAAGAATGATTTAATTTATTTTCTGAATAAGTGTAAAAATTATTTAAATGTGTCAATTAAGTTGAACACAAATGGAGAAAACATCATTCATTAATTATTGAAGTTAACAAGCCAATTTAGACTACAGTCACTTGAAATTTCTTTTCAACAAATTGATGACCGCTCGATGGATTGAATCCTGTAACTACTATGGTTGTAAAACTCTCACAGTACCTGAAGTTCGTAGCAAAATCTGAGAAATTGTGAATCTATTTAATCAACTACAACTTTAGTGTGAAATTTCTCTTTGCATCCGTTTTAGGGTTTACGATTTATAATTTTTATCATATTTATTTTTAAACGTTTAACTTCAGTTCTCATTATAAAAGCAATATTTAAGAAGGGCAACAGACCACAGCATTCAAACTATACAGGCATAAGCTTACTGACTATCTTGTATAAAATATTAGCAAAAATAATAACGCGATGGATAAATGCAGTTGCTAATGCTCTAATATTTGAATATCAAAATGGATTCAAAATATGAAGGTGGTGTACTAACTGTATTTATCATTGCAACAGCTAATTGAAAAAAGTTGAGAATAGAACCTAGAAACACACATATTATTTATGGATTATGAAAATACTCTTAATTGTGCCCACTAGAATTCACTGTGGAAAACAATGAAAAATTAGTCATATACCAGCACACTTAATAAATGTAATAAAAGAGATATTTAGAAACAGTACAATAAAAATTATAAATTGGTGGGAACTAAAATATTATAAATATATCAAGGAGATGAATAAGGCTGCCCATTGTTCATATTTAATATTTATATAGACGAAGCCATTGTTAACTAGTAAAATAACTTAAAAACGTTTTATAGTTCATGATGGTAAATGTAATGCAATCCTTTATGTACACAACCAAGTACTGTTTGTAGAAATAGAAGATGAATTGCAAACGAAAATACAGAAACTGTTGATATTGTGAAATGTTATAATTTGAATATTCATATAATACAAAAAAAATCCTGTCATTTAGAGAAAAATAACACGTAAGAAACAAAACAGTAATTCAGGGAAACCTAATAGAACAAATTCATGCATTCAGATACATGAGATATAATAACGGCGGACTACAAGATACCAGGCATTGATAAAAATATACCACATATTCCAACACGTGTGTTGAACAATAAAACGAACACTTGGTCATAAAAGTAGAAATGAAACAGACATTAAATTGTGTAAGATCGTGGTTCCCTCAATGTTGCTCTACGCAAGTGAAACCTGGACACGAAGAGGAACTCAAAATGAAAAATAGAAAATCACAAATGAAATTCTTACACTCAGTGGCTGTATATATTAGATAAAAAAGGTGTAATGACATAAGAAACGAATTGCAAGTGCATAATGCAGTAGAAATAATACATGAAAAGTACTCTGTAGGTAACATACAAAAAGAATAAACAATAACGCCGGGTTGCCGGAGGCTGTGATGGATTCTGGCGTGTAGAAATGAAGAACTTTGACGGGGACGGAACGAATTGCAGAATGATGATGATGTTTTAGTATACACTTTTAGATCGCATGGTTAGGATTCTTATTTGTAAACAAATATTACAGATGGGGAACACCGCTTCCTCACTTATACAGGACATCTCTGCTTCACAAAAAATACAAAATAATATTCTTTTGCTCCCCAACTCTTGCCCTGTAACATGCAGTTACTTACATTGCAAAATTAATGTTGGAAAGCGATTCATTTTTAAATTGAAACAAGGCGGCATTAGAAAATACTAGGTGGGCGGATTATCTATGAACCATTAGCGCCACGAGTCCCGGTAGGCCGGCAACAAGAGTTCGCGACACTTTAAAAACAACATTTACTTATCCTTATAAAATCATGTAGTCTCTCGAAATGCTAGAAACGCCTATCTTCATTTTCCATGGCATGTGCTTAGGAAATTACTCATTGTCCTTCCTAGTGGTCTGAGAAACTGAATTGATATCTTGAAGGATGCCGTTCTTTGGTTGTGTTCACTTGTTCTGTGCACTTTTCTTTTAGGAAAGTAGTTAGATCGGGAATGTTGTTACATAACTTTGCCGTCTTTATTACTTTATTAATTACCCCAGAGAACCATTGGATGCATATTTCGTCGTGTAGTCCTGTTAGAAAACCGCAAAATTATGCTTCCTCACGAATAAGTCAGAAAAGGGTTGTTAACAGATTTCCATAAACCTAGACTATTATTTTTTCTTCTTAAAAGTAATTGGGCTTATTTTGTCAACACAAACTGAGCATGATTTTCCTATATTTTTGATCATGGAGTTCCTCATGGGGCAGATTATTCTTTTTGGAACTACAGTGTCGGAAGTTTTACGAATTAACATATCCTGGAAGTGGAATCAAGCTTTGTCGGAAAATAGAATCAGATTAGGATAACTTTTTTCATTGAAATTCCACTCACAGAATCTGTTCCTCGCTACAGCATCACCGGATTGAAGTTTATGCATCATAATAATTTTTTGGGTTTTAACTTTGTAACCACTTGTACGGAAGTGTAGTAAAAATTCGTTTGGAGATGATATTTTTAGGAGACTTCACTAAGCAGTATCCAGTGCCATCCCGATTTTATTCTGTAAACGCTTGTTATCTTTAACACATCTCGTTTCGTGAAGTTTAGTATCCAGGTAATGAATCTAAGACTTAGGAACCCGTACACATAGGAATTTCTGTTGTAATAACCTGACAGCACGAGCGAATTCTGCACAAATTAGTGAAACATAAACCAGCGTTCATTATATAAATCACCAATAAACACGTTTTTATTGTCCACTATCGCTGGAGACTGCATTGTCTCATCGCATCGTATGTTCCATTACGCTATTTTAGCTGAACTCCCATTCGAATTATCGGCCAAACCCCCGCTAGAGTTCCGTCGAGCTCATGCTTCATAGACAATCCGCTTAACCAGTGTATTCTTTTTGCTAACTCCTAACGTGAAAAACAATGAAGGAATGGCCGATTAAAAGCTTCAGAATCTTCCTGTTTAATAAACATTTAAAAGTTAGCCTGGTAATACAATCATCTGAAACCACCTTTCTTTAACCTTTAAATATTAAATTCAATTATCCATCACTAGCATCCTATGCCACTGGCGTAGATATTTGGGACAACGAATCAATAATGTAAAAAACGAATGTGTTTGCATCCAGTCATGAGTTTCACCCTTTGACCTGAGAAAAAAAAAGTAATGAAAACGTTTGTTTAAGATACGCACTCTTGAAGAAGCGATAACACAATAATAACATAGTTAATTTAGGTATAAGCAGAGTGTTTTATTGCTTGTAACTGCCGTTTCGTATGCAGTGGAGAACAAATGAAGGTCATAAAGCATATGCATAATCAGTCGCCTTACCACACTCCTGCTAGTGTAGTGTAATGTATTCCTACACAGCTTTCATTTTCATAATTAGACGTGCCTGTGACTATGAAACGCACTGTACTCTTTTTGACAGATTTTTAATCTTTTGGTAGACCATCGAGTTGGTGATGCTTGGTGATTACATGAATCATCATGTCAATAACAAAAAACATAATGACCTGTATCTGCTGTCTAACCTCATAAGGCCCAGTCACTATGAAAAAAAAAAACAAACAAACAAACAAAACAAACAAAAACACATAAAATTGTTGAATACTGTGTTGGCTGCAATTGGCAGAACACGGAAGTTAAACAACTTAAAAATTAAACCATTCTAAAATGGCTACAGTTGGAAAAGAGCTGAGCAGCAATGAATAAGAAAAACCCCGAGGTTGCAGGTAATGAGAAAAACAAATATAATGACGCAAAGAAGACAAGAGAGTGAAGAATGGATCAGACATTTTGGCAAAGAACACTTCAAGCTTCGTTTCATAACGGTCCTTTGGGTAAACTGTATTTACATTATCAACTGCAGTGGGTACTGTGCATGGGCATGGCTTCCTCGTGCACAGACATTGAACCCGGGTTCACCTACCGAGAATGACTTTCTGTTGTATTCAACACAACAGCGAGTGCAGTATTCGAAATTCAACCGTCAGTATCACATCTCCACCTTTGAGAAGTGTATATTCATTAAATTTCCGACATTTTCTGCAACAGAGTCTCTTGATCAACGAGATGGTGCTCTGTCCTCAATTGGGCTAACTTCCTCATACATTCATTGGCATTCACAGAAGAAAATATATCAAGGAATATTTTCGCTATATATATTATTGGTAATATAGGCGAAAGATCATTTTAGCCATCATAACTTTCCGAGATGCTACCAAAGGTTTTGGTCATTGTCTTCAAATGGCAAATTAAATTACAATTCAGAACTTCAAAGAAGATGTCAGCGAAAGAAAAACCTCAGTGAACTTCCTTCTCATTGGTCAAATTCACTCATATATATGTATGAGAGAGCCACTTGAGCTAGGAACCAACTGCAGATTGAGGAATACTGTGAAAGTTTAGCACATCATCCCCACATACTGTTCACATTTTACTTGCGATAGTATTTATTTTGTTTTTGAATCGTGAGGCACCATGTGATGATATTTGTAGTGTATAGATCGCTTGGACACGAGGAACAGAAATAAAATGTTCCACGCTTGTACGAGGGCAGTCTAAAGGAACGACTTTTTCAATGGAATGTTATTTTTATTTTTCTATATAATCTCCCTTAAGATCAATACATTTATTTCAAATTTGTTCCAATGCATTTATTCCGTCCCTGAAGTGGTTTTCCGGAAGGTCTACAAAATCCTCCTCTACAGCTGCGATCACCTCTTGATTTGATAAAAAACAAGAGTTTGAACTATGCAAACAAATGGGAGTCAGAAGAAGCCATACCTGCGGAGTAGGTTGTGCTTTAACAATTTATACTTCAAATCTCTCAATGTTCACATCTATAAAACACTTTCGTAAGCAAATGTATGGTCTCGTTGAAAATTTATTTTATTTTGCAAAGCAGGTATTTTCTCACCTTTATAGCACCTAGTGGTTTAGACAATAGGAATAGCATTCTACGGTAAATCAAATAGTAAAATTCCTTGAGCTTCCCAAAAGACTGATGCATTAACTAACCGGCTTCTCTCCACTGTTTGGATTACTGTTCTGATTCTCGTATGTGATGGATGCAAGTCTCATCCATAGTTACAAGTTGACACATAAAGTCAGTTAAGTAACTGCTAAAACACTCCAAACACTGTAGTGGCATTTCTTCGTGTAAAATATAACCTGTACGCTTCTTTGAAATGCCTGCAGTCTTAGCAATTTTGCGCACTTTAACTGGTCAGTAATTCAATATATACATATTTGTTCAATGAATTTTGCTGCTGTTACAGTTTTTGGGCGTATTTCACGTGAGTCATCTTCAAGTTTAAATTCAGCATCCCATTTTAATCGTTGAAAGCGAAAAAGAGTCGGCATAAATTGTGGTAAATTTGGTATTAATTTCCTTTATCGTTAAACCGTGTTTTGCAAAGAATTTTATCATTCCACGAATACTCATTTTTATCCAAGTTATGGAATACCTACAACACGTGTGTTTTAGAAGAGAGTATTAAATAATTTTTGAAGCAATAACTTGATATTTCAAATGGAAGTTTAAAACAAATGTAACAACGTATAAAAACAACGATCGTGCCAATTGCGTGACCACCTTAGGTCAAGGTCGAGAACATTTCAGACAGCTCTCGCAAACTGAACAACTCTTCCCACAATACAGATTGTCTCTTTTCGTAAAAGTAAGGATAAAAGATACCTTCCCAAATACGTGTATCTATGACAAAGTTCTAATGTACATCCAAGAGTGACGTGTTTGGTTGGTGCCAAAACAAGGTAAAAGTATATAAAAAGCTCATTCGAACACAAGAACTAGCTAGCAACCATCGAAAGAGTTCCCTGTGATGTTGGTTTATGTTTGATAATAGTGTACATAAACTTACATTTGACAGAATAGGATGGTAATTCTCGCCACGATCCTACGATTTGCATTATCAGAATCGCAATGTAGGGTCCATAAGACGACTTTGGGTATTCATAAAAGTTTTTCCTGGAACCGATGCTATCACAAAATATGTTCTTGGCTTAGGAAGTCTTTACTTTTGCAGTATCGAAGGTTTACCTCAAATCAAAGACTAATATAGCCCCTGGACTAACTGGTTGAAACTAATGCATAGTTGCCATAGGACTTAAATGACCAGTAGTTCAACATGTATGTGAACAATGTGAGAGATACATAATAAACAGATGTTAAATAAAACAACCAGTTAACGTTTGATGTGCACTAATAATCAGAAAGCATAACGTTTAGAGATAATTTGTTGTAATTACTAAAACAAATCTCAGGTACTGCATTTTCTAAAGTATTAAAAATGTAAAGAAGAAGAAGAAGAAGACGTTTTCATAATGCCTCTGCAAGAATCTTGATTTCTTTTAATGGCACGGTAAATTATAAATTGTTGACTTATTATTGTCATGCGTATGTCTTATATTTAGTACGGGTAAATGCTGCGTATTCCAGGCACGACAGATGGTTGCATGAGATAAGAATAAAGAAAGAAAGAAAAAAAAAGATGAAGCAGGTGTGCAGTGCAGTGGCTTGAGAGCAGCTGAACAGGTCACAGTGGAAGGGTAACCATATAATGTGCTTTAACAAGAAGTAAATTTGGGAATAGTGCATCAAATAAAACTTTACATATGATTTTAACAATTGAAATGAACGGAGAAGTCAGCACAACGTGCACCAAGAATCTGAGCATTAGAGTAAAACACAAAGTGCGGTCGGACGCGTATGTCGAATCTCCACAATGTACAACAAAAACGGAAACGGTGTCCTTTGCTTCTCATGTAAAATACCAGCCATATATCCCTGGTGGTTTTTATTTCTACTTAAAATAAAACGGCAAAACTTAAAGAAATATATATTTTCCAATGAGAATTCATACCAGAAAGTCTATATTAAATTTATTTTATGTATATTTGATAGAAAAATCTAAAGCTTTGTATTATTTCCACATTTTCTATTATAAAGCAAACATTTGAACTTGCATCTTGAGAAAGCAGTAAGTTTAAGTGAAATACATCTTTAAAATTATAGAACAGTTTAAGTTTGAAGTTTGCCTTGATCATAGAAGAAAGAAATGAACTCTTACGGGTAGCCGAGGTTGTTAAGACACAAGAGGTCTGCGGTTCAAATACCACCAGCACTATCCTCCCTAGTTTTCCAGGTTTTCCTCTGTCCTCATCAATGGCAAATGCCTGGTAGGTACTCTAAACCAAGGTCTAAAACTGCTTCCTTCCCAAAATTCCTTTCCCGGTTTATCATCAGTATTCCTACATACCGACACGGTTGGTCAAAGTCGTTAAGGACACTTGGTAGATATTTTGGGTCAAATAATTGATTTTTGGCCGTATGCATAGTATGAAACTACATAGTTTGCAGATTATGCACATATATCATTTTTGGGTGTTTGCAGAATTTAAATGGATTTTAATGGATATTTAAACATGCCATAACTCATTTTCCACTGCTTTCATATTTTGTGGTGAAAAAAAATAATTTTTTATTTTATACATAATATAAAACCACATAGTTTGCAGATTACGCACATATATAATATTTTTGTTTGTTTGGGGAATTTAAATTGCTTAAATTGCAGTTTAAATATAGCCACCATGCTATTACACAACACACACTCTAATCTTTAATTGTTATTTTCCGCAACTTGCATATTTTTTTTAACTTTATGTGCACTTTTCTTAAAACTATGTAAGATAGATCCTTGAATACTTTTGTGCAAGTGCAAAACATATTGTTCTGGTGAAAACTTTTAACTTATGCATGCATGCGACATCTGAAGAAAAAAATTATATGTTGAAATTTGCATAAAAATGCCACTATATGCAAACAATTTTAAAACTTGAACTGACGTTTTAAATTACATATTATTTCACCAGAAATGTTAAGTAACACGTTTTCAAATTGAATTAAAATCGGAGGATGTTGGGATCAGTAGTTCATGGTAAAAGTGCAACTAAAGCAGCAAAAATGTTATAAATTTAATATTTTCTGATATATTAAATTAAGAATAAAGATTAAACAAAATTTAACAACATTTTATAATTTACAAATAATTGTTTAATCAGTGGTAAAATGTTCACTTGGATAAAAATACAGTTTTTCAGAAAAATCAGCTTGCACTCTATTGTAGTTCAGAACGTAAATTGCCATTGTGTTTCTACTAAGTGTTCTTAAGACACGGACTCATGAGCGGGAAGTTTGGGTTCGATTCGTGATCGACTTTCCTTACTGAGGTTTTTTTCAAGTTTTTCTTAGTCCTCAAAATTGGCAAATACCGGGGAGGTACGCTAAACTTAGGCCTGAAATGCTTCCTTCCTGAAAATATCCTTTCCCTATTTATCATTTCATCTCAGGTATCATCAGTATCCACCGTCTGTGATGCCTCTGTGGTTAAAACAGGCGTTAAACACAATTTAAAAAAAAGTGTCGCCTGGGATGCACGACATTGTTCAACTGACTTCATCGTAACAGCTTAAGTTTCATGATATTTCTGCTACGCGTTTCAATGCCAACTCGCTTGCGTGATCGGAGAATTGGCGGCATAAGGTAGCAGTGGAGTACATTTGTAACGTGTGCACCGATCAGCGGTCTACATTACGCTGATTGATGATGAAGTTGGAGGTCAAATGATGGAATGAATGACAGGGAAAACCGGAGTGCCCGGAGAAAACCTGCCCAAGCGCCATTTCATCCGCCACAAATTGCACTTATGGCCACTGGGAAGGCAAGCAGTCTAGCCACTCGGCCACGGCGTGGTCTATCCAAGTGCCACTATGGAAATAATTGGAAAAACAAGAGCCAGTTCTCAAATGTAACAACTTTGAGCTGCTTATGAGGAACGCAATTGTTTCTGCAGTGTTAGAGCATGAAGAAGTCACAACCAAAAGTAATTTGTATAATTATTATTATTATTTGTGTTTTAACGTTAAAACTTTATATAAGTATAAATCTGTATTATTTTTTAACAAATCCTAACTTCACTAAATTTTATTTTTGTAAGACGCAACTCAGTGTATTTATATTAAAATAAGACGTAAATAAAATTCATTTAAATTACTGGCCAAACTATAAGAAACACTGGCAAGCTAAACGAATCATCTCTGCATATGTCGGAGGTCGATATTTAATTCTGAACTCATGTATATATTTTTGACTTAAATAAAATAGGTGAGAAACGAACCGGTAAGACAAAAATTAAGAATTCAGCGTTCTGTTTATCTGGGAGCAGAAAATATCCGTGCCGCTTTACTATAGTTCGTGGAAAAAAGCCAGAGGGCCGAACTCGAATTTCGGTTGGGATGTTCTTTCTGGTCGATATTTTCCCCTATTTAAAATGAAATATGGCATGTGCTTGTGTGTGTGAATGAGTGAATGAGATAGAGGAAATAAAATATAAGTGAAAAAACTGCGGATAACCAGATAATAATAATAATAATAATAATAATAATAATAATAATAATAATAATAATAATAAATGTATTGCTGTCAATAGACTCATTTACATAAGTTGCAGACATTTCAAAATACTAGAGTAACAAAGCATAACTTATTCTTAGAACAAGGTTTTAGTACATGTTTGCGAGAGTTCAAAAAGTTTACCTATAAATACTGTTAAGATTACAATTGATTACAGTTCATCCAATGAATATAAACTTCTATTTACAAGGTATTTTTTCAACAGATACTTAAATTTTGATTTTTCTACAGATTTAATCTCCGGTGGGAATTTATTGTACAAAAGAGTACCTCTTACATTTACATCCTTTACATACTATTTGTTTATTATAAGCATACCTATGATAATCTTTACTATTTTTAGTGTTGTAGCTATGAATCTCATTATTTTAAGAGGTATTATTAATCTGGGAAATGTCATTTCCCCTTTTCCCCTAGTAATTAATTAATGACGACGATAATGATGATGATGATAATTAATAATAATAATAGTGGTAAACAATGAGAGATGGTAAATAAAGTTATTAATGTTGTTCAGATGAAAAGTGCACAAGATGAAAAATTTTATTCAGAATTTTAAATGATGGAGCGAAGAGAGAGAAGCAATGTTTATATTAAGAAAATCACTAACGTGTGTTATTTTAACTGCCCGTTTTGTCTTCTTTTTCTATCCAAAACAGAACCATCGGAGGTGGATTGACGTCAATTTTTTGTATAAGGTTCTTATACGCTGTATACATAAACATTCTGTGTTTTTGGTGTTTTATACGAGGTTCTACTTTGATAACAAGCAAATTTCATTGATAAATATATGCAAGTAGCACTTTTCATTTGAATCACGTATGTAATTCTGATCTCTAATTCTTCGAATTTGGCACGACTTTGTCGTAGAAGCTGCAAATAAGAACGACACTGTCGTAAATTTGTATAGTTGAGAAGATATTTACCTTGGCTTCCAGCAACAGACTTCAGTTATAAACTTTCCATTCCTGAAGACATAAGCCTTCAGAACAATGCTTCATCAAAGCTTGAGGTCCTTACAATGCATGCTGTAATGACGTTGGTTTATTTAAAAACACTAAAGACATTTTAGAACCAAATTAGTACATGTTTCCGAATTCCCCCCTCATTAACCAGAGTCTTGTAAAGTCACACGTTTAAAATATTAGAAAATTAAACATCTTACAGTTTACCTAAAAAGTGATGCAGAAATATTTTGGGGCTGCATGTATCACGCGGGACTCGGTCTAGTCAGTTGCCGGTTGCATCAATGGACAAGTTCCCCTCGTATTTCTGTAATAGCATCACACAATATTAGTTTTATTTCATAATGAGCACTATTAAAGGAGTTATTTGAAGTGCTATTCGTGCACAGTCACACATTTCCGACATCTTGCATTCACTAACAACAGCTCTGCTTCCGTAATTCTTCCAATTTCTGCCCTGATATTTTCTTTAAGTTCCTTTAAGAGGTTTATTATTGTAGACTTCATGGCTTCTATGTTACTGGTAACTTTTCAATACAATTCACTACAGTAAAACTTACTTCATTAATACACTGGCGCACCAGTAGCTGGTATTGAACAGCCATGTTGCTCTCGTAACAGCAAACTTCGAATGACACTCCACGTGCAGCCGTTAATCTACTATTGGCCTTAGTTCAGTGCACGCTGCGCCCAGGTGCTTATGTAGGCCAAAAATAACTCTCGGTACATAAATTACTGACGTATGTTGTTTGTGACATATCTCGCATGAAGATGGTCGCCCAGTCTTCTTAGATTGGCAGGAAAAACAATGTAACAGTTACTATTGGAAAGTCAAGAAGATTCAGCACATTACTGCTCTTATTTTCGACCAATCTCCGGCTATGTTAACAACTTCTCTACCATTTCACCTGAACGAGTTGGTCCGATAAACTCATTTTTTTAATTCTATGTTCATTAACTGAAGTATTCAGATTAAAATACTTAATCCAAAGGAAAGTTTTTTCTTTATGTGCGAGTATTTAAAAAGCTCTCGTCTCAGTGTAATGTCTAGTACAGGTAAATTCACTTTTTTCTAAGAAATATTTGACGCATTTTTTCAGATATATTTGATTCATATTTTTCTAATGGAGTTCGAATCTGTGTCTGCTGTTTCATTTGCATAAGAAACTAAATCCACTGCATCTAAGTGCAACTATTTTAAATACTAATTTTTTCAGCATGTAGCTCATTTGATAATACTTTTAATAATAACGGTTACAGAAACAACATGGAGAAATATCAATATTTATACACATTGGTGTAAACGTTTCGTAGCCCTCAGTATTTGAAATAAGTGATCTAAAGTTAAGATTGTGCAATTTTATATTCAAGTGTAACAGAAATGTATAATTGAGGGATGTTGACGATACCATTTGTATGTTCGGCAATATGAACCAGTGGCGGGAAGAAGGTTTGCGGATAGCCCTTTAATATTCTATCGTCTATTCCACATTAAGATTGGCAAAACTATCCCAGAAGTGGCAGGTCAGAATTTACTTTGTTATATGAAACATTGTTGAAAACGTATTTGATAATTAAATTGACATGTGTTCAAATGTCATTCTGAAATATTAAAATTTCCTTAACTTTCTTCAAACCTGTTCTTTCGTCTTTTGGTCGGTCCTGGTGGCGTAGTGGTTACCATACTTGCCTCCTAAACCCAAGAATGCGGGTTCGAACCCGGCCAGGACCGATGGATTTTTTCGGGGCGTAAAAATCCTAAGTATGGCTTCCTTCGGAAGGGAAGTAAAGCCGTGGGTCCCGGGTCGTACATTTACGGCACGAAAAAGAACCTCAAGCCTGAAAGAGAGGCCTCTGAGCAAAATTTGTCGGCCGTTTCACGCCCTGAGTTGAATGGGCCGCTGATGACCTGAGCTGTTAAAGAGCGTCCATAAATAAATCATTCATTTCATCTTTTACTTACTCAGTTTATTAGGATAGTCTTGTTCATCAATTGGGAACTTTATTTCTTTTAAAGAACATTTGTTGAGAGTGTGTCAGGTATTGGACAATTGGAATGTGGGAATTAAATTTGAAGATTGACATATCTTTGGAGACAATGACCAAAAAATCGCAGAGTATGGAAGGCTAATTTTCAATTATTTACATATAGGTAACAAGTTATAAAGAAAAATATAGCGACTTATCTGTGGTGCAGTTATATGTTCACTTCATATTGGTTTAAATATTCATAATACATATAAATTTAGTACATAAAGTGTGTAACTTTGATGAATATGGAATTAATTTTATTTTGTAATGCTTAAAACATTTCTAACTCTAATTTGGGAACATTCGGACTGGAATTTTGACATCTGGATGCTTAAAACATGTTTGTTTAAGGCTTCAGCTCGGATTTGCTTGTAGTGAAGTTCTAGTAATACACAAATAAAACTGACTTCCAAACTTGCGAACATTTATTTAGTCACACTACGTTGCGGCCTCAAAAGACGTAAAAGTGCGGAACAAGCCATCCATCCCACCGAGTTTTGATATCGCGTTGGTCTGTACCGTAGCACACTGTCATGAGATACCCCGTAGTTCTCCAGCGTTCTCACTGTTACTGTCGTACATCAAAGATTGAGCACAATATATGAGTATTCATTGTTTCTCATTTTAAGAATATCTTAGTGTCTTAATTAATAAATAAATTATTAATTAATTATTTACTCCACTTCCATACCCATCTCTGTTAGCACTAAATAGATACTGAAAGAGATTGCAGAGACGTGACAACGTCCAGGGAAAAAGGTCATCAAGGCTTCTTTCGTATTATATTTATGGCTCGTCTTGGCGTTGAAACTTCAGCCACCGTCTAGAGGCTGTAGTCAATTCCTCTGGGCAGTGTTAAAATAATAATAACCTTACTAGCCTCGCCCCATTCCACCGAGTTGTGAGTGTCTAGTGCTATCACTTTCGTCTACACAGTAACATACTGCTAAGGCAAATAGTACTTCTCCAGCGTTACCATTATCGCTTGATCAGAAAATAAATATTTCCTACTTCTCATGAATATCCCTTAATGAATAAATAATGTATATTTGCTTCCGCATTCAATCTCTATTATCACTAAATATGCATTGCAAGAGTTTGCTCAGACACTGCAACGTTGCTTTTCTGAACGAACTGTGAATCATTTCATTCCTCGTGCGTATCATGTCCGTTACATAAACAGCTGGATTACTGTAATCTCAAGTCCCGGATAAAAGGCATTTCGTATTATACTATGATAAGTGGGTTATTTCTAAACTGAGTATTTATACCTTCACTATGTCTGCTAACTATTCGATCGGTGTTCAAGGATACCTATGCCATTGACCGTTAACTGATGGTGGACATTACATTTGTTACCAATCTCGTCGGATCTGCTTGCACTTATTTATGCTCAGTTCGTAGCTCACACGATTTCGCAGTTGGATGATGATCACCTGCGCCTCCAGTAAGCCAAGCTGCTCACGCACGAATACGGGACGATAAGAGACCTTCATATTTTGTGCACCACTATAATACAGATGAGTAATCTGCAGGAGCATAAGCAGGCAGCCAAACAAACGTAAACCTGGCGCAGAAGAATGGCGCTCCAAATTTTATCAAGAAAAGCAATTACCGTCCTCCCACTTCAAGCATAGCAGCATCTCGCAGCAGCTTCTTGTTGGCACTCCAGGCGCCTATCAAGTTAGTTTCTGGATGACATGAAACACGATCTTGATGCGGTGCTCGTTATAACGGATGATAATTCCGAATTTTCTTTTCATTTCACTGCCCTCATCATTGTATGGCATTTTGCACTTAAACGATTCCTGGCTGGACTAGTGCCATGTAGAAAGCTCACACCACCACTACATCTGGCTATCTCTACTTCCTGCAGTTTTCTCCGGCATGATTTTGACTACCTTGAATTTTGTCGATGGACAATTGCGTTTAATTCTTCGGAACGATACGCTCCGCGGTCTTAACGCTCAGAAGTTCTCCGTCCATTCTGAGGACATAGGAAGACATCCAGCAGGTATTGACTTGCTTGATATGACGTCATATAAGCTGTCGGCCTTCGAAATTTGGTCCTAATCATATCCTGTGTTCCAGTTCTGCTTCCTTTATTCGCCAATGTGTGCATTCTCCGAGAAGCTCGAGGAATATCGTAAACATGCTTTGATACCCCTTGATAGAGTTTCCTCGCTGCCTGTGGTGCCTCAGTAGTAAAAATGGGCGTTAAATACCATTAAAAAAAGAGGTTTTTTTTTTCAATACTCAGGCTAAGTGTTCTTGTACTTTAGAATGTTGAAAGCTCACGAACAATGAATGATGAAAAAGTCAAACTCCCCTGTTATCTCCTCCCGAAGATCATCTGTAACTCACAGAGGTTTCTAGGAACGCGTACTTCTTCCGCATGCTGCTACTAATCAAAGGCATTCCTCCGCGTAGTCCTTGCACGCCAAGTTCAAAAACTCCCATCAACATTTGGCTCCGCGAACTCCTTCAGACTTTCGGCAGCCGTCCTCAGCTACCGAAGTTTCCTTGTTAGCCCTGGTAGCGCTTATCCCAAACTCCTCAAAAGCATCAGATAATTCAACGCTTCTGTCACGTGCTTGAGTTCGGAGCAAAAAAGGAATAAGGTTTAGTCAATGTAGTACAACTTTTGCAGCATCGACATCCACCACATTTTCGGCAGAAAAAAATATGTCGCTCATGCCCTCTTGCGTTTTGGAGACCTGTCTCTCTCTGTCACGAGGTACTCTTCAACTTCATTGAATTCAAATACAATTGATCTGTAATTTTGGGTGTGCCGAAAAATTTACCTGGTTTAAGAATCATGACACTTTCGCCTGCTTCCAGGCAGCAGGAAATATTGAGACATGCATTGAAAATATTTGTGGTCTGAACTAATGCCTTCCGTGGCATGTGTTTACGTCTTCATTTCGCACTCCACCTGGGCCTGCAGCTTTGCCTCATTTTAGTTTTTGTGTCAATAAAAGACTTCCTGTGTAGTGAACAGTGGGAGGTGTTGTCTTTGCTCAATCACTTGAAGCCGCGCCCCAACCTCGCGCTCGTGCATGTGATTGCTGGTTGAATTTTCTTTAAAACACTGTTCAAGTATATCTGGCGTGGTGTTGCCAACACAACAGCGCCAGCATTGACGACGACAACAACAACAACAACAACAACAACAGAGACGTCGACCATTAAGGAGTTTCTGGCGCTCTTCAAAGAAATAAAGTTCAGCAACATACTCACCAATTTCAATACAGCAATAGCTAAGTTCAAAACAGCAACTGAGTTTGCTGAAAAGCTGGAAGCAATCTTTAACTTTCTAGAAAATGTCATCTAAATGGCTACACGGCAACACGACAAACCTGACAGAATTAACGCCCTCTTGTGGAATGCAAACGGCACTCTTGGCAACACCTATGAAATAGCTTCCTTCCTACACCAGCAGGATATAGATGTCGCTTGCATCAGTGAAACCAAACTGAACCCACATAAAAAACTCCGACTAAAAGGTTACGTAGTGCATAGAGCTGATAGGCCTGGGCCACAGCCGGGGGGTGGCACTGTAGTCATCGTCCGAAAAAATCCAGTCATTAACACAGCACTAATTCTGCCCCAGCTAGAATCCCTTGAGTGTGCAGGTATACAGATCCTGGTAAAATCCCAATTAATCACCATCCTAGCAACCTACCGCCCCCCACCTCAAGCCCAGAAGGAATGATCCGAGATCTAGACAAGTTAGTTAATGCTCACTCAAAAATTATTATTGCAGGAGATCTGAATCCAAAGCATAACCTTTGAAACTCTAGATCTTGTAACAGAAACATGGCCTCCAAATCAGAACTGCTCCGGATCATTCCTAGTGGCACCACAACCCCTCCATTTCTCCCGACACGCTAGATCTCATCCTCTACAAAGGAGCTGGGCTGGGACCATTTTCCCATAAAATTCCACATAGGTGGACGCGCAACATTTATTCGCACAGTCAGACCACAGTTACCAACTACAGAATGGTCAAAATATAAAGTTCACATGCACCAGATGGCCGAGCCCAGAAGAAGGTACGAGACAGCACACGACCTCGAAAAAGGGGTCGCAGACCTCACTGCCTCCATCAAAACGGTCAAAAGAAAATCCACCACATATGCGCAAGTTCCTTCCTCCTTCACCCCTTTTCCTAACGTTGAGAGACTGCTGGCCATCAGATGGAAATACCAGCGACAATGGAGAATCACAAGGCTCGCAGTTTACAGAACTTTGACACAATGGCTTCGGCCAGTTATTAGACACAAAGTCTTTTTAGAAAAGCATGAATGCTTTGAAAAGAAACCCTCAAAAATCACTCACAAAGATGCCTCCATATGGGCACTCCTGCGAGCCTTTAAATCCTCAGCTGAAGCAGGCCTACAATCAGAGCCACTGGTAACCTCACAAAGGACAATCCTTCCAAAAGAAAAAGCCCAAATTTTGCCGAAATGCTGACTCGAAGGTTCACTGAAAACCCGGCTCAAGATGCAGAGCATGATCAAATGGTAAACAACTGGGTTCAGCAAAGGATGAACCAACCTCCCCCCACTCCCCTCCCAAAAGTCACCCCCCTCCAACTTTACAACCACACCCAGTCCCTGCGTAATAAAAAGGCCCCAGGACTAGAGGGCATTCGAAATGAGGACCTGAAACACCTGCCCCGAAAAGCCCTGGTTCATCTGACCTAATTAACTCCTATCTCCATCTTCATTACTTTTCCCAAGTCTGGAAGGAGGCCAAAGTTATCATGATTCCAAAAACCGGCAAAGATCGGAAAAATCCGTCAAATTACAGGCCGATCAGCCTCCTTCCAGTAATGGGGATAGTATTGAAAAAAAATCCTCAGTCAACTAATAAAGAAATCGCTACCAGAATCCACAGCCCTACTTAATCAGCAATTTGGTTTTAGTCCACTACACTCGACGGAATTGCAGATATTAAAACTCACCGACGATATCACAACAGAGTTCAATAATGGCAGCAGCACAGTGGCCCTCTACTTTGACGTGGAAGCGGCCTTCCACAGGTGCTGGCACAACGGCCTTCTATACAAACTGTATCACCAGCTGACAGCACTTAGGCCACATCTTCCCATGCTGGCCAGTTACCTGATAGAGAACGCCGCTTTTACGTCCAGGTCCTACAGGAAAAATCCCAAACTCTCCCTATATCAGCTGGAGTGCCACAAGGGGCAGTTCTAGCTCCCTATCTGTACACCTTGTACACTCGAGACATTCCCCCTGACCACAGGTGCAAGACGTTACTTTACGCTGACGAGACCGCAATCTATAATCACCACACTCACCCCAAATACAACCAGAGGGAGCTCCAACGCTATCTGGACAAATTCCTGACCTGGGCTGCCCTCTGGAAGATAGTCATAAATGCTGACAAAAGTCAGCTGATACACTTTACCAAGACTAGAAAAAACAACCATATAGATATAACGCTACAAGGACGCAAACTGCAGTGCCAACCCACTATTAAATACCTGGGAGTCACCTTAGACAAAACACTTACTTGGAACGCCCATATTAAGCAAACCATCCAGAAGGCCAAGCAACGCACCTACATCAGCTCAGCGCTACTGACCAGCAAGCACATCCATACAAAGACAAAACTCATCCTATTCAAAGCCTTCATTCAGCAATTCCTTCTCTACGCTTGTACAGCCTGGTCAAACACAAGCAAATCCAGCCTTCTCTCCCTTCAATCTCGTCAAAACATCTGTCTGAGAAAAATACTACGAGTACCAATACTCACGCCCAACAGAATTATTCATCACGAACTGCAAGTACCAACCTTCTTACACACACAGCACAGGCGCTGCACAAACACGTGCGCAACAATAAAAAATCACACAAATCCCCAAATACTTAAAATCGGCCAAGCAGAACTCCGCCATCGCAAACATAAGCGAATACGCACATTTTAAACGTTTCACCAATTAAGAACACATTGGAAACATTATGAACTGTAAATACTTGTAAATAATAGAGTTACTTTTAGGATAAGCATAGATTAAGTATAGATTAAGGTCAATTTACAAACATGTACACGCACATACGCCCCCAAGACTATGTACAATCAAAAGAAGCTGTTCCCTTGGGCAAGCCTATTGCCCTTGTATGGGCTTCTAAGATAAATTAACTGGAAGTAATATTATAAATAATGTTCAACCTATGACAACTTTGTACCTGTAAGGCTGACCTTATGTAACAGGCCAGGGAATATTAATTAATAAAATAGAAATTCTGGCGAAATTCTGGGAATATTTCGGTTTTTCTATAATGGAGAAAGTAAGTCCCCCCCCCCCAACTTTCAAACGCCTGTGTGCTATGATGCTGTACGTCCCCCGGCGCTTTTGAAGATTCTAGCACCTGCCACAGGGAGTTATCTGAGTGTAAGCTTTTTTTTTCATTTTACTCTCTCATTTATCGTGGTTATTGATGATAATTTACTCCCTAATCGTTTTACGCAGTCAATTTAGCGTGGCTTTGTAAATTGGTGTAATGAAATTTGCAACACCTTGGTCCATCTCCTCTGTGCTGGGGTATGCCAGTTTGGGTTCGGCCAATTTGTGCATTAGGGCTTTGCTTCAGTCCGTCATAGGCATCACGGACACATTTTGGGCCGTGGTTTGATCCAGCCGACTATGAACTGTGAATATTATTGGTAAATGATCAGTCTCTAAACTGTGGTAAACGTGCAACTGTGATCCCATTTACCATTTTTTTTTTTTTTTTTTATAATGAGGTATAAAGTGTCTAAGGTATAAAGCTCTGATACGTGGTAAAAGGTATGATCGGGGGGACATGCAACACCACTTCGTATATTAGTGTGAAGAAATGTTCTAGTTGCGCGCCAAGGGCATCTGTATGTCGTGAGTTCCATAATACGTGGTGGGCATTAAAGTTCCCAGTTTGATACACGTCAAGAATTTTCGTTAAACATCGTAAAGGTGATAGTTGCATAGAAGCAAAGACCACATTTGACTTGATAGCAATGGCTGTACCCACCCTTGTTTGAAGGGCCTGTCGGTTCTTTATATATTGTAATTTGAAAAGTGAAGAAAATTCTCCGTTTAGTTTTTGTTTCACCCCCAAAAGAAAAGCTATCTTGTTTCTGCGCAGGAAGTTTTCCAATTGAAATCTCTGCCGTAGAATGCCACCTGCATTCCAAATTCAGGTCGGATCAGATGGAAATTCAGTTATGTGACCCACTGATGCCGCCATTGTTTATTTGCTGAAGGCATTGTCGATGAATGTGACAATGGCATCAAGTTTTTCTACGAAGTTGGCATAATTTCTGATGGCAGTAGCTATACTTTTCAAGTGCTGCAACAGGCCCGTCACATTCATTGACTTCATTAAGTCTGGTATTTCTTGGATTTCGCCCAGTCCTGTTGTAAGCGCAGAGACAACTGCAGAGGATGTGGCCTGGCCTTTGGAGAAGCTTGTAGTCTTCTTGTTGTGTTGACAAATCTTTGGTCTTCCCTGATAATCGCGGGATTTGTGATTTTTGTAGCTGGTAATCCAGTTCTGTTTCTGCATATTTGCAATTATTTGGCCAGTTGCCTCCTATCCCTTTCATTTTGAAAGTTATCTCATCCGTGGTAATTTGCTGAATGTTTGCACAGTGGGGTGACACATTTTCTTGCCCTCTAAGTAGGCAGCCAAGCAAACGGTGGGTGCCTGCTCATAGAACGCATTTGGTGCTTAAAGTGCACAGTTTGTATGTGTGCTCCAAGTGTTGGTTGATAAAGCGCTGCGTAACATTATTTTGGGCTTGGGTGGCTTTATTTGAGTCATTATATGGCAAGTGTATCTGTCAAAGCTATTTTTTTGTTGTGTTTGTTTGTTTCCACAGTGAAAATGAATATGGGAAGACACTTACCTTTGCTTTCCATTTGCTTAATTTGAAGTAGGGTGTAGTCTTTGGCTACCAGATACTCTTTATCATCTTCTACCGTCAGATTTCCTGGCAGTCGTTTGATGGCGAAACGGAGCGGTAATTCATCTTTCGGTATAAAGGTGTAGTACCCTACACCGGCCTCCCGGAGAGCATCCATCGCTGGTATGAAGTCGGAGAAATTTTATAGCATGATTTTAAGTCTGGTGTAAATGAATTGAATGAATGGAGATGAATGAATTGAAATTGATATTGTTTGTTGGGCAGATGTTTCTTAGAAAGTTCAGTGCTGTGTTCACTGATGAATCTAGCATTACAACTCTTAGAGATTTTTTCCCTGGTTATGGTATTTTCTGTTGCGATTGTATTACTGTTTGTCTGGGGATTTATTGAGGTGCTTGGAGTTGTACTTGTGTTTGGGATTGTTTCGCTATTATGTGAGGCCTGTGTAATTTTTTTATGGGCAAGAATTGAAGTTTGCGATTTGGATTTTGTTCTGGGAGGGCGAGTACCTTTTGGAGGGAGTATGGTTTAATTAGCGCCCAAACAGACTAAAGCGGTGCCAATAACACACACACACACACACACACACACATATGTATACACTAAAGAAAACAAGTGGTAATAACAAGGCGGTCAATAAAAATAAAAATCCCAATAACAAACAAGGGCGATATAATGTAACAATGTACAAAGTACTGTCAATAAAATACCTCAACAATAGCTAGAAACAAAACAGGCATGAAAGTCACTAAAAGAAAATCGTCAAATAAAATTTAAAAAAAAATTTAAACCTTGCTCCACAATCTACAAATACGAATAAAACGGAGCACTCGCTCGACAGTGAAGACATCATCCACTAAAACATTCTCAAGAGAGGAAGTCAAACCCAGGGAACTTATAGAAGCTGATAGATGATTATATTAAATTAAAATGTGACGCACTGTAAAGAGGTGGTCACAATTTGGACAAACTGGAGCAGGTTCACCTTTAAAAAGGTGACGTTGATTAAAACGACAATACCCAATTTGCAAGCGCGCTAAAATAACTTATTCGCGCCGGACTGCCCAAGAAGAAATTAATCAATGAAAAGGGGCAGATTTGTGTTCCCGATGCTTATTATTGCGGAGCAAATTCCATTCTTCACGCCAACGTGAGAGAACGCCTCCACATAAAAATTGCTTAAAATTCCCCAAGAAAATACATTGCTGAAATACTGCAGGGTTTAAAAGGGCGGATTTCGCTGCGACATCTGCTGCCTCATTACCTGAAATCCCTACATGCCCAGGAACCCATAGCAGTGTTACACTGACGCCCGTGTCAAATAGCGCAAACACTCTATCCTGGACTTTCTGCACAAGAGGATGGAAATTGTGCACATTACGAGTACTCAACACAGCACTGAGAAAATCAGAACAAACTAGTACCCCCCAATCGTGTGCCGAAACAAATAAAACGTTCAATAAATAGCATAAAGTTCCGCCATAAAAATAGATGTCGCAGAGTTAAAACCAAAAGTAAAACTACCTCCATTAAAAACAAAGGGACAACCGACACCTGTATCCGTTTTCGAGCCGTAAAATTACATTTCGCATATGATGAGACTAACGGGGTAAAATATCGACGAATAATAGGAGCTGCGGACGTAAACCCAAGATGAACTTTGGTCTCTGCTATGAGCCAGGTGGAATAACAAACTTTACCGGTTGAGAAAAAGTAGGCAACTTTACGTCTAAAGTCCTTAAATCCGGAAAACGAAAGCCGGGAGGCTTAGGAGTAAGAGATCTAGTAGCATAAAAGTATCCGGCGACATATTAAAAACGGCTCATTAGTGGGATGTCGAGATTGAACAGCTAATCGACAACCATAACCACGAAGTAAAATGTACTTACAATAAGATAGAGGAAGTTCTCCAGACTCCGCTCATAGGCTGAACAGAGGACCCATAGGAAGTGCTCCTATTGCGACACGACACGGATTCCACGATGGTGAATCAGATTAAGGCTACGAAGAACTGAGAGCCATAAACAATACACCCATGATCGAGTTTGGACCGGATTATAGATCGGTAGAGGCGTAAGAAAATGGTCCTGTCAGCTCTCCAGGGTGTGCCAATTAAAACGCGTAAAAGACACAGGGAACATTCACACCGGCCTCTGAGTTGTGCTACATGCGCAGACCAACAGAGTGTCCTATTACGCCAAGAAACCGAATTTCATCTGCGAAAGATAGAGGATCTAGCCCTAGATGAAGAGATGGCGAAGGAAACCGCTCGCAGCGCCAGAAATTCATGCAGACGGTTTCCTCAACCGAAAAACGGAACTCGCGGTTAACACTCCAAGCATATAGGCTCTAGACAGTATTGAAGGCGGCGTTCCAAAAGACAAGAGTGCTTAGAAGAAATAAAGATGGCAAAGTCGTTGACGAATAACGACGGCGTTATCTCTGGAGGTGAACACTATGCATTAATTAATAGTAATAGCAAACAGCTTGACACTAAGTACCGAGCCCTGAAGTGCTCCGTTTTCTTGAATAAAATGAGAAGATAAAACAGAAAGCTCGCGTACATTAAAAACCTGGTCTTTCATAAATTCCTGAATAAAAAAAGACATCCAACCACTTATAGACCGTTCGTAGGATACCACTTCTCCAGCAAGTAGCATAGGCTTTCTCCAGATCACAGAAAACAGCGTACGCTTGGCATTTTCGTACAAAAATAATAATCCGCCCGTTAATCATGTGTTCCATCACCTTGAATACGCAAATGGTGAGGAAAATGTAAGGAAGGTGTGAGTCCTTTTGAGGTTTCGGTATAGGAATGACGGTGGTCACTCGCCAAGCGCAACGAAACCTGCCATCACACAAAATACGATTAAAATATGGAGCAAAAAGGCCTTGTTCCTCCAATAAATGCTGCAATATAGCACATGTATTCCATCTGGCCCCGGAGCACAGTGCCGAGAGGTAGAAAGCGCATGCGCCAATTCACTGACTGAAAATGAGACATTATAGCGCTCCTGACTGTCGGAGGCAGAGGAGATTCTCTGGACTCAACTTGCATGGTTAATCGAGAGAAATGCACGAGGATAATTAGCGGAGCTGGAAATGTCGGCGAAAGTACACCCTAACGTATTCGCAATATCCACAGGAGTTACAAGTACATGGTGTTGTACCTTGAGACCGGTATGGGCGAAAACCCAGGCTTGGCTGCAAAGATACGAAGCTTATCCCAGACAACAGACGAATGCTTTGAGAGGTTGAAAGATGAAACGAAAGCAACCAAAGACACCTATAATGAGCACCGTATCGAGGTGCTCGATCATGGTGTCAATAGATGGAAAAGTACACCCTGGAAAAATGGCGAGAGAACGTTAGAGATTCCGATTCGCTTTGCTAATAAGCCACTTTGGCATACGCTGAGAATGTACGTGGGAAGACAGGATATGAATCTGACATGGAAAATGGTCACTGGAGTACAAAACAGAGAGGACGTTCCAGGTGAAATGTACAGAGAGAGAGAGAGAGAGAGAGAGAGAGAGAGAGAGAGAGAGAGAGATCCAAATGTGAGAAACTGATTGTACTATCGGAAACAAAATTTGGCTGACCTGTATTCACTAAAGTAAGGCTCTAGCAATCTAAAAAATCCATTACCATGCTACCCCTCGCACACTACGTGGAAGAAACACATAGAGGATGGTTGCATTAAAGTCCCAGATCAGCCGCCGTAACAGAGCAGATGGAGGTGTACATAAATTACAGGCAGTGAAACTAAGGCCGGAAAAATAAATAGTAACTGCCGCAGCCTGTATAGGATACTGGAGACTCGGGGGAGAACTGTACTCATTATCTCTGATTAAGAGTAAAACTACGCCATGCGCGGGAGTGTCATCTTTTGATGGAAGATACAATCTTACCGAAGAGTACTCGTGAAGGAGGAATGAATCCTGTGGTCTAAGCTTAGTTTCTTGGAGACACACAAGCGGGGAGTCAGTCGACCGTAAAAGCAACTGCAATTATGGTCTTGGATTACGGAATCCATCTACAATCCACGATAGGATAGCCATTGTGAATATATAATGGAATAAACTTATCAAGAGTCTTACTTTTTCACCGGTGCAGAACGAATCAGTTGTCCGTTAGACGTGTGGGGCTAGGCGGCTTAACGAACATGCACATCCTGCTCCATTACATCCTCAGAGGGAGAGCTCTCCCGCTAAGAAGAATCAATCAATTACAACACCTGGAATCGGTTGAAAGAGAAGAGAGGCGGCGACGGTGACCGCCTAGCTGGCATACTCCAAGACTCATTATGGAAACTCCGAGGAGGAGAAGGGCTTGTAGTCTTCTTCTTTTCAACAAGAGTGGATGTCTTCAAGAAGTCAATTTTGGTATGTGTGCTCCTGAATTTAATTTCTGGAGCATTAAAAGCTACGGGTTTGAGCTTCTCGGTAAGGCGCTTGGTGAAACTTGGTCCATTAGAGGCTCGAGTAAAAAAACAAGGTCGCGGGTCTGCGTGCTGCTGCCACGATTCTGAATTGCAGAAGCAGCTACAGTGCTATACGCACCGGTCTTAGGTATCATAGGCTGGCAAGCTTGAAAGCGTCTCCGGGCCTCAGAATAGGAAAGCTTTTCCTTTACCCGGAGCTCCTGGATACAGCGCTCTTCGCGATAGCGAGAACATTCGCGGGACGAAGCTGGAAGATCTCCAGGACAGTTCACAGACTGGAGCGGATGGACATGCTCCTTAGTGACAATCTTTATTGCAGGAGGCACATATGGAATTAACACTGTTACAAGACATGCGAGCGTGGTTAAACGTTGGCGTATGCGCTTGGAATAAGTGACGCAGCCGATCTGGCGAGGTCATGTTGCCTGTCCAGTATAGTTTCCAGTGCTGCCGCATGTGGCACACTACTTTAGGGGTCGGGGAAGTTCATGCTAGGTGCACTGTGATACCAATACCTCTGACCCATAGTAGCGGCAACTAGGGAGATTAGTGCATGATGCGTCTGGGCTCCGCCTCATAGTGCACGCCGGCGATATCAAATCGGAGTTGCAGGTGCTCGCTTTATCACGAGACTCTCCCCTGTACCACTATTAAATGCCGCTAAGAGGCATAGAATCCCGCCAATCCAAGCAATCAATAATATATGAGAGAAAGAATGGTAATTTCAAGGGAAGTCATTGAGACTACGAAAGACAGAAAGCAAGTGCACCTTAAATTAAACCTCAAAGAATCCTATCAAGCTATCTTGAACTATTTCAAACAGCACGATATAGAACACCACACCTGCGCCCTTGAGAGACTAAAAGAGTACCCCCGAGTGCTCCTTGGACTTTCCGCAAAGCTGGTCGAGGAAAAGTTTTCAGTTGCCGTGGAAAATGCTGGCCTAAGGCCTAAATATGATTAGCAAATGTCTAAGTTATATTCCATTGCTGAGGGCCAAGCCATGGAGCTCGTCTCTTTATCAGTATATTTAGTGGTTGACCAGTAGTAGCCAAAAATATACATTCAGTTAATACACTCATTCTTAAAACACCGTACTTTTAAAGCCACGGTGGCGGGAAACTGTTCAACACTAAGAAAGAGTTCCCGAAGGTTCTATTATTCTACCAATATTATATAACATTTTCAAGTCAGACTTTTCGCAATCAAAAGACGTCAACATAGCTCAATATGCAGATGACGCCCTGTTATACAAAACAGACATACATCAAAACAGAGCCATAAATCCATTTCAAACATTGTTACGCCTAATCCAAAGGTTGTTTAGGCATGGTCAATAACCTTGACCAAAAGCAACGCCATAATATTTATAAGACGCCATGCACCCGCAATCCCCCCCCCCCACATTCACATACAGACACCAAAGAATACAATGGAAAAATCCCATGACCTATTTGGGTGTACAACTTGATAAAGGCCTAACTTTAAGGGACATTTCACTGAGACTGCCCACAGGGCGCAGGGAGGTATAGCTCAACTGTTTCCTGTGTTTATTTTAAAGGCGATGCATGTTCACTTGGAGTTACACCTTTTTAAAGCTTTGATAATCCCTGTCCATGCTGTTCACTTGTGAAATCTGGGGCATGATTGCGGATAGTTGACTTGTACTTTTACAAAGGGTACAGAATAGAGGACTCAGACCCATTTATTCTGTCTATCGGTGTTTTCCAGTTAGGCCTCTGCATGAAACCTCCTCCCTCCTATATATTGAGGAGGGAATTAGATGCCAGGCCAAAAACTTATATGCTAATTTGCCTAATCATGAGAGTGCTCTTGTCCGCTCACTTCGCAATTACACCTGTCGTAATAGACCTAAGCTAAACTTCAAGGTGCCAGGCCTGGCGTGCGGACACCTTGGATAACAAAGGAAAAATCCAAGCTACTGGAATACTTTCCTAAATTACAAGACACCAAATTACATAATCAGCTAGAGGTTTGGCCATGCTGCTTACAAATAAAGATTAACAGCATGAACATAACCATGTTACACCCAGGATGTCCAACCCACCCGCATTATTGCAGACATTTTTTTAACATCACCCCTAACACCCCCATCAATAAAATCAACCTACATTCTCATCCCCGTCAGTTCTGGTGGTGTAGTGGTAACCACACTTGCCTTCTAAATCCAAGATCGCGGGTTTAATCCCGGCCAGGACCGATGGATTTTTTCGGGCATAAAAGTCCTAACCATGGCTTCCTTTGCAAGGAAAGTGGGTCCCATAGCGTCATTTTATGCACATTAAAGAACCTCAAGCCTGAAAAAAGAGGCCTATGAGCAAAATTTTTCCACCGTTTCTCGTCCTGATTTGAATGGGAGCTGATGACCTGAGACGTGTTAAAGAGCGTCCGTAAATAAACAAAAAAAAAAAATTAATTCTCATCCCTTTCCTGCGTTTAGACTCAATGCAGGCTAGGTACAAAGCAAACACACACAGGCTGGTCACTAACCCCAGTCTACTATTAAGTCTGGCATCCAACACATGCCGAGTTGATTCATTGAGAACTCTGCTATGTACCAAGGTAAACTGGGAGCACGTCCATTTTATGGTAGAACCCGTACTGTGTTATAAATGCCTGAAACTAAACCATACTGGCATAAATTGCATCAGGCCTCACATGTCGTGACAACCACATAGCAGCATACTATGATGTGTCCGGGAACAAATTCAGCTGTGTAAACTGCAAACAGGCACAAGTGAGCAAGTTTAAAAAGGCCCCAAGCAAATTAAGGCTGATACATTATGAGGAGAATGAAAACTTGCAACAGACCTGAACACTTAAGACACTAACACCACAAACAACAGCACCTATGCTCAACAACAACCCCAGCATCCTCAAGAAAATACAGGAGACATGGGGAAACATCTGAGTCTGCACAACTAACAACTGTGATCCTACTCCAACATGAATTTGTTGACACTGCACCAATAAAGGATTCTAAAGCTACAACTAAAGGAACCAAGATGCACACATTGGACCCATGCTTGAAATCAGCCAAAACCCATGAGCCACATCGACAGGGCAGAGAGAGAGAAGTTTGACTCTCCTATCCCCTCCCTAACATTACCCACCCTGATGAGCCAAATGGAGCAGGATCTCAGTGGTCATTTTGTATGCCCACATCTGTTGTAGGGAGTCTCTGGACACAAGCCTTCACTGAACATGCAACCTGAACAGCAAACCAGGTGGACACAGAACTCCTCCTTTGGGGACTCTCTACCAGCCGGGATGCTCCAGGAGGACCTGAGACTCACAGATTGCTCATTGAGTGTATCTAAAAGGTTGTGCATATAATAAAAGATATGTGGAAAATTGGACATGCCATGGTGCAAAACAAAAGAGGTGTTAGTGCCGTAGGGGAAGTCATTACTGATGGATAGAAAGTAGAAGGGAGGTTATTCCCCTGGAGAAGGCCATGAAACATTCCTCAAGAGCCGTTAAACAAGAGTGGCTACATATCCCTCAGGAACTCATGAATAACCTTATCAAATCCATGCCACATAGGAATCCAGCAGTGTTGGCTGTCCATATACCATGCTGTTGTTTTGAATTTGACAGTTTTTGAGAAGTTCTATTGATATACATTTAGCTTTTTACTGTTTCACCCCATGTGAACACAGAGTAAAGCACATATACAACAGCATCTGACTGGTGAATGAAGTAAAAATAAAATATGCTAGGATTGTTGTATTTTTTCTGTTTTTCTAAATGTTACTATATACAAGGCTGAAGACTAGGTAGTAACATACATTCCTAGGGTGTTTGTGTGGTATCCAGAATCCATTTATCTTCTGCAAACACCTTGCCATTATTTGTACTAAAAATGAGTTGTACTTCATCTTTAAGCAACTCTTCCCCATTCATTAATTTTGAATTAGTATTTTGCCTCTGTAACCCCTATTCTCTTGTTATTACTTTTAAAATCTTAAGAAAACTACAGTCTGCTGTCAACTATGCCTCTTATTCATATGCCCTGGTTCTATCTCTTTCCTTAGCATTCCAAGATTATTTATTGGTTGAACACATGTTTTAGCTTTTGCGCCAATTTGATCTATCTTGCTTGTTCCTTTTCTTACACTTTCAGTCTGCTAAGTTTGCTGATCTTTGAAAGCTCCTTAAAGAACACATGCTCTTAGTTCTAGGTCAACATTGTGCAATCAGGTAGAAATTGTGAACTAAATAAACATTAAATATTAAGCTATAGACAGTTAAACTCTGGTGTTCTATATTCATTAGTCAGAAAGGTTATACAAAATGTGCCAAAAGTGATAGTCTGGTAAATATAGGATTAAGTGGTACAATTTAGATATAAGATCATTTATGATCAAATGTAAGAATCTTTCAGTTTCCTAGTCTGAATGGGTTGGCAGCAATACTCCAACAGGCAATATTGAATGTTAAACCTATCTGTTTATAATTGATATTATTGTATGATTTAGTTGAACTAAACACTCTAAATGCTTTCTGTTTATGTTCATAAGTTTTGCTTAATTGTATTAAAACATAAATGGCTGCTTTAAGTGACATAAAGTGAATAGTCATCTTTCCAATAATGTGGTTGAGTTGAAAAATTTCTTTTCATTATAAGGCACATGCTTCCAAACCCACTTTGTATATTTTTATGAATTTTCAGTTTTCATTATATTGGTATAATTTGCAATATTTAGCCCCTTATATGACCTGAAAACCATTCCAAAACCTTCCATATCCTATTATTGTTTTTCTACCATCTAACTTATCCTACTAGTGGATGATACTTCCTACTTGTCCAGTGTAAGAGAATTTAATCAAGAAAGGCAAATCTACAATTTCAGAGTTGGGTCCAGTCATTCATGTGACAGTGGAGTCTTTGATTCTTTATAAAGAAAAATCAGTAAGTTAAGAATGATACCATAAATATTCTAGTGAAAGGTGTTGCCCTTAAATCAAAAAGCACCAAGGCACGGCTAAACTGCTCTCAAAAAGAAAGAAGAAAAAAAACACTTTCGTCAAGCTTGGCAGAGCAATAAAGACCTAACCTTATATTCCAAACTCATGAACAAGTTTCATACAGAAACTGAAGAGCTGGCATAGTAAAAGAATGCTAATCTGAAATAGATACTGAAGCACACAATAATTTCCAAATAAGTGTTTTGAAGCTGTAACTTTCTTATAGCATAAATAATATACATACTCTAATTATAACAATACTAATTAATGATGTATGCTATCATTACAGAGTTTCACTTGCATTTCCAATCAAATATAAAGGACTTGCAAGTTGAATCAATATGCAAATTAAACTCGTTTGATTAACATTTACATTATTAATATATTAGTGAATAAGTGTTTTGAAGTTCTTTGCGCAATGCTGGTGAATTTTAACATATTATCAATTTAGTGGGTAAAATAATTATATTAATATTAATTTTCAAAAAATTTTCAAAAATGTTTTCAAAACACTTATTTGGAAATGCAAGTGAAACTCTGTAATGATAGCATACATCATTAATTAGTATTGTTATAATTAGAGTATGTATATTATTTATGCTATAAGAAAGTTACAGCAGCTATAATTCACTTTTATCCATGATGAGTTCCAGAATTTTCCTTATCTCATATTTAGTTTCAAAATGCATCTTATGTTTTTAGATTATGTAATTTTTTGTATGTAATAATTCTTAATATACATCAGATATATGTATAAATATAAATAGTGAAATCTAATAACAATAAACATGTAAATCATACTGGAAACAAACAGAAACCATTTATTTCTTCTCCTGAAAAATTTGCTAAAATGGATAAGGTGAGTTTTTAGAACATGTACCTAAATTAGTATTAATATGTTTCATTATTGCTTTAGATTCTCCATTATAATGTACATTCATTTAGTAAGAAATTAAGTAATAAAAGTTGGGCGCATTATATAGGTTTTTAGGAGACTCATTGTGCCACAATATATTAGACTGGTCAAGATCCATGGTCTCTAAAAATGATACGCTGATGACCTGAGATGTTAAAGAGCATCCATAAATAAATAAAAAAAAATCTAAAAACGATACTATGTCCATGATATTGGCTGTTTTAATATCCTGTGGGTTTAAAATAACAGGTTCCATAGTTAAATTTCTGAATTGTGCAAAAGCTCACATCTGCATAATATATGTGAAGATAACTATAAAATGTAATTTCGTGTCAGAACCAATCAAGTGAAGCACCTAATACATTCTTTATTATCTAGTGAGCCAGGAGGATATAAAATAAATTGTTCAAAATGTAACAAAGTATATATTAGAAAAATAAAAAGAAGCATTGCAATTAGGCAGAAGGAACACAGGAGAAACATCAGGAACAATCAGATTGATAAATCAGCGGTTGCACATCATTTTTGGAGAGATAAACATGATATAGAAATGGGAGTGAAATTACTGAAATTCGTAAATCGGCCCATGGAGCTGGGAATATGGGAAAAAAATTATATAAAATCATGACGACAAGATTATGAACTTTGAGATCCCAACAGAAGACAAATTAATCCAGAAGTTCATAAAATGTCCACAAAAGCTACACCAAGTCCAGCCAACCAACAACGAATCCAACAGTGGACTCATAACTGAGGATGCAGGCAAAAGCCTGTGAAACTAGTTTTGCATAATTCAACAGTAAGTGGAGCATAAGGATATCAAATTGACTTACTAGATAATTAAGAATATACGTAAAGATAAAAAAATTTCTTTCTATATTTCCAGCAATTTGAGTCATTTGAGATTTCCATTATGTTCAAATGTTTGTGAAGTGAGTTGTAGCAAGAAAGCCAACTACCTACTGCATTCATATTTGATTTAGACACAATAATATCCTTATATCAGGACTAGGTTCTGCAAGAAGCTCTTGAACTTGCCTAGCTCTTGTCTGAATGTCCCACAGTACCAAATGTTCACTGTCGATCCATGAGGCACTCTTTGGAAAGATCCTCCAAAAAAGAATTCTGGTTCTATAAAGTACCTGTTGCACTTTTCTTGCAAGTTTACTTGCTAATTCATTTGCCTTTATGCCTGGTGGTCCAGTACTCACATAAGAATAACAAAGCTTCGATCACAAAGGCTTCCAACATGCTCTGGCATTACTACAAAAACTTAAGACATTATTCTTACAGCTTTCAAAGTTCCAATTGCGACCTTGCTTTCAGAGCATATAGTAAATAATTAGCTCAGTAAACAGAAAGATGTTCTAAAATGTAAAATGTACAGCCAGTATAGCTTAACTTCTGCTTAGAAAACTGTAGCATATCTGCCAAGAGAGGAGAGCCTTATAGAATGTCCCTAGACTCCAGCACAAATTCCTGAATTTACCAGGGAGCCATCTGTGAACCACACAGATCCCCATTCTTGAGTGAGTCCTGGTCTTTCTGGGTCTAATCCTCCCTAACAGACTAAACAATTGACAATTTTCATCTTATATGAAAGCAAGGTTTCATAGTCCCCAATCATCTTAATTATAGGCTGGACACTTCAAGCCTGAATAGCTTGGAAGAATGGCCAATATGCAAATATTAAACTTGCCATTCTGCAAACATTCAGATGCAATAAGCTCCAGCCATTGCCATTCTTGAACATATAAATGCAAAGGTGGGAGGCACTGAAACATCTCCAAAGCACAGAGCAGAGAACTGCACACCGCAAATGTTATACCCAAACTGACCAATCTGTGCATACTACTAAGATTGCTGATCACAGTCTCTATCTCAGAGCCTAGCCACCAACCAGGGAAGCATCTATAACAGAGGGCCTGAGAACAGAGGTGTATTATCAAAAAGCCACTTTAGGCTTAAGGCCCCACCTCGTGCAAATAGTAGCCCTCATACAAAATAAAGTGACTTTAGAGATTGACAGTTTTATATTCAATACTCCACTTCAGCCTGTAATCCATGATAACTCCTAAATACTTTGGCAAAGTAGAGCAATTTAGTTTTCTTCCAAAGAAATAATGCTCTCAAAAACACTTGAGCTTCCTGTTCCTGGTAAAATCCACAAAATTGATTTTTTTTTCAAAATTAGCTTAGAGTCCTGTCTTACTTTAACATTTCTCAAATGTATATAATTAATTATGAATAAAATCACAAAGTATATGGACAAAGTTACCTACTGCCAAAGCTACCAAGGAAGAATATGTCATTTTCTGGTGCATAAATTTCCCCTGCATTGAGCCTGTTTAGTAGTTCATCTACCATATGGAACCAAATAGTTGGTGATAGCAGAATTACTTGAGGGCAGTCCTTGAACAAAGTTGCCCTTAGCTCAAAATTGTTGAGAGAGACCTGTGACTGACACCTTCTAATGTACATTTATCCAATCAGTGGGTCAGTGAGTGTATCGTTCACTTCATTTTCCTATAATCATTGCTAATCCTGTTTTTAGTTATATGATTAAAGGCTTCTTTAAAGTCCAGGAAAACAACCTTAGAAATCTGCTGCAGATCAGCACCTTTTGGAGTTGAACAACTAGCTGGTGGAGTGCCACCTCACTAGTGTTGCCAGACTGGTATGCATGTTGATGCTGCTGTATTACACAACTACTTAGGTACCTAACCCTAACGTCCTGAAAAAAAAAAAAAAAAAGTAAGACTAATGGGCCAAAAATATTTTGGTTTAGTGTCACTAGTCATTCACTTACATTATTTACTAAAGGTAGTAGTGTTGCCACATATGGACTTAATGGCTAGCTATGTAATCATTTTTAATTCATTGCTAAAGATACAATTTCAGTCAACCAATGTAGTATATTTTTTTATACAGCAGTATAATTTGAATAGGCACAATACTTATATTACATTTCATTGTTCACTGATACTGTTACAGATGCTGCATAAACTACTTTCAGTTAAGGTTAACTATTGCAACAATGAGCAAGCTATAAGTTCAGTAATTTGAACTCTTACAGAAGGATCTCTTTTAATTTGTGAAACATCTCACTATACCATGTGTCATTCTTTACTTCAAAAAATAGAGTGAAGAACAAGAGAGCATTAATAATCAGCCTGACTCCTCGAGTTAACAAAATAGATTGCTCAGCAATGCCATTACCTGAATTTGCAAACATCATTCATTAAGAGTTGGTTTGGTGATTGATTTATTTATGGATGCTCTTTAACATCTCAGGTCATCAGCATCCCATTCAACTCGGCGTGAAACGGCCGACTAATTTTGCTCAGAGGCCTCTCTTTCAGGCTTGAGGTTCTTTTTCATGCCGTAAATGTACAACACAGGACCCATGGCTTTACTTCCCTTCCGAAGGAAGCCATACTTAGGATTTTTATGCCGGATAAAATCCATCGGTCCTGGCCGGGTTCGAACCCGCGATCTTCGGTTTAGGAGGGATATAACATTCTCATTAAGAGAATGTTATATCTGGAAGAAAGGGGTTTGAGGTTAATACCACCACACAAAAAGAAGATTGCTTTCCAGTTTGCAAAATCTCTCAGCGTTAAGCACATATAGGACCCTGAGCAGGTAACTGTAGGTGTACTTAATATTTGTGCTTTTTTAAAACAATAAACAGCAAAGCATTAGAGAATCTGAAGGTCTCTCTCTTCAAAGGGCTGAAGATATCTGCAAGGGAAAGGTGGAACATTACTTCATGCTTTTAAAGCAAGTGCTAACAGACTGCCAGCTTTTGATAAACCTGAACACATTTAAATAATAGATTAAACAGGAATTTAAGATATTCATTAAGAAGTGAATAGTGTTTAATGCCCGTTTTTACTACAGAGGTACCACAGGCGGTTAGTCATTAAGAAAAAAAATACAACTTTGTATCTGTTATTGATGTATAGAGAGGACAGAATATTGCAGTTCTTGTATTAGTAATGAATCTGAAACCAGGTGCATTACCACATTACCACCTACAAAATATGGTGCAATCCCTTGAGCAGTAATTAAAATTAATGAATCAGATTAATTTTTTGAAAAATTTACTTATGACTGCAACAATTCAATATTCTACTGTTGTAAAAGGGACAGCAACTGTTTTTCTATAATTATTCTACAACCTGTGACTAAACATTGTTCAAATCTCTAAAGACTGCATGTCATAAATATGCAACAAAATGAATCCATAAATTTCCCACAAACACCATCACCAAATGGAGCCTTTGTAATACATTTTTTAATGTTTGTGAAATCAGCATCCGTGAGAAGCACAATAAAAGGTGGCAAATGTACTGGGAATTTCTGTAACAACATTGTTTCTGAGAAGAAATTAATGTCCTTGTCAACCAAGATTCATTCATAAAGAAAAATAAAGATAAAGTCTTCACAAATGCTTAAGCTAATGAAAACATTCTTAATATCAAATTAAAAAGATTGTGATCAAAATGCAGAATGGACATGAAAATGTATGTTCACAGGGAACAATGAAGAAAAGAAAATGAAATATCTCCAAAAATCAAGTTATTGGGATAAAAAGAAACCACCAACAAAAGAAATTCCCTATGGATTTTGATTGCTGAACTACTAAAACTCTGATTCAATTGCCTGTGGAAACTGGACTTGTTCCATGAAGTAAATGTAAATGTGAAATACAAGAAACAATTTATTTGTGAAATATGTATGTGATCGGAATTGCATCATACTTAGATCAAATTTATACATTTTCTAAATATATTTTTTAAACAAATTCATGAAAATAATAAATTTAGTATAAATGTCATAAGTATTCTGATTACAAAAGTATTTTATTTCTCTTATCTCTCCTATGCATATTAATGAAAGTTTAGGAATCATACAATGATATCAATTAATATGATTAGCTTCACTGTGCAAGCTACAATTTACATTTAAGTTAAAAGTTTGTGAATTTTAAATTTTTGGTCTGTATTGAAATTTGTTGAATGCAATCATAATTGTATGACTTTTACTGTGCATAAAATAAAAATAAATTATGTTTAACCAATTTGTTCATTATTAATAGAATGCAGCGGGTCTGTTAAATAAATTTAAAAAGTTTTTCTGATATCTTTGTGCACTTATTCAGTTATTCCTTTTATGTTCCTCAATAATGCATCTCTGCATCCAAGCAACAGCAGCTTTGACACTGATCAGTGAAAGCAAAGTTGATGTCTATGACAATATCAACTAGGTACATTCCTGTCACTTTGAAATCACCAGTTAATTCTAGGCCTAAAGACATCTGTACTCTTATGGTGTTTATTTAATTAATATATCTTTGTAAGCAGAACAAGACTCTCAATCCTGTGCCAATATTTTGAAATGAAATGCAGTTAAGTATATTGTATGTAGTTATGGCAATAAATTTGTAATTGTTATTTAACAAAATCAAACTCCCCGAATTAAAAATATATTATTGTATTTAAATGAAAGTACTTGAGTTGGAAGAAACAAAGAAACTTAGTGCAATTTAGTAGCAGGTTCATGAAATCCAGAAAACACTAGTGTTGGAATGAGCCATTTGTAGCGATCTGTGAAAATGGAGTTGTCCTCTGAAATTAGCTGCAAAGGATGGGCCAATATTTAAAAACTTGTGCAATATTACTCACACTCTTCTTATCTGACTTCTCTTCAAATTAATGCACAGTATGATGTTGCTTTGTATCAGAAAAAAAAAATGAACTCACAGTCATAACACTTTTAATTATACAGTACTATCATTTTGCCTCACTCGTCATCAAGACACACAAATTCATTCTGATGTATTGAATTGATGGACAGGAATAAATAAATAGAATAATTTTGAAATTTAAAGTTGAGAATGTGACGAAACATATTTTTATGTGCATTCAAAGAAATATTAAATTTTCACCAATTGCTGCAGCAGTCATTATAGTAAGTAAACAAATTTGTATTTACACACTGCAATTCTTCTTCTCAAAATGTTGGCTATTTATTCTCATACATGATTTTACTGTTCATCTAATTTTCCTTGATTTGATTTATAGACTTTGTCTTTTAAACTGCCCCATAAACTAATAGCAGGGTGTTGGGTCTAGTAATTGAGCAGGCTATAATGTCAGCAATTGCATCCAAACTCTGAGTTCCATGAACTGTTTTGCTTCAATTCAGAGGTGAAAAAATCACATGAAAAATAAGGGACTAATCAAAATTTGGGCGCTATATCAGTTAACATTAAACAATTTCATGAAAAAATAGGTAATTAATTTTTTATACTTATGGCACAGCACACACTGGCCTTAGGGTTATGTAACAGATTTTGTGTATGAGTTCTAGATTTTGTGTTGAATAATATTGAAGACTATTAACTTGGCTACACAAGTGAAACATCCTTGGTCACAGAAAAAAACAACTAACATCTAAAATGAACATTTGTAGACTGAAAAAAAAAGTTATAAAAATCTCTGTGAGTCTGGGCTATAAAATTTGCATTTCTGTAATCTGGAAGCAAATTGTATTGATCCATAGCTAACTCTCACTTATTAGGCTAATTTTGAAAGAGATTTTCACAACATTAATTTTAATCAAGCATCAAGATTTTCAGTGCAATGCTTCTCATTTGTTTTGAATTTGTTGACTAGTCCATAAACTGGGTGTCATTAAATGGAACAATACCAGCACAGCTTTTTGAAATAATTTATAATAATGGATGGCTAATATATTTCCTAAAAATTTAAAACAGATTAAAATCCTATGTTTTGCACCAAATTGCTGTATCATGACTTATACAGCACACTAAGAATATTGAATCAACATAGCAAACCTAAAAGCACTTATAATTTTTTGCACCACCCTAATGTGCATGAATGCATTACTGTGCAATTATTGCATTCAGAATATGATTTCTGGTTATGTGTTGTAGGCCAAGAGTGAGCTGAAGAAAAAGAGGGAATGGTATTTTGTTTTAGTATTAAAATAAGGACCATATTGTTTTGCATCCTCCCATTGACTGTAGTTCATCAATGCTACATGCATTGATATTCTTGGTAAAAGGAACTTAATATTAATAGCTTATTTTCACTTGATGAAACAGTAATATTAGAGCTTCATTTTAGTGTACTTTTCAAATCATGATTATTAAATAATTTGCCTTTGTACTATGTAACATTATAAAATTATGCATTGTATAGAAAGACCATAGCATAAACTCCAGATGGGACCATAGTACATTATAGATTTGAAACAATGGAAAAAATTTCTTCTAGCAATATTTGAATAATAGAAGGTGGAATAATTATAGTTCCTAATTTCAGTCACCACTAAGCCAAAATATTTGTTCTCTTGGTTTACATCATGGTTAATATATATCTACCAATAAATGCAGATAAATTTTAGGTCATAATCATATTTTCAGGTTGTTTGATGTGATTTTATTCCAACAGGGGAAGTCATCTTGAAGTAGGTTAAGAAGTTTAATTCCATAAATAGAATATGTGATATATAGTTGGGAAGCAATAGAGTAACATAAAATGAAACCTGCTCTATCACACAATTATCTCTCCGTTTTTATGATTGCAGAAAATAGTTTTCAAATTGTTATCCCATTCTTCTCACTGAAGTATACTAATATTTTAACTAGCACTGTAAACAAAATTAAATATAAATCTAATTATTAAAATTACAATTGTGTCAAATATGTAGAACTTTATACCATTTAATGAGTGTACATCAGTAGCTTGCAGAATAAGTGACTCTCAAACACTCATGATCCCATATGCTTCTTGTGCGATTTAGCATAAGAGATGAAATTGGAGAACTCTATAAAATAAAGGGTAGTACTGAATGAGTAGCAGTTAATAAATAAAATCCAAGCATCCAAAGATACATGAAATATTTTTGGATCAAAATGTAGCAAATTACCTCTGAAACAAGGAAATTTCAGTCCCTTATGATGTTGTGGTCATTGTGTCTGCCTGAAAAACTGGAGATTCAGGGTAAGAATCCCATAAGGTCAGTTGCCTAGGTAATGTTTTTTCCAGAAATTTTCCTTATCCTGACATGTTGAATACCAGCTATCTTTTAGTAACTCAGCTCATTTAAGCATTCATTTCATCAAACATTAATTCTTTTCTCTTTAGACCATTGTTGCTATGAGAGATGCTAAACTGTAGCAAAAAAAAAAACAAACAAACAAAAAAACAAAGATTACAAGGAAATGGATTAGAATACATGATATCTGTTAACATTTAAGGTCACCAGAAGATATTTTTAATCCAAAGATGATAGAAAATATACAGCAATTTTTATACAGGAAACCAACATAAAATATCTTTGAAATTTATAGAGATCTGAACCATTTAAGAATCACAAGTACTTTAAAATAAATATGGTAAACAGAGAGTAATTATTACTGTGTTTGAAATCATATGCCTTTTCTCAACATTGTAGTAACATTAATTTTATTAATGAGCGCTATATGCTCAGGCTCTGCATTTAAATATTACTTTTCCAATTCAGTCATCTCCATTAAAATGTTCATCATAAAGCTCCATATTGACTGTCTAGTTCTTCATGATAATGGTGACTAGTAAAACTGGGCCTGGGGTTCAAAAGTGCCATAGGTAACTTTTCTCAAGTGGAAACTGAACCCTCAGCCTGCCATTTGACAAGCAGGCACATAGTCTGAGCTATATAAAATTTTACAGTTTAACAAACACTTCATGATTTGTATTAAACACTAAAGTTATTTCATTAACTTGAAGTAGTTTCACAAAAATATTTCTGTTTCAGATTTTCGTAATGTCGGTTCGAGATGGTAACTGCTGTAGCTCAGATCAGGATGAGCGTGAAGATCTCCATTCTCCTACAGACGTGAGTGAGGACAGTATAGAAGTCAAGGTGAGGCCCATCCCAATCAGAAACAAACGTAAATGCACAGAACCTCGTCACAATCCTCAGCCACCATATAAGAAAATAATTCTAGATCCTGTGACATGTGGGATTGGCAGTGAACAATTTCATCCTTGGCATCCACAACAGCAGGAGGAACCACTATCACTTGTACTTCGTGCAGATTCAGCTCTGGGAACTACAGAGCATCATGGACTTCTTTCTCAGCAACTCTCTGATGACAACTCTAAAGAGGACAGTGATGTGGTGATATGCACTTCTGTTTCAGATAGTGCCCTTTCTTCAAGGTTATGTTCCCAAACTTTTGTGCATGCAACAGTGAGAAATGCATCTGAAGAGTTGCACTCTCCAACTGCACTCAGTCCAGACACCAGGGAAGATCAACATTTGGTAGCACATAATAACAATTTACTTACTGCTTCACCACCAAATCAAAGTGATTTGGGTACAAGAATGTTTATGTCTCTTGAGAATAGGTTTCTAGATTCTGGTTTTATCATACATCCATTGCATAAGAACCAGAACATTAGATCTCACAGATTGCTTCATAAGACTGCTGAAACTGCTGCTTTCTCACCTGAATGCTCAAAAGATGTACAAGAAAGACTTGTACATGGAATGATACAAAATCAAGATGTGGATTCCAGGGTATCAGTTCACACCTCACTACTCAGCAAAACCAGGAAGAGCAGAAAAGACTTACACACAACTGTTAATGAAGGTGCCAACACTGTGAATAGCACAGTGTACCCTTTTGCTATTCATCCAAAAGAAACAAATGCAAATGATCATGATACCACAGCTGGTACTTCTTTGGGACAGCAAAACCTTTTACACGTTCCAATTGGTAATGAAACAAGAAAGTCATATATTTCACCATATGAAATGAGAAGCTTATCAGTGTCGGATTGTGGTGAAGATTTAAGGAAAACCAATAGTTGTAATTTTAGTGTTGAATCTCTGTTGGGTAATGGTGAACAGGTTTTGGAAACAAATGCAGTGAAGGCAGCTCAGCGAAATTATAAAAACATGACACGGGAAAGGAGAATTGAAGCAAATGCTCGTGAAAGGACACGTGTGCATACTATTAGTGCTGCATTTGATACATTAAGACGTGCCATTCCTGCATATTCTCACAATCAGAAACTTTCTAAACTCTCAGTACTAAGGATAGCTTGCTCATACATTCTCACTTTATCACGCATTGCTGGGTATGACTACAGTGCTGATCAGAGTGAACCCACACTTCCAGAGTGTATGGACTTTGTTTCCAGAACTATTCAAACAGAGGGAAAATTACGCAGGAAAAAGGATGATCAATGACACTGCATGCTCCACTTTATTTCAGAATTTTTATATGTACTATGCATTAAAAGATACATATTTAGTGCACAAAATGTTTCTTTAAATTTGTTAATACCGGCATAATATCTCTCTATGTGCAGGGAATGTTATATGTCAAAATAAGACTGTAAATGCTATCACATCTTAACCATTGTGAATTTATTGAGTGTGACCAAATACTCTTTAACAGTTGCTCTCATAGTTTTTGTTGTACAATGATCATTATTTTAGTTATATGTAATATATAATGAAAAATTTCCAAAATAAATATGACCATATTGTTGGTCCCTTTACAGCTAAGCTTTAACAATTTTTGTATTATACTTATTTATTATATCCATTGTGTTTGTTAACAAATGTAATGGTTACTAAAGTTAGTTGTCTCTTGTAGAAAATAGTTCAATGTGAAAAAAAAAAAAAAAATTATTGGGCTCCCAGAATTCTGCTTCCATGTAACAATAAAGGAGTGGAATAGCTTACTAAAAATTGCAGTTGCTCTTTATTAAAATCATTGAGTAATTTTTTACATTTGAATAGTTTGGGACTTTCACGGTGAAATATAGTATTATATAACAAATTATTTATGAAGAAATCACCCAAATTTCACTAGTTTTGTTCCACTTACTTGGACATATTTCAATGGAAAATTTCCTTCATCATCAGTACGATTCCATTGTCAGCTTTCCAGCTTGGTATTAAGATGTCACTCTTTCGATTTTATAAATTTTTTGATGAGGTTACTGTTGTTTGCAAAATCAAAATTAACTAAATTTACTTTAATTGATATCATTGTATGATTCAGTTGAACTACACAATTTTCTTTGTTTTCGTGCAAGAATATATTTTCCCACACTAATAATTCTATGGCCATTTGAAGAGCTTTTAAGTGTTTTGGTTCATTTTGGAAATCATAGTATTTTTTTGCCAGAAATGATATGGTACTGCTGATTTTCCCCATATGTTTATATTTCATATTTCTCTGTGTTCCTTAAACTGTATGGTAATGTTCCGTTTTGTTTTAACTATATATGTATTATTGCAGTCTTTGTAACTGATTGTAAATGCCTGATTGTTTTCCTGGAGGGATTTTGTCTTTTGTGTTGGTTTTAGGAGGTTTTTCAAATTGCATTTATTCATTGGAGTCAAAATAATGTTCACATCTTTAAAAATCTTTTGAAATGTTTGGTGTGCCTGTGGATGGAATGTAAATTTCTTATATATCTGCTCTCTTGTAATCTATTAGTGCAGGGATTTCTTTTTTTGTTTTTTGAATTTTTCTATCTTTTTCTTGGCCAGATTTGTTGTGTAGCTACTTTTCTGTGCATTATCCATGATTTTTCGGTACTTCAATTCGAATTCTGCTCATTTATTGATAGGTTTGTTAATCTGAATGTGAGGCTATTAATTATAGTGAGTTTATGTGGTTTTTGGATTATGGTTGTTGCTTTTTATATATTTATCCAAGTGGGTATCCTTCCTGAATATGCCAAATTCCAATATGTTATCATTTTTTATAATTTTTATGTCCAGGAAGGGAAGAAACTTGTTGTTCTCCATTTCCATTGTGAATTTTATGTTGCTGTCTTGTAGATTTAGCAGTTTTATTGTATCAGCTTTCCATTTTTCATCTACTAAAGCAAAGACATCATCAACATATTGTTACCAACTTTTTATATATGTGGGAAAGCCTCTACTATTTTGTTTCTAAGAAACTTATGTATATGTCTGCTAAGAATGGTGAGAGGGGATTACCTATTGCTTAACCCTTTGTGTGTGTGTATATATATATATATATATATATATATATATATATATATATATATCTCTTGCCTCTGATTGTGAGGTAGGTTTGATTGATGCAAATTTTGGTGAAGTTCAGATATTGTTCTATTATTTCTCCAGGTAACTTGATTGAGGTTAGCCATTTTTAAGACATTTATTAGTTTCTCTTTGGGGATGTTAGGGAACATAGAAGCCACATCATAAGACACTAGTAAATCCCTGTTTTTCAGTTTCATAAGTTTAATTCTCTACATTGATTCTGTTGAGTTTTTTAGTTTTGGCTTTGGGTAACCTATTGAAATGTTTTAACAAGTAGTTGGCTAAATTGTATGTGGGTGAATTTATTGTATTTACTATAAGTCTCATTTTATTACCAGGTTTATGTATTTTTGGTAGCCCATAGATTCTGTGTCTGTAAAATCTTCTTTTTTCGTTCCTAGTTTAGTATGGTTATGCTTTTTAACAATTTGCTTACTGAAGTGACATATTTTTGGGTAGGATCAGTAGTTATATTTTCATACTCTTGGCTATCTAGTAAATTATATGTGCTGTTTTCATAGTCTGTCTCATTCATTATGACAATTTTGTTTCCTTTGTCAGCCCTGCTGTAAATTACACTTTTTCTTTTAGGGATCTGATTAACCTATGATATGGCCTTTTTTTGATTCTTTTCTTTTGTTTATATTTTTTCTAGGACTTTCCCACATTGTGCTCTGATGAAATTTTTCTCTTCTTCTGATTTATTGAAAATCGTTGTTTCGATATCTGCTGCATATTCCATTTAATTTTTTGAGAAATCTATGCAAGAGTTGAGACCTGTATTTAATAGTTGTAATTCTTTTGTTGAAAAATGTTGGTTTGACCAGTTTATGAAGTTGTCTATTGGTTTATTATGGCTTTCATCCCTAGTTCTAATCTTTCATTGCTTTTTTCTTGGCCTATCTAGTTTATTATTTATTATCTCCCATTTTTGTTTAGCTCAGGCATTTCCAACCTCAAAAAAATCCTAAAAAATTTTCCATAAGATATTTCTTATTGCAGTGCTAGTTTTAAATGTAATTCATAGGTTCTTAAGTTCAAATCACTTATGGATTTATAGTGCATTGTTTTTTCTGTTTCTAAGACTTTCTTTTCTGCAGTTATTTGTGCTTTGCTGTTTCTGTTTTGTTTCACTACCCTCCTTACAAAAGTAGGTGTTAGGTTTTCCCATTGGCATGTATTTATGAACTGTATATCTGTGGCCCTTAACTTTTTTCTTTCTTTTATATTTTATGAACTGTTTAATTTGTGATTTAAGTTTTCCAAGATTGATATTAATATATGACAATTATTTCAAGGCAACTGTTTGTTCTCCATGTTATTCTTTGTTACCATGTGGTTCTGACTGGAATCTTGATTTTCCCAATTGCACCGATGTTTTAGTATACATTTGAGCCAAGTTGGGTGGTTAATATCCTAAACAAGGTTATATGTATAGAAATATTAATGCACTGGTATAGCATTATAGGCTGCTGTATTAAAATATAATAAAATATGTTAAATTGAATAAAAAGTTACTAACAGCATAGAATTCAGTGATATAGTTTTTAAGGAAATTTTGAATCTTAAAAGGTATGGAGCATTATGCTTTGCCTGCATCCACAGTTAAATGCAAGTCATGAGGGGCCAAAATTGCAACAGTGCTGGCTCTCAATGGCTAAATACCCCTCACATTTCTACTCACACAACTTTGATCAATAATAATAACACATAATAACAGTTTTATTTCATTATGAGTGCAAGTTAGTGCTATAGTTGAAAGTGATTTTTGCTTTTCTAACAGCTTTTAATGAAGTTTACATTCACTTGAAACAGATAAGTTTCCATAATTCTTCCAATTTTTGCTATCATATTTTCTTTAAATTGCTGTATAGCAACAGTTCTCAAACTGTGTACCACAAGGTCCTCCCAGCTAACCACAACCAGAATACTGTTAACAGCATTAATTCATTGCTATATAGATATGTCAAATAATTATAAAATACAAATTTTTGATGTGTAATTATTCAGCTAAAGTAAATTAGATTTAAATGGAAGGTGATTATTTGTTTTGTAGGGAGCTTTAAAATAGACAAAGGGAAACTTTAGATGTAGAACTCTAATATATACTGTCATATTTTTCCCTGGCTACAGCACACAAATTTCAGCAGTAAACTCCATAGTCTTTCACAGAAGGTCATGAACTTTTTTATCTGAAAAAAAAGTTTAGAAATCATTTAGGGAACTTAGATCAAGAACTCAGAATGAATTTCCCCTATTAAGCAGTATATTATGCATTTTATATTTTTTTGAAACCAATATAATTTTGTAAACCAATGATGACCAAACTTCAGAAAATAAATAGAATGAAAATGTAAGGATTTTAAACTTTTGAGTTAAATCTTCGGGATGCACAACAGCAAGAGGCATTTAAAGGAGATCTATGGTCCAGGAAAGTGTGGGAATCACTGCTCTATGATATGGGGATTGTTCCTGCACTTTATTTTCTCTCTATTCTAGTGGTAATATTTAAATAAAATAAACTAGAGTAAAAAATTTTTCATTGACACACATTGACATACTGGCACATCAATAGTCTGTATAATAACACAAAGACTTAAAATACACTGATCTCTTAGCAGCAAACTGAGTTATAATAAAATAAAGACAAAAATAATGGTAGCTCCTGCAGCAAACTGCACTGACTATCTACTGCAGCTATCAGCATGGGAAGTGTTTTTTATTAAGACTAGGGACTAGTATGGCCATGATTGAATGCATGCTGCACTTAGGTGCCAATGCAGAACAAAAACCACTTCGTATCTTTATTATTATAAATGTTAAAAAAAAAAAACTAATAATGTGATAGTAATATGCAGGCACAACATTAGGTGACAAACATAACTCAAATTTATTCCAATTGCAGCATGTGATGAATGCTACTTCACTTAAGACTCCTAATAACATAAGAAAGTATATGATTGAATGCTATATTTCCTTAGCTCAATGGGTGGAACAGGACTTAACTTAGTACAAGAACTTTATGGTAGCAATAGCAATGAAATAGAAGGTTTTAGAATTATAGAGGGAATGTAGTCATATTTGGAGATGCAGAACTTTGAGGCCAAAGTTTAAAGTTGTGTCAAATTTATGACACTGGATCTTAGTAGTGATAAGTTGGTATTTACGTCAAGCACGTCTTTGATTTGTCAATCAAAATTTTCACTTCTACTCACTTAGTCAAAAAATCTTAAAAGTAGTTATTAAGAAGCATTGTCAAAGTTATGGGCAATGTTGTTTAGTAATAATTTTCTTCCAGTAAGATTAGGAGCTAACTGATATAAGAGTGTAGAGCAATTGGATAATGTAAGCTATGATACGGTAATGGGGTGTTTAATGGAGTTTGTCAACTTCCCGCACATCAGCATTTTAACCATATTGTGCTTCCTCATTGGGAGAGATGCCTTCATTTTTTCCCAAAATCTGTCCCCTAAACAAGTTGCAGTATTTTGGTTCCAATATAAGTGTGTATTATCAGAACTTCCCTGATTATAGTAAGATTAAATTTCCTTCTTACCAGAAATGGGCACTCAAACAAGATGTGTCAGGATGTCTCCTCATTCTGTTTGCACACTCAACAAATGGATTCATATAAAGCCCCACTTTTCGTAAATGTTTCCTGAAGCCATCGTATTTAGTAATTAGTGCAAATACTTCCCTTATATGACTTCTGTTCAATTTAAGGAGATACAAGGTTAGAATGTTACTTGGGCCTAGGATCAATTTCCTAGCTTGTCTTTGTCCAGCATTAGTTTGCCACCTAGGTTGGTGCTTTTGCTCTAACCTTGTTTAACCGCAGTTTTAGCAGGACATTTACTGATTCCAACCAGGGATTCAGGGCGAGCATAGGATGTTTCAGTACTCCCTTTGACCCGCTGATCTTCTTCATTTCCATAAACATCCCAATGCCCTGATATTCACTGCAGTTCAAACCTGTTATGAGATGACAGGGCAGTTAGGATATTTAGGTATTCCCTTACCAGTTTAGATTTAACCCCTTAGAGCAAAGTTCATTAAACCACTTTGGCTACCTGTGAGGATGAGAATTCCATTACCATAGTAGCCTTTCTCCAGTGCTCTAAAAGCACAGAACAGGATAACAAATACTTCTGCCTGAAAGACTGTGCAATATTTCCCAAGGCATATACTGATTTTTATGTTTGGAGATAGGCCATGTATGCATGCACTCAATTGTATGCTTATACGGAAACCGCCGGTGAACCACAAAAGTTGTCACATTGTTTTCCTCACATAATTTCTTCCTTCCAGTCCTCGAGATCAGAGAGTTATCTTAAATGGAAGGAGAGAGCAGTATTGGGGTGTTCATTAGATCCAGACCTCATGCTCAGTACTGATATATCCAGTAAACTTAGAATGGAGGTGTATACAGTTGTTGCACAGCTGCCTATTCAATTCTATGTTTTCACCAAGTGATATGCAGTGAGACTAGCCTCCACATATAAAGGTGTCCTTGAGAGGAAGATCCAAAGGAGTTTCCAGTGCAATGGTTGGACTACTTAAGAAGGCTGCTGTTATAATACACATGCTAGTCTCTGTAGCTTGGTAAACTTACCTGCTATAATGGTAATGTTTTCCTCCATTGAACAATGGCACCCCACTATTGCAACATATAGCCAATGACTAATATGTGGCTTTAGGCATCAGATAGTTCCGATAGTGCTTTTGATGGGTAAAACAGACCATCTGGCTCTATGAAGAACATTGTTAATATGATTGTTCCAGGTCAGTTTCTTATCCAGTACAATGGCTACATGTTTAAGTGACTCAGAATGTTCCAGGATTGTGCTGCCTGGTTTAAGATTACCTAGGCATTTAGTATCTCTACTGTTGTAAAAGGGACAGCAACTGTTTTTCTATAATTACAGAAAGACCCTCCTGCATACATTAGCTGTGAAGTTTTATCAGGCCACAATTCATCATGTCTGAGATTGCATTGGAAATTTTCCCAAAAATAATCAGTGCTATGTCATTCGCATAGCCTTGTGTATAATATCCCTCCTGGGTCATATCTTGGAATAGACTGTCCACCACAAGACACTGAAGATGGGGAGAAACAACTTCCCTTATGGGCAGCCCCTAATCTTCACGTTTCCTTGCATTTCCCCAAAAAAGGCCAACAGTAATGTTTCTGCTCCTGAGCATCGAGTTTATCCACCTGCAAAGAGTGTAATGGACCCCATGTTTCTGAGTAGCCAGAACCACAGACATCTAAGAAGTGTTATCAAAAGCACCTTCTTTGTCTAGGAAGGCTGTTAGTGCTATATAATATAAGTTAATTCCTTTAGATCAGCATGATGTAGGCTTAACAGATACAAAGTCGGTTCGAATCCATGTCTTCCCCATTTTTCCAAGTATGAATGAGTGGTGTTTTTAACGCCCGTTTTTACCACTGAGGCACCACAGGTGACGGACAGTGATGATGCATGATATGAAATGATATATTGGGAAAGGATGTTTTTTAAGGAAGGAAACGTTCCAGGCCTAAGTTTTGGGTACCTCCCCGGCATTTGCCATTTATGAGAACTGAGAAAAACCTGGAAAAAAAACTTAGTTAGGGAGGACGGTCCTAGCGGGATTCGAACCCCAGACCTCCCGCTCACGAGTCCGCGCCTTAACGACCTCGGCTACCCGTGGCAGTTTAAGTAGTTTCAGTTAATTATTTTTATGCCTGCTGATAATCATTTGTCCATCCACCACATTTCCTACTCGAAGATATCATGGTAACGAATTACATAAACAGTCTTGCCCTTCGGGCGGCAACGTTTTATATAATAAACAAGACCGTGGAAACATAGTCTTACATGGTAATAAATTATCTGCATAAGTATGAAGGTTACACATCATTGTAAAACTGCGCATGCTTAAGCAAGTGTAGTATATGCATATGCTGAAGGCTGATGGCACTACTACTCTAGTGTTAATTGTGGGAAAACCGGACGTACAAAAAGACAGCAAAATCCAGAGTGCGAACTTTGGCCACTTTTGTTTACGTAAGTTAAAGTTTAGGTAGTTAACTGTACATAACAATATCCATGGTCCCACCCCATTTTTAATCCACCTACCTACCTACCTACCTACCTACCTACCTACCTACCTACCTACCTACCTACCTACCTACCTACCTACCTACCTACCTATCTGCCTGCCTACCTACATACCTATCTTTCCTTCCTTCCTTCCTTCCTTCCTTCCTTCCTTCTTTCTTTCCTTCTTTCTTTCTTTCTTTCTTTATTTCTTTCTTTCTTTATGAAATTTCAGTTTATACTTTTTAGGCCCGCTGTCTTAAACTTTGTTTGTTTTACAAAATTTCGTGTATGAAGATGTATTGGTAGTGAATTATATAAATTTGTACATGTTCAAGTTATGCAATGCCTACATACGCTGAGTCGGTCCTGGTCGTGTAGTGGTAACCATACTTGCCTCCTAAACCTAAGATCGCGGGTTCAATCCCGGCCATGATCAATGGATTTTTTCGGGCGTGAAAATCCTAAGTATGGCTTCCGTCGGAGGGAAAGTAAAATTGTGGGTCCCGTGTCGTACATTTAAGGCTCTGTAAAGAACTTCAAGCCTAAAAGAAGAGGCCTCTGAGCAAAATTTGTTAGCCGTTTCACGCCCTAAATTGATTGGGGCGCTGATGACCGGAGATGTTAAAGAACGTCCATAAATAAACTAAATAAAAAGTCACTACTTCTAGTAATAATTATGCAGACAAAATACATATAACCTCAGTAGGCGTGTTGGAGACCGTCAGTTTTAACAGTTACTGTAACTGGTATCTCCACTTAAAAGCGAGTTTAGGGTACCCTCTTCCAAAATTGAAAGTTATAATAACTTATTAAATCCTCGAAAAACCTCAGTTAGGCAGGATAGTCCTGAGTGGAATCGAACGCCAGACCTTCCACTTGGCATCATCAGCGGAGTTTAGTGATGAGCAGAAATGCCAACTTTAGCATTTTCCCGTTAAATCTAGTTCTTTTGTTCACCAATTAAATCGTAGACAAAGTGGGTTGGAAATCCAGCACAATAGCAAAACAAAATCTCCATTTCACACTAACCGGTATATTATATATCCAGGAATGTAATGAAAATGCTAAAATGACAGAATTTCTACTCTTAAATAATTATTTATTTCCTCGTGCAAGTGCAGAGTTTACGAGATGGATGGCTAACGCAGTAATGCTTGGGACTTGCATTAGAGAGGTGCTGGTTCAAAACCCTTGCGGCCGTCCATTCTAACCCTGGGTTTATTCGTCGTGTTCCCTGGTCGCTTAGGCGATTGCTGGAATGGCTCTTTCATTTCTACAAATTTTCCACCCATCAATATAATTGCGTTCCGCTGGTTCTGCTAAGGTTAAATGTACCAAGGTAGATGAGCTGATGCGATGTGATCGTGGCTTGTGCTTTAGAATGTTTTCTGGTCTAGCATCAGTTATAGAAACGGTCCTTTCGAAGGGCTCGCACTCCTTGGAAAAGGATGTTTTAACTGAAAACATTGTTAGGGACCCCTTCTACGTCCGTACCTCACTACCCAAGGATCGTGGCCGCCCGATGTCTCCATTTCGCATACAATCCTCTACCCCATTGGGTGCATAGTCACAAACGGCCTGTCTTTGAGCAAGTCTGACGTACAGAAATATCTACCTTCATTCCTATTAATCCAATTCAAGTGGAGCGTTGTAATTAGAGCACGTTGCTATCTTTTATATTTTCATTTCTGTGTCGTTCCCATCACAGGAGAGCTTTGTTCCGTAAGCTATAATACTATATGGTGTCTTTCTTTCATATCGGTAACTGTATGAATTTCGCTTGTATTAAATGGGTACTGTTTTTCAATGTCAGATAGAAATAAATGTTTACAATAGACTGTTGTAATAACTTCAACATTTCACTTGTTTTTATTCCCAGGAGTATTTCATTCCTACAATCTAAGATTTGATTAATATATTTTACTCTAATTTATTTTATAACCTCAAATGTTTGATTATTTATCTAAAACTTATTAAAATAACTTCAAAAGTTATCAAATTAAAGGCCAAGATTGTTAGTTTAGAACTGTCTTGCCGAATGCAACTCGTAAAAGTTAATAGATTTCCTGAGGTAATTTCATTTCCAGTAATTTAAGTATTTTGTTATGACCTTCCTTCTCGAAATAATTGTGCAGAGCAAACATTAAATAAGATTAATTAAATTGCAGCAAAAATGTCAACACTGGTTATTATAGAAGATAGTACGAAGGTTACGGGAAAATACATACACAAAGTTTTGAGCGATTTAAAATTTTGCAGGAGGTCCTGAGTGTCGTACGTTATAGACATTGCCACTGCAAATTAAAAGTAAGATAATATTTCTTACCCCGGAGAAGTAGCATAGATAACTGCAGTAATAATTACGGCGACATAAATTGGTAACAACGAAATGCATTTTACCTTTAATTCGGATACAAATTATGAGACAATATGAAATGCTGTGCATAGCTAACCTAAAAAATATGATACCGTTAAGAAACCCATATACATAACAAATTTAATGTAAGAAACCCAGTATATATAAAACGAAAATTATTTTGGATTAATTCTATAAGCATGAGAAATGCTGGCCTTAGTTATTCTGCCATTTAGGTATCAGGGTACGCAATTAAAATTAACATAGCAAAATGTATTGTAAAGTGATGCGACACATCTATTCGCTCTTTCTTGTGGGATAGACTTATGCAGAGATGGTAGCGCACAGCAGCATTGAGAACGGAGAGAACCAATACATTATAGGTGGTCGCTCCGGAAAAATCACTTCACTGAGGTGAATTTCAAAAGGAAACACTTGCGCTACTCGTATATGAATGTTGGTGCCCGTTTTTCTGAATCCCAGAAATCGTCACTTAGGTCGCCAGCGGTCGGAGTAATTATATAAAACATAAATTCTTTAATGTCCAGGCAAAGTGCCTCTTCAGGGTTCCTGTATTTTAGACTATTGAAAGCTCATAATCACTGAATGAAGAAATAGCCGGCCCTGTTATCTCGTCCTAAAGATGGTCAGTAGCCCACGGCAATATCTTGAAATGGGTAACATCTCCCGCATGCTGCTACTATCTAAAGGATTTGCTCCGTATAGTCCTCATAGGCCCAATTCAAGAGCTCTATCACCATTTGGCCAGCCGAGCTCCTTCAGACATTCGGCAGCTGTCCTCATTTACCGAAATATCCTTATCGGCACTAGCAGCGATTATCCCAAATTCCTAACAAGCATTAGATAATTCAACGTTTCTGACACGTGCTTAATGCCCGGAGCAAAAATGGAACAAGTTTTTTTCAATGCAGCACAACTTTTGCAGATCGAGATCCACCGCATTTTTCGCAGAAATGTAATCCTTCATAGCCTCTCGCGCTTTGGAGACCTGGCTCTCTTTTACGGGGAATTCTATTACCTCATCGAGTTCAAATTTCGAAGTTCTCGGGACAGCCGCAAAGTTCTGTGATATGTCTACGCGAAAGGCAAACTTTACGGCCCCTTTCTGTAGAAACATAACATAAGCAACATCGGAATGAACTGTCACTCAGTGCTGCTTTGACCTAGCAGTGCTTTGTAATGGGACCATCTCATACATCAGCTGAACGTTTTTGCATATCCACACATATATAACCGAAATCCCACTTGACTGTGAAGGTTACAGGCATTGCTCCCCTCTCTCTGGTGGTTGGAAACTTTTTCTCTGCTAGACGTCACCAACGAGTTGTTAAGAAGATCTTGCTAACGGGTCGGGTGCCCTAATAACACTGTATCCGCATCAAAGTGCGTCTAATGGCCAATTGAAGCGGTTTTTCTTTCCAAATGTGTCTCTTCGAGATTTTCATGGCATGGGGCAGTTTGTACATCCATCAACACCCGTCAAGGGAAGATATTTTCTGCAGTGTTTTAATACCAGAAAATTTAGAAGGGCTATACTACAGTTCACCCTTTGTACATAAATCGGTACAAACACGTTGAAGTCATCATTTTTCAGTTATTGCAAAACTTTAGAAAAATCGTACAATGGTCTTTGAATCAGGGAAAGAAAGCCACATTCAAATGTAAGCTTTTACTAAAATTGAAATATTTTATTTACAGGTAGAGTTGGCTTATAGCGGGTACAGGGAAAAAAAAGTGTACATAAATTTACGAGAAGAAAGGGGGTTTGAGGCTAAGTGCTTTTAGACTGGGGAAGAATGATCTGAGACGCTTAAACTTGGAGCTTAGGCCACTGACATGAACCAATGTTATAGCTATGTTACGACTTGTAGTGTGTTCATAGCCATAAAATATAAACTAATAACAATCGCGGAGGTGCAGTCACAAGCACGCTATAGTCTAACCAAAAGTGATATACTGACACTCTGTTTGGATGTGATAAGGTATTTTGGGACAAGTGAGTTATTTGAGAGGTCTGTACTTGAACTTGAATTAATTAAAGCATTTTTTATTTGTTTATTTATGGACGCTCTTCAACCTCTCAGGTCATCAGCGTCCCATTCTACTCAGGGCGTGAAACGGCCGACTAATTTTGCTCAGAGGCCTCTTCTTTCAGGCTTGAGGTTCTTTATCGAGCCGTAAATGTACTACACGGGGCCCACGGCTTTACTTCCCTTCCGAAGGAAGTCATACTTACGATTTTTACGTCCGAAAAAATCCATCGATCCTGGACGGGTTTGAATTAAAGCATGTAACCCAGCGAAGTGATGTCTGTATTTCACAAAATGCACGGTAATCCACTGAGTTTCCAGTCCTCTTTAACGTCCAGAAACACGTTTGTAGCGGTGAATTTAATGTCAGCAGCACCACAGCAAAGCGTTCGAGGTCATTTGTTTTAATTCTTTGACCGCCTTCCTACTCGTAAATTCTTCACATATTTTTACTCACTCTATATTAACATCGGTGATTACACTTTTTTATTTGCGTATTTCTGTAAACCGTTATTGATTTGGTCCATCAAACTTATGGAATATGTATGACCGGCCAATAAGTTATTGGTTGTTTCTTCCTGCAGTTGAGGGGGTTTCATATACTCCTGCCTGTCTTATGCCCCTTAATAATCTGCATGGCTTGGCTTCTTCCATTTCAGAGGTAAATGAATAAATTGAGAGGTTTTTCAAGTTCTTCATGAAGAAGGGACAGATAGCCGAGAATAATTTCAATAATATTATTAATATTATATTTATCGGCGTCTCTAGATGCCTAATAACCTTCTGGCTACCTGCCTCTCGTACTGCGTTAGCCCTTGTTTGCAACCGATGCAGCTGTCATTCGTTCCTTCGTTTTTCCCACATACATTTGGGCAACGTTTCCTCCTGAACACTCTTATTTATATAACTGTAAATAATTTCTTCCATTTTTTTTTTATTTTCTATTTATGGTAAGTGCATTTCTAATATTTTGTCTTAAATGCCGTAACAGACACGTGTGGTAAATTGATTTAAATTGCCAAAAGTGGTTTATTTAAGTACTTTTAAAGACAAAAAAATACCTATATAATCAATGCCTATCTTTTTATTCGTTATATTTGTTTTTGTCTATTTAGTATTTTCTTCATTACTCTCAAATGACGGTCACCGAAAACAACTGAGGAGTATGGGATTATTTCAGCTGCAGTAAAACTATTTCTGCTTTGTGATACACAGACTGGTCTGGGTTCCATTATTCTCATGTATAAATGAGTACCTGGGTGATAATTACCCGCTCTATTAGTGCAGAGTGAATGCTTTACAAACCTTTCCTAAAGCTTGTGGACGGATTTGTCCTTTTTCACATATAACTTACATCACAGCAAAATTTTTTAATTGATTCCTCTTCTTCTAGAAGTCAGCGTTTTTTCTTGTCCTCGTATAAACAATCTTTTTTTTTTCTCTCTGTATTTTCTGACAGTATCATATTTTATATTCACTCATCAATGTTCTATCTATGTATTCTAATTTATCGTAATCTTCAGCTACACTATGTAATTAACTGGAAAATGGTGATTAGACAGTGTTATGGAAAACAGAGTCAATTTTTCAAGTTTTCTGTTATTTGTTTATTTTTTCTGGCAAACCTAAGGCCGTTACGCATTCTTTTCCGCTTTACCAGTGTAATAAAAATTACGCCATATTTTAGTGACAATGCCGCAATTATAACATAAACATTAACAATATTCGTACACATATAAATGTACTTGAAAGATTAAAGACAGGAAATAAAATGAGCAATGAAATGGTTCGCGTGTCTCTCAAAGTTAAAAATAAAGAGCACCCTTGGTATAAACTACCAAATATGAGCTCTGAGTGTAACAAACCACATGCATTTGTCATTTCTTTTGGATTAATATTCAAAAGTGGAATGGGGAGTTCTAAATCTTGACACTTGCATTCTGCTAGTTTATAAGAAATACACTTTTATGTTGCATAGTTTTTATATTTCCATTTTTATATAAAGTTATCAACGAATTCTATTTTAATGTTGGTGTTTTTAGTCGCTGAATTGTTTTGTCATTTCGTCGACATACATAGACAATTTAATGTCGCAGATATCTTTCATCATGGCTGTAAAGCTAGGCTCAGTTTCCTTTCGACATGGGAATTTTAATAAAAAAAATGAAGGTTTTGCAAGTATGAGTACATAAGCATCTTTATATAAGCAAAAAGAGATTAAAACATTTACATATTCACTACTTACGTGCCTTGAATTGAGGGCATGGGACAACTTTTGAAAGAATGCCACGGTACTTTATTAATGAATTCTTCTTTAAATGGTTTTTCTAAATTTTTATCCCGCCTTACTTATGAATACCCCCTAACTCTGAAGGTACATTTCACCGCAACCTATTTCCTTCCAATTTACTTCCTCCCGTCGCTGGCTCATATCCTTGCTAACGCCCTAAATGTAAAACCTGTGCGCTAATTATGCCATGCCATTCATTCCGCAGCTCTAATTTATTTAGGGAATTCAATATTTCTTCATTTGCTACCTGTTCTTCTAAGAAAGTCGTATATACGTTATCTTTTAAGCATTGCAAAGCATTTTATATTGGTTTAACTTCTAATGTTGTTTCGCTACGTATGAACAATCATAGACGTTCTGTTAAAACCAAGTTTCCCTTGCCGGTTGGCCAACATGCCTTATCTCACTGTAAGGATATCGATGATGCTTTTAATTTTAACATTTATTGATGCGTTACCTACACAATTCTCTGAAAGTTTACTCAGAAAGAAAGGAGTTATATGCTTGCTTAGAGCGCGTATACCACAGGGTTTAAATCTTAAGTATTAATACATTTATACTCTATCTCATATTTGTTGCTTATTTTATCTGTTTTCATGCATTACGTTACCTTCGAGATTCAATGTTTATTTTTTCCATTTCACTTCACTTCTTGCCTTTGAAAAGCGCCCGGGGCTCGAAATATAGCTTGCACTAAAATGTGAATAATTGAGTGTTTTATTTTTTTTTCTGTTTCTTTAATTATTGCTAATAGTTACATTTTTCCAAGTGTTAATTTATTTTCAGGCACACACACACACACACACACACACACACACATATAAGGGGAGAGAGAGTTTTGGAGAAATGTGTGCCAATTCTCATTAAAAAGGATAGTTTACATTTCAGTTAAACTAGTATTATTTTCTATCACCAACGCAGTCAAATAATTTTCTACTAAAATTAATGCTTCCTACTTTTTTTTAAAATGTATTTTTCCCTGGTACTGTACTTTGTCTTTGTTAACATAATTTTGAACTTTTAAACAAATTTCGTCCCAGCTTTGATTTTTTGATTCTTCGGTTTTTGTCAAATTTTATGCACGTATTTGCACTGCTTTTATTAATTCTTTTGTATTCAGCAATTCAAAATATTTACCAGATACATTTATCCCTTAACTCAGTACTCTTAAATTGTGTCAACGTTGTATTTTGTACTTCTTCATATATCTCTCTTGCTGCTAATACTAGGATATTGTTCATCTATGTTCTCAAATTTATGTACACTGTGTTTTTCACCTAATATCCTGTCAGATAGTTACTTTTATTATATGTATGTTGAATTATCAATGACATTATTATTTCGACATGTGCACTTACCATTATTGATATTATCTTGTTATTGTATATAAATTGAGGTCAGTTTTAGCATTTAATATTGTTGTATCTTGCACTTTCTATTCTATATTTTTCCCTACTGTTCTATAATCAATTATTTATTTCAGGTGGAGCTAATTTTAATGCAAGTAATATGTTTTAATAGTTGCATTTTATATGGGTCTTTAACGGATTTGTCACTCGTTTCAAGGCAGCAAGGGGGTCAGTAGTACATATCCCATCTTAGTGCACTTTCCGGTTACGGTGCATATCATGGGGTGCGTAACCAACAGGTTGTAGACGACCATATTGGGGAAAGGTACTTTAAATTGCGATGTTTTTGTTTATTATACAAACATGTTTTTATGCATATAATTGTCGGATACAAAATATTACTTACAAAAAGTAGGCGGACATAAAATATTATTTGGCAGTATGTCCTTTTTACACAAAAATACTGGGTTTCCCCCTACAAAAATATGTGGCAAATGTTCCTTTGTCAAACGACACACCACCGTCAGTGTCTTCGTCGCTGCTGCTCTCGGTTTCATCCTCGTGTGGTGTGGTGACGCACGTGCTCCTGGGAAATCGCCGACGGGATGGGGGTACAGCGGCGGAAAGCATCTGATGTTGGTTGTTAGTCTTCGCCAAGGAAGGAGATTTCCGGGTTTGGTGTGACGTAGTTGTCAAAAGAGAAATAGATTGTTGCCGTTTTACACATCACGTTTTTACGCTGGTGTGTATTTCACAACGTGCCTCCGGTAGCCGTTTTGGAGAATCTCATCTACTTGGCACATGATGTAAAAGGCAAAAGAGTTTAGTTTGTTGATGAGTTCTGCAGATAGGTTGTTGAATCTTGTTGGTAGAAATACTTCTTTCCCGTTCTCAAGGCGCACTATCATTTTGAAGTGTTCCTGGTGGAGATGTCCGGACGCCTTGTATGGCTCGTTCAGCTGCAGCGTAGACACGGAAACAAAATCCGAGCTACTCGATACTTCGGCTAGTTGACGTGGCGCGTCATGGATCCTGTTGACTGATCCGTTGGTTTCTCGCTACTGACGAAGGGGAGTGACGCTCACAAGCTTGTCGGAACCTGGGGTGATGTCATCTGGTGCCGCTAACATGTCTGAACATGTACGTGACGTTATCAGGAACCAAATAATGTTTAAAAACCATGGATAGTCAACAACTTAGTGACCATTCTTTTAGATGCCCAGTCAAACTCTGAATTGTAGGTATTACCTCAACAAGTTTCTGCCACTCTGTTGAACGCAGGACCACTGTGCTGCGTCGTTCACCTACAATCATCACTATGTTGTATGGCGACATAGGCGAAAACCCCACGCACGTAAATTTGATCTGGTTGCTCTTCAAGAAGAAAATATCCGATATAGGTCAAAGCTGTACCACCTCGTCCTGTTGCTGTGGTCCAGGCTGTGTTGTCCATTACACTGTAAACAAGAACGATTTATTTGTAGCACACTATTTCATTGACAAGTAGCCACAAGTGCTCACACGATGGTGATGACGACTTACCTGTTTACCTCTCTGAGAGCAACTGGCAAAGTGGAAACGTGTAGAGAAGAGTAGTTTCTATGCTGTCATAAACGCCTTTTAAAAAGTGAAATTGTTAGAATTAGCAACATAAATGTATAAACGATATATTCATCGAGAACGTTCAATTCGTATCCATACTAACCTTTAACGATATGCAACTCTGATGTGCAATTTGTGAGCATTTGCCAAGACATGCATCCTTGAAGGATTTTTAATGACATCACCATTGTGATTATAATCACTCATGTCGAAATTTGAAAAGAATTTCCCCTTGCACAATTTGGAGTAGCGATAACATAGGTAAGCAATGACGTAATGTCAATAGGTAGTGCTGGCCTCGCCTTGCAACCTTCTAGTGCTATGAATCCACTGTGTACCACAGCATTGATTAATGAACTTTAATGAGTCAAAAGAGGATCAATACCATAGCTATCGAAATATTCTCCTTGCCCCATCTAAGTTTGCCGAAGACAATTGATCACAAGCGTACAAACATAAAAAGTGGGATTGAATAGAGGGGCACTTAGACATAAACCAGTGTATTTGCAACGTATGCATGATACCAAAATAGTTCTTTTATCATCAATTTCTATAGTGCAGTGTACTTCTGGCAATACCAACAGATTAATAAGTTTTAGAGTTTGTATTTAAAATTTATTTATAATGTATGTATAGTATGGCAGGTGGCGTGACGTTGTCCAGAAATGTAAGATTCGTTGGCACTTATATCGGGTGTTAAATCATAGACGATAATGATGTAGCCGTGAGAAGATGATGTCCGGAGATGGAATGCCCTTCGACCTTAAAGTGTATCCCGAGGCCATCTTGAAGAATTTGAAAATACAGGAGAACGTATCCGTCATCAAAATTGGGCTGTAGGGTTTGTGAGGGAAAAGGCTGTTCCTTCACATACAATTGAAATGAATTCCTTTTAAAATGTTGTGAAATGTATGGTTTTTGTCAGTGTTACTGTTGCATGCCTGGTCGGTGACCACTGCTACAACTACCCTTCGGGGGTTTTGGTGTATGGGAACGTCGTTGAAAGTATTACTACTAACTCCCTTTGAAATAATGAGAGTGTGAAATCCTACATCTTTCAGAAGGTATTTTGCATCTGCTAACACTGCCTGATATTCAAGTTTGATGGTTGGCGACGGTCTCACAGCTTTCAAAATCAGTCTAGCAGACTGAATCTCTGCGTAGTCTTTAAAGTCCTTAATGTGTGAAAAGAGATGGAAATAGGGCGAAGAAGGCGAGAGTTTAATGGTGACGCCCACGTTGTTTAAGAGAAGATTTTTCTCATTAATGAGCGCATTGGAAAGATTTCTCATTAGCTGTACAACTTTGTGTCCTTTGGTATAGGCATTACCCTACTTAATTCCTTCATTTTCTGAATAGGCATTCATCATTCCTCCCTTGTCTTTTTTCCAGAGCGAGGATTCTAGTTAGCTGTTCATGACATCTTCCGAATAATTGAGCAGCGTTTCAGTGTATGTTCTAGAGGGGTAACCTGGCTGAGACCTAGAAACAGTGACATTCTTGAATGATACTTCTAGCTGTTGAAACAATGAGTGTATTGTTGACAAAGGTAACCTGTTTGTCCACTTTTAGGTCATTACTCCGTCGCCGACTATTTGCACGAATAACTCTAGAATTACATAAATCATGTAGCGGTGTTCGTCTACATTAGCAGAGTAATGAAATGTGATGGGAGAATTTTTCGTGTGTACCTTTTGAGGAGTTAGTGAAATGTAATGGTAGTTCATTGTGTTCATTTGAACGGGCAAGTCTTTGAAGATGTCTAGTTACGAACTTATGTGCACCAGGGACTCGTCATAATTTTTGTTAGCCAATATGAAAACACGTCTTGCACCTTTCGTCTTCGGGGTTTAATCTTGAACCGAATCCTCTGTTTTCTTTTCGGATACTTTAATAGGCTGTTATTTCCAGAATCTATCATAGGGTCAATCTTTACGTCCACTTTCCTCTTCAAATTAGATCCCGCCTCCTTCAGTCTAGTCTTTAATGACTCTTTTGGGGAAATTCCCAAACATGCAAAGTCGGTAATCAGATTGGTGCCCATTTTCAACGCTCTTTTACCGACAGCTTTCAAGTCACTCTTGAAAAATGGCAGCACGGTTCTGAAAAGACAATTAAGAGCAGAGTACAATCTGCTACTTTTTGATAACATTTGCGCAATTAAAAAACTAAATCTTGAAATTGTAATGCTTCTCCAGTCTGATTAAAGTAATATCTAGTGACAGTATCCAGTTCCATTATGCCTATTTCAAAGGAAACGTTAAGACTATAGTAGAGGAAAAGCCGTCCAGAAATGGAAAGTACTCGCTGCATTCATTCCTTAAACCTTTGTCCACATTTTTAAAATCCTGTTGCATTTAAGGTGCCCAGTTAAGGGTAAAGAAGGACTTTTCAGAATTCATGCAGGTATTGTCACGTTTTTCATACCCTACAGAGATGCTTTCAATGACTTGCACAAACGTGTTGCCCACCACTTGTGGTACTATCAGATTGCAGTAAATGAACACCTCGTAAGGGAAGCCCATGTACGGAACCACAGAATGTTTACCTACTTCCTAATCAACTGCGAATGCATAGGGTTTGAATCCCATCATTTTGGCCAGAGATGGCGACAAAACAAATGCGTGTACGGGATTCGACACAGGAGGATTTGTAGTGTCAGGCTTAGAAGGATTTATAAAGCCAGGCTTTATCATTTTAGGAGGATTTCAAAGGTCAGGCTTAGGAGGAATCAGGCTGTATTGCTGTTTCTTGCTTAGGAGGATTTCTAATGTCAAGCTTAGGAGGAATTCTAGTTTCAGACTTATGAGGAATTCTAGTGTCAAGCTTGGGAGAATTTCTAGTGTCAGACTTAGAAGGGTTTTTAGTGGGTTTAGTTATCGTGGGGGGAATTTTAGACTTGGACTTTAACATTTGGTTCCGAAGTTCTTGCGCTTTAATTTCAATTTTCGGTATATTTCTCCTGAATCTAGAGAACGCAATATTTTCTACAAACGTACAAATTTGGTCTCGGGAATATGGGGTAGACTGTCTGGATTTGGTGTTAATTTGGCAGTATTTTTGCTCTCATTATAAAGAAAACAGCCTTCGAGTTGTAAATGCTCGCGTATGATGAAGTTGACGGTGTGTATCAAATCTTTAGAATTATGCACTTGCCACTTGGAAATTTTAAGTTAAATTTGGAATGTGTTACTGGAGTAGACATAATTTACATGGTTTCAATGATTTGGTTATCGTGATTTGTAAAGTTACACAATTTCACAGGGTACCTAAACTTTTGCAGTGCTACTTTCCCGCTCTACTTGCAATACTATTCTCTCGGGCAACATGTTTGAAATTCTAGAAGTTGTATTGTCCGCAAAATGATCGTGGATGCATTACTCACAAGTGAGAGGGTAAACGATTTGTGTTAATCATATCGAATCACTAGTTGAAGCCAGGACCCACGAATTAAACTTGTTTGGATAACCCCTCCACTTAACCAAAACTTGCTTATTACGACCACGACCTTAGTGTCAAGCATTTTTTCTATTTTGGACCATTTCGTAAGAGCAGCCTTTTGTATCTCCTCGTAATAAAAGATGCTGTCTATGCCTTCCCCGTCCAAGTCCTTAAATTTATACTTAACGGGAACACAGTGTACCAGCTTGTCAATTTGAGGGGAAAAAAAAAGTTCTGTCCAGTTTTACTCGTAACCTTAGCAAACTTCATTTTCTCCTTAGATATGCGAACGTGATCTCCTACGTTAAATTTAAGTTTACGTACTTTATCTGAATTATGGCCTTAAATATTTTCTCACACCTGCAAAATGTTACCATAGTTGTAATCCTTTGGAGCCATCTTTATGGATCTGTGAAAGGAAATATTGTAGGACTGAAAAAGTGCAGCAAAGGTTTCAACGTATCTATAGGTGTTTTTATGCGTGAAATATTTCCTCATATTTATCATTAAGGTCCTGTTGAAACGTTCTACAACGCTGGCTTTGACATTATTTTTTTGTAGTGTAATACTTTACGACATGTTTGGCTAAAAATATTTTAAAGTTAGTGAACTCGGTAACTTTATCGGTTTGCTACACCTTGGGAACGCGATGAGAAAATATAATTTTACACGATTGTATAATTTCCGTGCTCATTCTTCTTTAACGGTATTGCCCAAGCATATTTTGAAGAAAAAATGCCAATCACCGTCAATATGTAAAGCATGTTAAGTTGTGATGTTTAACGTTGCTCATTACATTTAGATCGGCTTCCCAAAGTCGTCCATATTGATCACGTGATAATTTCTGGCGGGGAATCGTTTCCTTATCGGCTGGTGAAATGTATAATTATCCTTGGTTCGAAGGACTCGATCTCAGATTTTGGTACGCCCATGGCCTTGTGAAGTTTGTCTGCTGTACCCAACCGCACGCAGTATTCCAGATTGAAATGCTTTTTTTCAACGCGTCATAATTTAATCATACAATGGCTCCCATAAATGCTAGCGAAGGTTATTGGAAGAAGTGCACTTTTTCACTGGCATCCGACTTTTATCCACTTTCGCCTTTGCTGTCTTCGGTTCTTCCTTTTCCTCAATGTTGTGGTACATATAATTGGATTCAAGCTATGGTTCTCTCACTTGTGGCATAAGATCGAGATAGATTCCCAATTTATATTTTATCATCCGCCATTTTTCGGGGGCAGCTAAGTGTGAACACTGTACTTTATTCATTTCTCTGATTACTTGATTAATTGACTTGTCTACAAGATCAAGTTTTGCGACAACTTTTGACTGTGAAGCTACTATAATTTGTTTACCGTAACTCATTTAATTGAAATTTTACGCGAGGTCACTACACAGTGAAAGCAATATCGGAAGTAGAAATGCAGGTAAAAAGCCACCTTTCTGCGCAAGAAGCTTTTTCTTTTTCTTTAAGGAAAGACGTTCGTTGATTAAGTTTCTCCAGCAAGTTTTATGTTTCTTTAGTTGCTTCAAGCATTTTATAGGTAAATTGACATGTCCTTAGTGGCATTGAGTACACACTCGGAAATAGCCTTTATTAGCTCTGGGTTAGCGCTTTTCAATAGTTTTTCTCACAAAGCAGATTTTGCATTGGCCAACAATATCAAATTTGCGTGCTGCCGTGCTATCAGTGAACTACTCAGTTTGGAAATGCTCATTCTGCTTATGTCTGTACAAAAATAACGGAAAGGTGCTCGCTGCTAGTATATGTAGACTAATGGGACATTTTGTGAACTAGGGGTGCCAAACCTACAAAATGTGATCAACAAAAGCGATACCAGTACCAGTAGGGATAAAATAAGAAATCATTTCTCTCGGAGAACTTCAGTACGATACTTGTATTGATTAGCTGTGTACTGAGTGCAATACAACACTAGATATCAGTGGGGTATTTCAGCGGCCTTCTCAAACGCCTCTTAACAGAAACCTAGAGTTCTTTGTTTCTATCTGTTGGTACAGCCTATCACTTTGCATTTTATCTCACTTGTTTTTAAGTACGCAAATGTAGTTTGCAATTGGAAACATAGTTCAAAATTTCTTTCCTTGTGGAAACACAATTTGTGGTATGTAAATAATTCCAAAACGTTTGTGATGTGAATCACTTGTGAAAAAAATTTTGAAACGTTTTGCCTGTCTCCTTCGTACATTAAATCGTCTAAAATAACTAAATCTCCCTTATCAACAGTCTCCAAATCTGGTATGCCCGCATGGGTCATGAAACAAGGGCTTGGTTTCGGAGAATATTCCGGTGGATGATACCACAACACTTTTCTCAACGGCTTGTCAAACATTTTGCCTGCATTACTAATTAAATCTTTCACAAATATTAATTTATCACAACGCGAAGAATCTGACATTAGCATGGTGCAAAGAAAATTAAACTTAAAAAGTGTAGGCTTGTATACATTGTGAAAGAGTGAAGGATCATGAAAACTCGCCTTCTTTTATACCCGTAGGGGTAGGAATCAAAGTTTTCACACCGCACGCATTTGTTGACCACCATTCTATAGGTTTTCACTGACGGCTCAGTTACCACTGTGCCTAGAAATTTCCTGTAAATCTGATTGCCTTCCAGTACTACCGACATTGAATTATCCTTCAAAACGGTGTCCCTGAAAACACTGGAATTTACTTTTCTAGTAATTCCCGAGTTGAGGATGATGTCAGAGAGTGCGTCTTCTCCCCGCACCTAACTATTATGGTATAACTTTTTGGTCTTGTGGATGAAAATCGAGGAATATATGCAACCTTTCCATACCTTTCTAACAACTAGTGATACATCCTAAAAATGGACCCATGGGGTGCATCCATTCCCCTGGTCTGCACGTGGCTACCAGAATCTGTGCCAAAATAGCACACGCGTTCACTCAATCTCCTAACATAAGAATATAATTCAATTCTGGCATGGGCTGTTGTGTTTTCTGCTATAAAGGTGTTAGTTGAGAACTTCAATTTTTTCTGCTCACCGTATCACCATACCACGTACATCACCTCCTCTGTAGCAGGCAGGTAAGACTGTAGTTCTACACCTGGGTCCTTAAATAGGTATATGAGCTACGAACAATGTTTCACAAGCTAACACGTGGACATGTCTGCTTGGCCACATTTTGCCCGAAAGGAGTTTAACATTAGTATAGTCAACACTCGTCTGCCAAGATTGCTTTAAATGGAACATTTCAGCGCAATGCTTTCCTTTTCAAAAAAGTGTACAAATGCTCATTTTTCTTGGTAGCAGTTCGCAGTCTTTGGACCAACCGGAGGCTTTGGTCTTAATCTTCATAATCTGGTTAACATAGTCCTGAAAAAGGACCTTTTCGCCTGTGGAGGGATCATTGCGTATCATGTCATATACCCAAATTTCACACACACATATGTATATCTATATACATACATACACATTACCCTGTAACCTTTCTCTAGTTTGACTTTAATCTCGTCCAAAACCAGGTGCCTGTCATACATCCTTTATCCTCTGCATGCGTGCACTATGTCTGACTCTCCATCTCTGCGCATGGAAGACACAGCGGAAACATAAGTTTACCTTAATGCAGATGACAGGATGGGATGGTACAGTCTTTCCGGAGGAAGAACTTTACATTTTACTACATCACCCTCAACATCATCCAAATTTGGAAAATTATCCACGTGAATTTTAGGATGTCCCAAGGGGTAAGCTTGTAAATTTGTACGAATGGGAACAAACTGCACACGTCATTATAAAAATTTTTCATGTCTCCAGACATCAGGGAAGACATCACTAGCAAAGGATATTCGCCAATCTCCGTGAAGCAACTCGAGAGTAAAGGTAAGCCTCTGCCCATATTGTGGTTACGCTGGAACGTACGGAGAAAAACAAAAAAACAAAACAAAACAAAACAAAACAACAACAACAAAATATTCGAAAGAGAAATATGCCACACAATAGTACTAATTAAGCAATTTAAAACCCGGAATCATATCACACAGTAATTCAACAACCAGAAACTCAGACACACATATAAACTTTGTGCACTACACACCAAATGTATACTATGCGGGGGTGCCCACCGCCTACTAACTTACCCCGAAAGAGGCAAGAAAAACGTTGCGCCCAAGTTTGTCAACTGCGGCCAATATCATCCTGCCAACTACGAGGCTGTGACACTTTCCAGAAAGAACTTGACTGGCGGCAAATTGCACGACTCAACAGCCAGCTTCAAAGACACAACGAAACCAGACAAATCACAAACATGGGGTTTGTAAGGGACGCCACACCTTTCCCAATTGGCAAGCGGGCAGCTGCAGCAGCAGCAGCCCCAAAATGGCACGTCCGTGCCAGCTGGCAACACTCCAGCGCCCACAACAAGGCTGAGTGACATCAAAGAAATTTTTGAAATAGCAAAATCAATGAATGTCACAAAAATTCTGCAGCATCTAAAGATCCTAGTTACTGCCATTAACAGAAGTACGGATTTAATGGAAAAAATAGAAGCAATTGTGACTTCCATTGACAATGAATTCAATTAAATGGCACCAATAGGATAGCGCACAACTTCCTTTGGAGCTCTGCTCTGGAACGCAAATGGCGTACCAAGGCAGAGATATGACTTTGAAGGCTTCCTGCGTAAAAACAGGCTGGATTTAGCTTTCATAGGGGAAACAAACTTAAAATCAGGCATGTATTCCACATCCCCGTCTACTACATTATACGTACTGATAGAGATACCTGGCAGTGGGGGAGGGCCATTGCCATTAAATCAAACATTGTCTTCGCTTGGGCACAGCTACCACCCATGCAATGCCTCGAGTGTACTGCAATAAGAGCAGGAACACAAAACCAACCTATATTACTGGTTGCTGCCTACCGGCCTCCAGGTAGCCGGGGCCTCATAGAGGATTGAACAAAATTCTTGACCTGGAAGAAAATAAACTCATTTCAGAGGATTTCAACGTCCACCGCCCAATTTGGAATTCGCGCGGGACTGACCAATTAGGCACCGCTCTTGCAGATTACTTATTGAATACAGATGACGATGAGATACACGGCCCCTCTGACCCCACGTTCTATCACGCGCCTGGACTCTACGAGTCAGACATTCTAGACTTCGTAATTGCAAAGCAGGTGCGCGTTGAACAACAGCTACATGTTTATCACAGCCTAGACTCGGATCATTTGCCCATAATATTTTCAGTACACGGCCGCCTGGAGAGAACCACCACCAAAAAAGTGCCTATACCTCTAGTAACAGACTGAACAAATTCAATGTTCTCCTGCATAAATTGGATACACCCGAGCTGGAGTACACCAGCACAGAGAAAATCGACCAGGGAGTCGCAAGCCTTACTACTTCTTTGCGGACAGTCAAGATAAGCGGTACCGAATTTACCCCCTGGGTCACTTAATCAGAGGTGGAGCACCTAATTGCTAGGCGAAAAGATGCATGTCCAGGTGGCGAGAAACCGGAGCACCCATATTAAAAATCATAGCAAACTAGCTGCGTAAATTGATAAAAGTGCAAATATCCACAAATAACCACGACAGGTGGGAGATGGTTCGCTGTGGTAAGTGCTACGGAGCTTCAAAAGCGCCGGCTTAGTGCATACAAACACTCAGGCTCTTCAAGGGCAGGGGGGACTTGTATTCTCAACGACAGACAAAGCAGAAGTATTTGCAGACATGCTCGAGCATCGCTTCAAAGAAAATCCAAGCATCAATCAAGTGCATGAACACGAGTTTGAGGCATGGTTTCTAGCATGGGAAGCCAACCAGCCAAAACAAAAACTACCCCTGTTTACAACCCAGAAAGTCTTCCAACAACTAAAAACACTAAAGCTAGGCAAAACCGCTGGCCTAGACGGAGTGCGCAATGAAGACTTACGCAACATGCCGCGGAAGGCACTAGTTCAGACCACAAAAATATTCAACTGTTGCATAAAGCACCATTACTTCCCTGCTGCCTGGAAGCAGGCGAAGGTTATTATGATATATAAACCATGCAAAAACATTCGGCAACTAAAAAATTACCAATAAGTCTCCTCTCTGCCGTTGGTAAACTGTTCGAGAAACTCTTAATGGCAAAAATACAAAAATGTGTCTTGGAATACAATGTAATATCAAAATTTCAATTTGGATTCAGAAAGCATCACTCAACAGAGCTGCAACTGTGGAAAATTACAGGTAATGTTGCAGAACAGTTAAACAACGGGATCTCCACACTGGCTCTTTTTCTCGACGTGGAAGCTGCTTTCGATCGTTGCTGGCACAAGGGCATTATCTTTAAATTGTATAATAACCTATCACTGCGGGGTTACGCCCCATCATTCAGTTACCTTCAAAATGGCAGCTTCCACGTACAGATCTTCCAAAACAAATCAACACAAAGGCAAATAATAGCAGGAGTTTCACAGGGAGCCATAATGGCCCCATACATCTACGCTGTCTACACCAGTGTCTTCCCAGAAAGCCAGCAATGCAAGGTGGTCATGTATGCCGATGATACGGTTCTATATGCCCATTACTAGAACCATAAATACTCCTTAAAAAGCCTACAGAAATATACGAACTCCTTCCTGATCTGGCTACAGAGCTGGAAAATTAAGATAAACCCAATAAAGTGCAAACCGCTACATTTCACCAGGAAAAAAAAAAAACCCTCGGACATGGAAATATGTATAAATGGGGAACAGGTACCCTTCCTTCTGTATACACTCTACCTAGGCGTCGATCTAGATTCTAAACTGTTGTGGCGGGACCACCTGTAAAACATAGCCATCCGTGGGCATAAGCGCCTAAAATTATGTGCTCCAATATTTCGAAGCAAATTCGTAAAATTAAGAACTAAAATAACACTATACAAAGCATTTATTTTAAGCTTACTAACCTGCGCCAATGCAGCATGGGCTCACGTCCCAAAAACTGTAATCGCACCCCTAAAGCTTACACAAAATCTGCAACAAGAATACCATATCACGTACCAAACATAACCACGAACAAAACCATACATCGGTAGATAGGGATCAAGCTATGGAGGATCTAATCAATAGCAGATTACCAAAACTCTGAGTAAAAATCCGGATCCACCCTAATATGGTAATTCAAAACAAAGGCAGAGGCACACCCTTACATCGCATGCATAGGCAGATAAAATGTTTTAAATAAGTAAATAGGTTTTCTTTACTTCTCTACTTGTAAATAAAGGCAAACTGTAAATTATAGACAATATTGCTGTATATACATATATATTACCATACATTCAATTAATTGTAGAACTTAAACAATTAACGCAATATCTTATTATAAGTTTCTCATATCCCAAAATAAGGGACATGCATGGGTTATTAGCACATAATTAATTTCAAGGCAATCAAGTCAAATGTACAAAAACATAAATTGTATACTGCAAGGCCATCTCCCTGTTAGGCCACAGAAATATTTTTTGAATAAAAATCAAATAACCTGGCAGTAGGTTTTTGTACAATGCCATAGAGTGCATCTCATGGGTTGACAGGTTTGGGGAAAGAAAACTTTTGTGAAATTCTGGCAGAACCCCGTCAGCCTTAATCATGGCATTGAACTCTCATTCCCACATCTCGGTCACATGGTAGCCAGCATCTCTCATTCACCTCGTGACCTTTAGGGTGTTCTCACATCTGAAGCCCATGGTCTCGTTACCCGAGTTGCATAACTTAGAATTCCTATTCGGGTAATATCGTGTGCAGCCGTGAAAGAAATAGATACATTTGTCTTCTTTGTATTCCTCCACTTTATGGCCTAAAAAATTAATTTCCCGACACCGATAAGCATGCTGTATGACGCTGGATTGCTGCTGCTCCCACGAAGACAGCCAGATGCACACTATCCGTGTTGCCTATCAGCTAAACTATACCCATCTCCTGGAATTAACGGAAATTTCTTTTTAGGCATTAATAGCCTCCTGTAAACGTTCATACATGCCTGTGCAATAATTCTTCTTTTTTTCGTGTTGCTGACATAATTTGAGGATACCATCTCATTAAGCGACTCCTCGAAAGTATTGCAAACATCCACACTCATGCCATTAGGACAGTAATATTTCTGCCCCAATACCCGATAAACAAAATTTTCGTTTTCCATGGTATTAAACAGGTAGGGAAAATAACCCTAACGTTCAGGGAGTTGAAAAGTCTTTAAAAAGCGTGACAGTGGCATAAGAATGAAAGTCAATGAATCTAGAAACGTCACACTGTTATACCTCATTCTGTAAATTTTGCTTCCATTTATGATGAGCTCTGGAGTCTAATTTAGATTGCCCACCTTATGATTTAGCGGAAATTGCAGCATGGGACTTTAGGTTGTGTGCTGTGACTGGATTCGAATCAGAGTTGTGTGATGTGATCAAACAATTTTTTCACAGGGTCCTTGTCACATACACATTCTTGAACACCACACTGCGTACAGTAACATCTTATGAGGATCGTATTAACACACAGTACGCACAAGTTTGGTACATGTTCGAACACGCCCGCTTTAGCGGAATAGGAATTGTTCTGAATACACCCGAAATCTATAAACATGAACATGAAATTCTTGGGCAAATTTGGAGAATGTAGGCCGAATGTAGCACTCATGGTTAGCATCCACATGAATTTTACAAGTACTACAAAAATTTTCCCCGCACCGGTGACGAGTTTTTCTAAGTCTCGTATTCACAAGTTTGTTTCACAAAGGCAGAATTTTTCTAGGTCACACTGACATGAACTAGGGGAAATAATACCCAATAATCTAATGGTCATTAAAGCAGGTTAGCTCATTGAAGTCGAAATGACACGCGTCACATTTCACGTACCAATCAAATGACGGTGGGCTCCGCTAAAGACACATGGAGCAGTTTAGTTCGCACCGGTGTACCAATGTCGGCAAGATCATTTATAATTGAAAGTCTGGTGCAGGTTCACAATAGCATTAAAATTGTTGTCGTGGAATATTAAATCGATATGTTTATCGTTGTCATTTTTTGGTTTGTACAACACATTTTTCCCGCTCTGGTCACCAAAAACAGTAATAGAGCAATCCTTTATTGTCATCTCAAAGAGTTTCACGTCGTCGATATTAAACGGACCACCGATTTACCTATTTTCTCGCACAGCTCTACAGCCCTTTTTGTTTGCTGAATTGGACGCTGTGCTCTGCACTTATAACTTGCATCCCGATCAATTTTGACTTTACACACCGCGATGGCTCTAGCCAAGCAAAGAGTGTCATTGATTTTTTTTTATTGCGTGTTTTTGATTTCAATGATTCCTCTGTTTTTGTCGTCATAGTGGTTTTAGTAGGAACCTGATAACTCCTTTTTCCAAATAAACGAAATTTTGAGTGATCCTCCCAACAAAAACTACTTATTACTCTGCATTACTTTCTCCGTTGATTTTCATATAACCTCGGCATTCACTTAATCGAGCTTACGCACACTCGTATTTAATGGCCTTGTAGGATTTTTGGTATCATGAATCGTGATTCTTACTTACCGTGGTCGATTGTTTAGCAGATTCTCGTTAGGAAATGATAAATGTTCATTAAAAACCTTAGGAACTCATTTGTTAGGATCTGTATCTTTGGGCATCGAACTCATTATTCGTTGATTGATGGACTGATTGATTGATTATTTTTAAAGGGCAAAAACAGCTAAGTTTATTAGCGCCCAAACACATTAAAACTGTGCCAAGAATAAAATAAATAATCTATCTATACTAAAATTTAGTGTAAAAAACAAGCAACATTAGCACTTTGGGCAATAAAAATAAACCCCATAACAAATAACAAGGGTAAAATGGTCAACAATAAACAAAAGACTGGTACTAAAATGCATCAGCACGAGCTGAAAACACAACAGTCTTAAAATGATCTAAAATGCAGCCATAAAATAAATGATATAAAATCACACCTTACTCCAAAAACCACAAACACGGATAAAACGGAGCACTCGCTCAACAGCAACCACATCATCTGCAAGTACTTCTTCAATAAAGGAGGGCAAACCCAGGGACAGTCTAAAAGCCGCTAGATGAGGACATTCTAGTTAAATGTTACGCACTATATAGGTGTGGTTACAATTAGGTCATGCTGGAACTGGTTCACCATTAAAAAGGTAACGGTGACTAAAACGGCTATGCCCAATTCTTAAACATGCTAATATTACTTCTTCCCGACAAACTGCTCGATAAGAAGGTGACCAATTAAAGTGGGCTGATTTACATTGTCGAAGCTTATTATCTTGGAGTAAACTGCATTACTCGCGCCAGCACGAGAGAACACCTCGACGTAGAGAATGTTTAAAAATCCCCGAGTAAAAGCGGTGCCCATATTCAGCAGGGTCTAAAAGGACGGATTACCTGCGACATCTGCAGCCTCATTGCCTGGAAGTCCCACATGTCCAGGTACCCATAGCAGTGTCACGCTGACGCCAGCGTCAATAAGTGTAAACACTGCACCCTGCATTTTCTGTACAAGAGGGTGGTAGTTGTACAGGTTTTTAAAAGATAGTAGGGCACTCAATGAATCGGAACAAATAACACCGTCTCCCAACCGCTCTGATCAGAAACAAATAAAACCGCCCGATAAATAGCATAAAGCTCCGTCATAAAAACAGATGTCGCATCTCTAAGATTAAACGTAAAACTACCCACATTAAAAACAAAGGCATATCCAATACCTGTGTCAGATTTCGAGCCGTCGATAAAAATAAAATTATATCTAGCAAAGGAAGAGACGATCTCGCTAAATTGTGACGAATAATAGGTGCTGTGGTCGAAGACTTAGGACAAGACGTAAGCCTAAGATGAACGGGGGCCTCTGCTAACTGCCAAGGGGAGAAGAACTTTTCCCGGCTAAGAAAAAAGCAGGTAACTCTACGTTCAAAGTCCTTAACAACTCCCGAAAACGAAAGCCAGCAGGCTGAGGAGTAAAAGACCGAGCAGAGTTAAAGGAACCAGTGACACATTAAAAAAACAGCTCACTCGTGAGATGTCGAGGTTGCGCAGCTATTCCATAACCATAAGCACCAAGTAAAACATCCCGACGATAAGAAAGGGGAGGTTCTCCAGAATTCGCACATAAACTTGACACAGAACTCGTAGGGAATGCTCCAATGACGATACGGATGCCCGGTGATGAATGGGGTTAATGCGAAGAAGAACTGTAGATCTTGCAGAGCCACAAATTAAGCAGCCGTAATCTAGTTTGGACCGCATTAGAGAGCGGTAGAAACGTAAAAGAACCGTCCGGTCAGCTCCCCAGGATGTGTCATTTAAAAAACAAAAAAGACATAAAGACCTGCTTCTGAAAGGCGCTATATGGATCACCAGCATTATTTCCTATCAAACATTAAGCCAAGAAACCTAACTTCATCTGCGAAAGTGAGATTTACCGGGCCAAGATGGACAGATGATGAAGGATACTCCTTACAGCGGCAGAAATTCGTGCAGACGGTCTTCTCAGCAGAGAAACGAAACCCGTGGTTTACACTCCAAGCATAAAGGCGATCGAAACAGCATGGGAGACGGCGTTTCAAAAGATAAGTTCTCTGAGGGGAAAGATATCAAAATCGAATGTCCCTGGATTCCAGCACAAATCCCTGAATTTATCAGGGAGCCATCCCCTGAACCACACAGTGCCCCATTCTTGAGTGAGTTCCTGATCTATCTGGGCCTAATTCTTCCTAGCAGGAAATACAATTGAAAAGTTTCACCTTATATGAAAGCAAGGCCTCATAGTTCCCAATCATTTTAATTAATGACCGGACCCTTGAAGCTTGAATATTATGGAATAATGGCCAATATGCAAATAGTAAACTTACCATCCTACCAAAATTCAGATGCAACACACTCCAACCATTGCGAATTCTTGAACATATAAATGCAAAGGTGGGGGCAATAAAACATCTCCAAAGCCCAGAGCAGAGAGCTGCACACTGCAACTGTTATACCCATACCGGCCATTCTATGTATATTACTATGATTGCTATTCATAGTCCCAATGTCAGATGCTCGTCACATTCAAGGTAGCATTTATAGTATAAAGCCTGAGAACAAAGGTTTATTATGAAAAAGTCACTTTAGGCTTAAAGCCCCAACTATTTGCAAATAGCCCTTGTACAACATCAAAGCGATCTTAGAGATTTGACACTTTCGTATTAAATACTCTTGCTCCATTTCAGCCTGTAATCCATGGTAAATTCTAAATACTTTGGTGAAGTAGAGAAATTTAGTTTTCCTCCAAAGGAATAATGCTGTCACAAATACTTGAGCCCCCTTTTGCTGGTAAAAACCACGAGATTGATTTTTTTTTCAAAATTAGCTTACAGCCTGTCTCATTTTACCATTTCTTGAATGTACATAATGCATTATGAATAAGATCACAAAGCATATGGACAAAGTTCCCTACTGGCAAAGCTACCAAGGAATATGTCATCTTCTGGTGCTTAAACTTCACCAGCATTGAGCTTGTTTAGTGGTTCTTCCACCATATGGAAGCAAATAGTTGGTGATAGCACAATCACTTGAGGCCAGACCTTGAACATAGTTGCCCTCAACTTAACTTTGTTGAGAGAGACCAGTGAATATGATTGTTCTAGGTCAGTTTCTTATCCTATACAAGGCTAGATGTTTAAGTCATTCAGAATATACCAGGATTGAGCTGCCTAATTCAAGATTACCTAGACATTTAAAATCTCTTATGTTAGTAAATGGGACAGCAACTGTTTTTCTAGCATTCCCGGAAAGATCCTCCTGCATATCTCATCTGTGAATTTTTATCTGGCCAAAATTTACCATGTCTGAGGTGGTGTTGGAATATTTCCCTAAAATAATCAGTGCTATATCATCTGCATAGCCTTGTGTATAGTATACCTACTGGGTCATATCTTGCTATAGATCATCCATAATGAGACTCCGGATAAGGGGAGAAAGAACTTCCTCTCTGGGCAGCCCCTCATCTTGATGATGATTACTTTCAGTTCCCCAAGAAGGGTGGTAGTAATATTTCTGCTCCTGAGTATTCAGTTTATCCACCTCTAAATTGTGTCATTGTCTGCTAAATAAATTTAAAATTTTCTTCTGATATCTTGATGCATTTAACCAGTTATTACTTTTATGATCGCCCGTCATGTATCTCTTTGCATCCAAGCAACACAAATATGACACTGACCAGTGAAAACAAAGTGGATGCCTGTGACAATATGAACTAGGTACATTCCTGTCACTTTGCAATCACCAGTTCATTCTAGGCCTAAAAACGTCTTTACATTTATGGTGTTTATTTTTTATATATCTTTTTAACCAGAACAAGACTCTCAGTCATGTGCAAATATTTTGAAACAAAATGCACTTAAGTGTATGGTTTGTAGTTATGGGTATAAATTTGTAATTATAATTTTACAAAATCTAACTCCTCTAATTAAAAATATATAAATGTATTTAAATGAAAATACTTGAGTTGGAACAAACAAAGGCAATGCCCCCAGCAGAACTTAGTACAATTTTAGTATCAGGTTCATGAAATCCAGAAAACACTAGTGTTGGAATTGGCCATTTGTAGTGACATGTTGGAAATTGAGTTGCGCTCTGAAATTAGCTGCAAAGGACGAGCCAATACTTAACAATATATGCAATGTTGCTCATACTCTTCTTATCTGATATAAATAAATAATAAGTCACCTTATTCAGTAATTAACACCAGTACTTCGCATATACCACCTCTGTCCAATTTAAGGAGAATCAAGGATAGAGTGTTACTTGGGCCTAGGATCAATTTCCTAGCTTGTCTTTCCACTGGTTAAGTTGGCCACGTAAGTTGGTATTTTTTCTGTATCCATGTTTTTCCCGCAGTTTTTGCAGGACATGTACTAATTCAAACCAGAGATTCAGGGTTAAATAGGGTGTTCCAGTACTCTCTTTCCGCATCTGATCTTCTTCATTTCCATAAACATTCAGATGACCTGGCATTCACTGCAGTTCAAACCTGCTGCAAGATATCAGGGCAGGCAGAATATTTAGGCATTCCCATGCCAGTCTATATTTAACCTGGTAGGAGGAAATTGCTTTAAAGTACTTTGGCTACCTGTTAAGGATGAGAATTCGCTTACCATGGATGCCTTTCTTCAGTCTTGCAGAATATGATACATTGCTTTGTGTTAGCATAAAATATGAACAAAATGTCATTACACTTTTAGTTATACAGCGCTATCTTTTTGCATTACTCCTCATCGAAGCACACAAATGCATTGAATGAATAGACATGAATACATAAACAAAATAGATTTGAAATTTAAAGTTTAGAATGGGATGAAAAATATTTTTATGTGCATTCATAGAAAATATAAAACATGCTCACTAATCATTGCAGGTATTATAATAAGCAACCTAATTTGTATTTGTACACTGTAATTTTTATTCTGAAAATGTTAGCTATTTATTCTTATATATGATTTTAGAGTATGTCTGAATTTCCTTGATTTGATTTGTAGATTCTGTATTTTTGACTGCCCCATATACTAATAGCATGGTGTTGTGTCTAGAGATTGAGAAGGCTATAAAGTCTGCAATTGCATGTGAAGTCTGAGTTGATTGAACATTTTGCTTCATTTCAGGAGGGGGGAAGCACTATTCCAAAATTAGTGCTGTGTATCAGTTAACATTAAACAATTTCATGAAAAAATAGATAATTCATTCTTTAAACTTATGGCACAGCACAGATTGGCCTTAGGGCTATTGTAAAAGAATTTGTGTATCATTTCTGGATTTTGTATTAACTAATATTGATTAACTTGGCCACACATGTAAACCATCTCTGGTCGCAGATGAAAATAATTACATCTAAAATTATCGTTTGCAGACAAGAAAAAAAAAAAACAGTTATAAAAATGTGTTGTCCTCTGTGGGTTCTGGGCTATAAAATTTACATTTCTGTAATCTTAAAGCGAATTTTGTTGATCCATAACTGACTATGACTCATTGGGCTTATTTTGAAAGAGATTTTCACAACATTAATTCTAATCCAACATCAAGGATTTCAATACAATGTTTCTCATTTATTTTGGCCTTTTTAACTGTCTGTAAACTGGGTATCATCAGATGGAGCAATATCAGGAGAGCTTTTGAAATGATTTATGACAATGGGGGACAAATTTATTTCATAAAAATTAATAACGGATTATTGTTCTATGTTTATACAAATTTCTATACCATAATTCAAACTGCATACTAAGAATATTGAATCAACATAGTAAACCTAAAAGCACTTATAATCATTTTCCAGCACTCTAACGTGTATGGATGCATAACTGTGCATTTCTTACCTTTTAAATATTTTTTCTGGCTATGTAGTGTAGCCAAGATTGAGCCCAAGAAAAATGATGGAGTGATATTTAGTTTTAGTATCAAAATAGAGACCACATAGTTCTCATTCCTCCCATTGATTCTTTTATTAATATAACATGCATTGCTATTTTTGGTAAAAGGAACCGGATATATTAACAGATTATCTTCCCTTGATAAAAGAAGCAATTAAAGCTTCATTTATGTTTACTGTTCAAATTATATACATATATGAAATATTTAGCATTCTGTTATGTAACTTTATAAAATTATGCAAAGACCATAGCACAAATACCAGATGGGATCCTAGTACATTTTAGATTTGAAACAATGGCAAAAATTTCTTCTAGGAATATTGAATAAGGGAAGGTGGAATTATTATAGTTCCTAATTTCAGTCACCACTAAGCCAAAATATTTGATCTCTTGGTTTGCATCTTGGTCAATAAATGCGGATATGTTTTAGGTCATAATCATATTTTCAGGTTGTTTGATGTGATTTTATTCCAACAGGGGAAGTCATCTTGAAGTAGGTTAAGAAGTTTAATTCCATAAATAGAATATGTGATGTATAGTTGGGAAGCAATGGAGTAACAAAAGAGCAAACTTGCTCTGTCCCACAATTACCTCTTGGTTTTTGTGATTGCAGAAAGTGATTTTCAAATTGTTTTTCCCATTCTTGTCACAGAAGTGTAGATATATTTTTTAAATCCCATTAGGTCAGTTGCCAAGTAAAGGTTTTTTCTGAAGTTTTTCCTTACCCTGACATGGTGAATACAAGCAACCTTTTAGTGACTCCAGCTCATCTGAGCACTCATTTCATCAAATGATGAAAAACTGTCTATTTAGATATTTGTTGCAATGAGAGTTGTTCAACTTTAGCAAAAATAAAAATGATAACAAGGAAATGGATTAGAATACATGAATTAGCATGATATCCATTAATATGTTTGATTGCTGGTGGCCATTGGGGATACTGATATTCATCATTTTTTCCCCAGCCTAGCTTCCCCATAAGGAGCTTCCAAATTATTTTTCATTTGTTTGTTGCTATCTAGTTAACTGCATTTCAGTAGACTATACTATACTATATAAAATTTCCCATTTTATATGGTATTCACACCATTACACTGTAGGCAGTGGCTGTCCTTGATTAATTTCATCCTGAAGGGATTTTGTTATGGGAAATCATGCCCAACAATTAAACGGTATTGGGCAACTCCATTTTTCATGTTTTCAATAAAAGATGTTTGAAAGTATTTAGATCTTCATATGGTTCTACTTTAAGTTATTGTATGATATTATGTTGTTCTTGTTCAGATCTTAATGGTTTCATGATTTTCAATTATATTATTATTATTATTATTATTATTATTATTATTATTATTATTATTATTATTATTATTATATGGTTTATTTACGAACGCTCTTTAACATCTCAGTTCAACTGCCTCTCATTCTATTCAGGGCGTGAAACGGCCGACAAATTTTGCTCAGAGGCCTCTTTTTTCAGGATTGAGGCTCTTTATCGTGCCGTAAATGTACGACACGGGACCCACGGATTTACTTCCCTTCCGAAAGAAGCCGTATTATGGATTTTTACGCCCGAAGAAATCCATCAGTCCTTGCCGGAATCGAACCCGCGATCTTGGGTTTAGAAAGCTAGTATGGTAACCACTATTCCGCCAGGACCGACTTTCATTTTAGAGGAAAGTACTTGTTCAAAAGGTGGTTGTAATTTTTTTTTGGTAATGTTTAATTAATAAAAAAAATTAATCTATTTATGTTTAAGATCACCAGAAGATATTTTTAATCCAAAGATAATAGAAAATACACAGCAATATTTATCCAAAAAACCAAGAAAAAATATCTTTAAAAATTTTGGAAATATTAAAACATTTAACAATCACAATTACTTTAAAATAAAAATAATAAACAGAGAATAATTATTGCTGTGTTTGAAATCCTATGCCTTTTCTCAACATTGTACAAACACTAATTTAATTCATGAATATATTCGGACTCTGTATTTAAATATTATTTTTCCAGTTCAGTCATTACCTTTAAAATGTTCATCTTAAAACTCCATATTGAGTGCCTAGTTCTTCATGATAATGGTGATTAGAAGAACAATGCTAGTAAAAATGGGCCTGGGGTTCAAAGGTATCATAGGTAATTTTTTAATTGGATACTGAACCCTCAGCCTGCCATTTGACAAGTAGGCTCATAGTCTGAGCCATATGAAATTTTCCATAATTTCCTTTAAACATTGTGGCTATTTTATTAATTTGAAATAATTTTACAAAATATTTTTGTTTCAGACTTAAAATGTCAGCTCTAGATGGCAACTACTATAGCTCAAATCAGGATGACCTTGAAGATATCCATTTCCCTACAGATGTGAATGAAAATAATGAAGAAGTGAAGGTGGCCCCATCACAATTGAAAACAAATGTAAATGCAGAGAACCTCATAACAATCCTCAGCCATCATATAAGAAATTTACAATAGATCCTGTGACATATGGCTTTGGCAGTGAAGAACTTTATTCTTGGTATTCACGGCAGTAGCCTTTGTCACATGGAGATAGCATAGACATCAAGTTGCAGCCCATCCCAATCAGAAACACAGAACCTCATCATAATCATCAGCCGTAATGTAATACATTAATAATTGATCTATGATGAAATGTGGCATTGGCAGCAATCCATTGTATTTTTGGAACCCAATCAGCAGGATGAACCATTATCAATTGGGTTTCATGAAGATTCAGTTCCGGGAACTACAGAGTGTCATGGACTTTATTCCCAGCAACTGTATGTGACATCTTTAAAGTGGACAGCAATGTGGTTTAATGCACATCTGTTTCAGATAGTGCCCCTGCTTTAAGTTTATGTTCCCAGCCTTTTGTGCATGCAACAGTGAGAAATGGGCAGTATGTTATGCATTTTATATATTTTAATCAATAATTTTTGAAAGCCAGTGACGACAAACTTCTGAAAATAAATAGGATGAAAATTTATAGATTTTAACATTTTGGTTTGAATCTTAGGGGTCAACAACAACATGAGATATTTAAACAAAGTTTATATGAGAACCACTGCTATATTATATTTGAGTTGCTCCTTTACATTAATTTTCCTCTGTTCTAATGGTAATATTTCAATAAAATACACTAGAGAAATTTTTTTTCACCAGCACACCATGATTATTAATACTAGCATACCAATAGTCTGTATAATAACACAAAGACTTAAGATAAACATATCTCTTAACAGTAAACTGAATTATAATAAAATAAAGACAGAAATAATGGTAGGTCCCTTTACAGCGAAATGCTACTGACTATCCACTTCAGCTATCAGATGGGAAGCATCTGTTATTCAGACAAGGGACTAGTATGAACATAACCCAATGCATGCTGGGCTTAGGTGCCAAAGCAGGACAAAAATAACCCAATATCTTTATTATTATTATAAGTGTTAAAAATGAATAACATGATAGTAAGATGCAGGCACAAGATTAGGTGACAGACATTACTCAAATTTATTCCAATTGCAACATGAGATGAATGCTACTTAAGACTCCTACTAACATAATAAAGTAATTGATTAAATGCTATATTTCCATAGGTTGATGGGTAGAACAGGATTTAGTACAAGAAATTTATGGCAGCAAGGATTCAGATTAGAAGAAGAAGGATTCAGAATTATAGAGGGAATGTCGGCATATTCGGAGAGAGGAACTTTTGAGGCCAAATCAAAGATATGTGAAATTTATAACACTGGACCTTAGTAGTGATAAGTTGGTATTTCAGCAAAGTATGTCTCTGATTTGTTAACCAAAATTTTCGGTTTTTTCTCAATTAGTGTGGAAATATTATTATTTATTATGAAGCAATGTCAAAGTTATGGTCAATGTTGTTTTGGTAATAATTTGCTTCTAGGAAGATTAGGAGCTAACTGATATTACAGTATAGCGCAATTTTGATAATGTAATCTATGATATGGTAATGGGGTGTTTAATGCAGTTTGTCGACCTCCCGCACATTAGCATAAAAATTGTATTGAGCTTCCTCATTGAAGAGATGCCTTCATTGCTTCCCAAAATCTGATTCATGAATAAGTTGCAGTATTTTGGTTCCAATGTAAACGTCCATTCTTAGATCTTCCTTCGTTATAGAAATATTAAATTTCTTTCTTCCCTGAAATGGGCACTCAAATAGGATGTGTGAAGCAGTCTCCTCATTCTGTTCACACAGTCTACAAATGGATTCATATGGAGTCCCACTTTTCGTAAATGTTTCCTGAAGAGACCGTGTTCAATAACTAGCGCAATTACTTCCTTTATACCACTTCTGTACAATTTAAGGAGAGGAAAGGGTAAAATGTTATTTGGGCCTCCGAGGGTAGGTCCGCAAGTTTTCGGCTTCGCCAATAAGGATTATCGCCTTCACAAAATCCATATCTGGCGTCATACGTTGTCTGTTAAGTGCAGCTGTAACTTCCAATCTGCTGTGTTCAGCTATTCAGAATAGTTGCATGAAGAAAACTGTGTTAAGAAGATTGTGACATGCTCAAAATGAAGTTTCGCGCTGTTATTAATTTCTTCACAAAAGAAGGACATACTAAAAGTGAAATTAAGCAGTGATGTACGGTGTATATGGGGAAGTATCCCTCTCATATTTTAGCCGTAAAGCAATGGGGCAAACTTTTTGAATGGGTCGAGAAAGCATAGAAGACGACTGCAGATCGGTTCTTGGAGATGCTCACTTCTGAAAACATCGCTTTCGTGGAAGGGGAATTTATGGAAGACCGGCGGATCAAGTTACAGAAATAGCAGCAAGGTTGGGCCTTTCTGAAATAACAGTCCTTCGAATTATTCATGAACATTTAAACAAGAATAATGTTAGTGCTAGATGGGTGCCTAGACTTCTTTCCTCAGTCGAAAAGCAGTCACGATTCATCTGTGTTAGGCTTTTGGAGATCTGTCGTAGCAACGAGATCTGTCCTGTAGCAAACCATTGTTACAGGAGTTGAAACTATGATCCTCTACTACGTTTCCTTGTCCAAAAGAGAATCAATAGAGTGGAGTAAACCTGGCGAAACACCGCCTCTAAAGGCCAAAAGGCCAAGGTCACTCCGTCAACCAAGAAGATCACGACCACACTCTTTTGGCGCTGTTTTTTTTTTTGAGTAGTGTTTAACGCCCGTTTTTACTACTGAGGCATCACAGGCGGTGGACACTGATGATACATGAGATGAAATGATAAATTGGGAAAGGATATTTTTTTTAAGGAAGGAAGCAATCCAGGCCTAAGTTTAGGTACCTCCCCGGCATTTGCCAATTATGAAGACTGAGGAAAACCTGGAAAAAACCCTAGTCAGGGAGGACGGTCCTGGCGGGATTCGAACCGCAGACCTCCCGCTCACGAGTCCGTGCCTTAACGACCTCGGCCACCCGTGGCGGTCTTTTGGCGCTGACTCTTCATTGACTTCAAGGAGAGGAACACCACAGTAAATGCGGAGTACTATGCTGGCCAAATGCACAGACTACGTGCTTCCATTAAAGAGAGCAGACGAGGAAGGCTGATTGGTGGTATGCGCTTTCTTCACGATAACGCGCCTGTGCACACACCTCTTGTTTCAAAGGAAGCTGTGAAGAAATGTGGCTACAAGGAGATCGACCATCCACCCTACAGCTCAGATCTAGATCCCAGTGACTATTTCTTCTTCTCAAAACTCAAGAAGGACCTTCGAGGAAGGAAATAGAAGTGTGACGAAGAAGTAATGGATTAAGCTTATGCTCATTTTGCAGAGAAGATTTCTGACTATTTTGGGTGGGGGGGGGGGATTAAACTGTTCATTCAAAATTTTGAGACACGTATTGCAATAAAATGTAACTATATTGAAAAGTGAGAAATAGGTTTTGCTTTTATCATACCTAGAAAAACGTTAGGCTTGAAACTTTTGGACATACCCTCTAGGACCAATTTCCCATCTCGTCTTTGTCCAGGATAGGTATGGCACCTAATCTGGTGTTTTTCTTTTATCCATGTCTTTGGCGCAGTTTAAGCAGGACGTCTACAGATTCCAACCACGGATACAGGGTCAACATAGAATGTTTCAGTACTCTTTCTTTGCTTCTGTTAGGTAGGCTGACAGTAACCATTTTCTTAAATATTTTTCACTGCGTTTGATTCCCATTTGAATGAATATTTGTTAATGTTTGTAAAACCAGCATCATTGGGAAATGCAATAAAAGGTTGCTGATGCAGGGGGAAAAATACATTTCTATAGCAACATTGTTTCTGAGAAGAAATTTTCTTCTTCATTCCCATTCGAATTTTCCACTATTAACCATTCAGATCCTATCCCTACCTCATGCAGCATTTCATGCCTAGTCATTGATGTAGAAGAGTTGCATAACCCAGCAACAAAAGATGTAGAAGAAATTAATGTCCTTGCCAGCAAAGGTTGATTCATAAAGAAAAATAAAAGTAAAATCTTAACAAATGCTTACAGATAAAGAAAAAAAAAATAATATCAAATAAAAAAGATTCTGGTCAAAATTAAGAATAGACATGAAAGTGTATGTTCATAGGGAGCAACAATTTATTTGTCAAAAATATTTGTGATCAGAATTGTATCATTTTTAGATCAAATTTCTACATTCCCAGATATATTTCAGAACAATTTCATGAAAATGATAAATTTAGTGTCAATATGAAGTATTCTGATTACCAAGGTGTCTTGTTTTCCTTACCATTGCTATGAATATTAAAGAAAGTTTATATAATTTTAACTTTTGGTTTGCATTCAAATTTGTTCAATATGATCATAATTATATCAGTTTAACCCCTAATAAACTTTCTTATGCTTAACCAATTTGTTAGTTATTAATAGAATGCAGCAGGTCTGTAAAATAAATTTAAAAAGTTTCTTCTGATATCTTTGAGCATTTCACCAATTATTACTTTTTAGTTCACCAATCATGTATCTCTTTGCATCCAAGCAACAACAAGTATGACACTGACCAGTGAAAACAAAGTGGATGCCTGTGACAATATTAACTTGGTACATTACTGTCACTTTGCAATCAACAGTTCATTCTAGGCCTAAAGACTTCTTTTCTTTTATGGTGTTTATTTCATTAATATATCTTTGTAAGCAGAACAAGACCCTTGGGCCTGTGCTGATATTTTGAAATGAAATGCAGTTAAGTATATTGTTTGTAATTATGGCTATAAATTTGTAATTGATATTTTAACAAAATCAAACTCCCCTAATTAAAAAATATATAAATGTATTTACATGAAAATACTTGGGTTGGAACAAACAAAGGCAATGCCCCCAGCAGAACTTAGTGCAATTTTAGTATCAGATTCATGAAATCCAGAAAACACTAGTGCTGGAATGAGCCATTTGTAGTGACATGTTGGAAATTGAGTTGTGCTCTGAAATTAGCTGCAAAGGATGAGCCAATACTTAACAATATGTGCAATGTTGCTCATACTCTTCATATCTGATTTAAATAAATAGAAAGTCGCCATGTTCATTAATTAGCACAAGTACTTCCACCTCTGTCCAATTTAAGGAGAATTAAGGATAGAGTGTTACTTGGGCCTAGGATCAATTTCCTAGCTTGTCTTTGTCCTGGTTAGGTTAGCCCCCTAGGTTGGTATTTTCTCCCTATCTGTTTACTGCACTTTTAGAAGGACATGTACTAATTCGAACCAGGGATTCAGGGCCAACATAGTGTGTTACAGTACTCTCTTTGACCATATAATCTTCTTCATTTCCATAAACATCCCGATGGCCTGGCACTGACTGCAGTTCAACCCTGTCACAAGATACCAGGCAGTCAGAACATTAAGGCATGCCCATGCCAATCTAGATTTAACCTGATAGGAGGAAATTGCTTTAAATCACTTTGGCTACTTGTGAGGATGAGAATTTGCTTACCATGGATGCCTTTCTTCAGTCTGGCACAATATGATACATTGCTCTTTGTATTATCAAAAAATATGAACACAATGTCTTTACACTTTTAGTTATACAGCACCATCTTTTTGCATCACTTCTCATCACGGCACAAATATACATTGAATGAATGGACATGAATATATAAACAGAATAGTTTTGAAGTTTAAAATTTAGAAAGAGAAGAAAAAAGTTTTTATGTGTATTCATAGAAAAATAAAAAAATGCTCACTAATCTAGCACAGATTGGCCTTAGGGCTATTGTAAAAGAGTTTGTGTATCATTTCTGGATTTTGTATTAACTAATACTGATTAACTTGGTCTCACATGTAAACCATCCGTAGTCACAGATGAAAATAATTACATCTAAAATTATCTTTTGCAGACAAGAAAAAAAAAACAATTATAAAAATGTGTTGTCCTCTGTAGGTTCTGGGCTATAAAATTTACATTTCTGTAATCTTAAAGCAAATTTTGTTGATCCATAACTGACTATGACTCATTGGGCTTATTTTGAAAGAGATTTTCACAACATTAATTCTAATACAGCATCAAGGATTTCAATACAATGTTTCTCATTTATTTTGGCCTTGTTAACTAGTCTGTAAACTGGGTGTCATCAGACGGAGCAATATCAGGAGAGCTTTTGAAATGATTTATGATAATGGGGGACAAATTTATTTCATAAAAATTAATGACGGATTATTGCTCCATGTTTATACAAATTTCTATACCACAATTCAAACTGCATACTAAGAATATTGAATCAACATAGTAAACCTAAAAGCACTTATAATCATTTTCCAGCACTCTAACGTGTATGGATGCATAACTGTGCAATTCTTACCTTTTAAATATTTTTTCTGGCTATGTAGTGTAGCCAAGATTGAGCCCAAGAAAAATGATGGAGTGATATTTAGTTTTAGTATCAAAATAGAGACCACATAGTTCTCATTCCTCCCATTGATTCTTTTATTAATATAACATGCATTGATATTTTTGGTAAAAGGAACCGGATATATTAACAGATTATCTTCCCTTGATAAAAGAAGCAATTAAAGCTTCATTTATGTTTACTGTTCAAATTATATACATATATGAAATATTTTGCATTCTGTTATGTAACTTTATAAAATTATGCATTGCGTAGAAAGACCATAGCACAAACATCAGATGGGATCTTAGTACATTTTAGATTTGAAACAATGGCAAAAATTTCTTCTAGGAATATTGAATAAGGGAAGGTGGAATTATTATAGTTCCTAATTTCAGTCACCACTAAGCCAAAATATTTGATCTCTTGGTTTTCACTCTGGTCAATAAATGTGGATAAGTTTTAGATCATAATCATATTTTCAGGTAGTTTGATGTGATTTTATTCCAACAGGGGAAGTCATCTTGAAGTAGGTTAAGAAGTTTAATTCCATAAATAGAATATGTGATATATAGTTGGGAAGCAATGGAGTAACAAAAGTGCAAACTTGCTCTGTCACACAATTATCTCTTGGTTTTTGTGATTTGCAGAAAGTGGTTTTCCAATTGTTTTTCCCATTCTTGTCACAGAAGTGTAGATATATTTTTTAAATCCCATTAGGTCAGTTGCCAAGTAAAGGTTTTTTCTGGAGTTTTTCCTTACCTTGACATGGTGAATACAAGCAACTTTTTAGTGACTCCAGTTCATTTGAGCACTCATTTCATCAAATGATCATTCTTTGTCTATTTAGACATTTGTTGCAATGAGAGTTGTTCAACTTTAGCAAAAATAAAAATTATAACAGGGAAATGGATTAGAATACATGAATTAGTTAAATATCTATTAATATGTTTGGTTGCTTGTGGTTGTTGGGGATACTGATATTAGCCTAGCTTCCCCATAAAGAGCTTCCAAATTATTTTTCATTTGTTTGTTGCTATCTGGTGGCCTGCATTTCAGTAGACATTTTATTATTTTAATAGTATTCACACCCTTATACAGTGGGCAGTGGATATGCCTGATTAATTTCATCCTGAAGGTATGTTCTTATGGGAAATCATGCCCAACAATTAAATGGAATTGGGCAATTCCATTTTTTCATGGGTTCAATAAAAGACGTTTGAAAGTATTTAGATCTTCATATGGTTCTACTTTAAGTTATTGTTTCATATTTGGTTGTTTCCTATTCAGATATTAATCGTTTCATGAGCTTCAATTTGGATTATTATTATTATTTGGTTTATTTACAGACACTCCTTAATATCTCAGTTCAGCAACATCCCATTCTATTCATGGCGTGAAACAGCCAACAAAGTTTGCTCAGAGGCCTATTTTTTCTTTATCGTGGAGTAAATGTACGACACATGACCCATGGCTTTAAATGCCTTCCAAAGGAAGTCATACTATGGATTTTTATGCCCGAAGAAATCCATTGGTCCTGGCTAGGGTCTAACCCGCTATCTTGGGTTTAGGAAGCAAGTATGATAACCACTACTCCACCAGGACCGACTTTAAATTTAAAAGATAGTAGTAGTTCAAAAAGTGGTTTTAATTTTTTTTGTTATTTTTAATTAATAAAAGAAATATATCTATTTATATTTAAGTTATCCAGAAGATACTTTTAATCCAAAGATACAGCAGTACAGAAAGACAGCAATATACAGCAATATTTATCCAGCAAACCAAGAAAAAATGTCTTTTAAATTTTTGGAGATAACAAACATTTAACAATCACAATTACTTTAAAATAAAAATAATAAACAGAGAGTAATTATTGCTGAGTTTGAAATCCTATGCCTTCTCTCCACATTGTGCAAACACTAATTTAATTCATGAATACATTCAGAGTCTATTTAAATATTATTTTTCCAGTTCAGTCATTACCTTTAAAATGTTCATCTTAAAACACCATATTGAGTCCCTATTTCTTCGTGATAAAGGTGATTACTAAGGACAATGCCAGTAAAAATGGGCCTGGGGTTCAAAGGCGTCATAGGTAATTTTTTAAGTGGATACTGAACCCTCAGCCTGCCATTTAACAAGTAGGCACATAGTCTGAGTCATATGAAATTTTCAATGATTCACTTTAAACACCATGGTTATTTTATTACTTTGAAGTATTTTCACAACAATATTTCTATTTCAGATTTGAAACGTCAGCTCTGGATGGCAACTACTACAGCTTAAATCAGGATGACCTTGAAGATATCCATTTCCCTACAGATGTGAATGAAAATAATGAAGAAGTGAAGGTGACCCCATCCCAATTGAAAACAAATGTAAATGCAGAGAGCCTCGTAACAATCCTCAGCCGCCATTTAAGAAATTTATGATAGATCCTGTAACACATGGCGTTGGCAGTGAACAACTGTATCCTTGGCATACACAGCAGCACCCATTAGCACATTGGGATAGTATAACGTCGAGTTGAAGCTCATCCAAATCAGAAACACAGAACCTCGTCATAATCCTCAGCCGCCATATAATACATTAACTAAAGATCCTATGACATGTGGAATTGGCATTAATGAACTTTTTTCTTGGTACCCAGATCAGCAGGACAAACCATTATCAATTGGGTTTCATGAAGATTCAGCTCTGGTAACTACAGGCGTCATGGACTTCATTCCCAGCAACTGTATCATGACATCTTGAAAGAGGACAGCAATGTGGTGACATGCACTTCTGGTTCAGATAGTGCCCCTGCTTCAAGTTTATGTTCCCAGCCTTTTGTGCATGCAAGTGTGAGAAATGGGTCTGAAGAGTTGCACTCTCAAATCGCCCTCAGTCTAGACACCGGGAAAGAACATTATTTGGTAGCAGAAAATAACAATTTATTTAGTGCTCAAAAGATGTATAAGAAAGATTTGTACTTGGGATGATAAAAAATCCAGATGTGGATTCCAGGGTACCAATTCACACCTGAAAACACAGCAAAAACAGGCAGGGCAGAAAACACTTACAAAAAGCTGTAAATGAATGTACCCAAACTGTGAATAGATCATTGTATCCTTTTGCTATTCATTCAAAGGAAATAGATGCAAAACAGCTGAACAGTTTCATGACCATCATACTGCAGCTGGTACTTCTTTGAGGCTGCAAAACATTTTGCTCACTCCAAGTGGTAGTGAAACATTGGCAATGTTATATGCTTCACCATATGAAATGACAAGCTTCTCAGTGTCACATTGTGTAAAACATTTAAGGAAAGCAATGGTGGTAATTTGGGTAGTGGTAAAAAGGGTTTGGAAACAAATAGAGTGAAGGTAGTTCAGCAAAATTATAAAAATGTAACTCAGGAACAGAGAATTGTAAAAACTGCTCATAAAAAGGGAGATATACATACTATCAATGCAGCATATGACAAATTAAGACGTGCCATTCCTGCATGTTCTCACAATCAGAAACTTTCCAAACTTTCAATACTAAGGATGGCTTGCTCATACATTCGTACTTTATCACACATTGCTCGGAATGACTACAGTGCTGATTAGAGTGAATCAACACTTCCAGAATGCATTAACTCTATTTCCATTACTATTCAAACAGAGGGAAAATTATGCAGGAAAGAGGGTGTTCCATGACACTGCATGCTCCATCATATTTTAGTATTTATTTGTGTATTATGCATTAAATGCCACATATTATAATCCAATTCAAGTGGGGTGTTGTATTTAGAGCATATTGGTATTTTTTATATTTCATTTCTGTGTCGTTCCCATCACAGGAGAGCTTTTGTTCCGTAAGCTACAATAATGAATGGTGTCTTTCTTTTAGATCGGCAATTGTATGAGTTTTGCTTGTATTATATGGGTGCTGTTTTTCAATATCAGATAAAAATAAATGTTTACAATGGACTGTTGTAATAACTTCAACATTTCACTTGTTTTTATTCCCAGGAGTATTCCATTCCTACAATCTAAGATTTGATTAATATGTTTTACACCCATATAGTTTATAACATCAAATGTTGGATTATTTATCTAAAAATTATTTAAAAAACCTCAAAAGTTATGTTGTTTATAAACATAAAGACCAAGATTGTTATTTTAGTCTTGTCTTGGAGAATAAAACTCATAAACGTTAATAGTTTTCCTAAGGTAATTTCATTTCCATTATTTTATGTCTTTTGTTATGACCTTCCTTCTCGAAATAATTGTGCAGCGCAAACATTCGATAAGATTAATTAAATTGCAGCTAAAATATCAACACTGGTTAATATTGATGATAGTACGAACGTTACGGGAAAATACATACACAAAGTTTTGAGCGATTTAAAATTTTGCAGGAGGTCCTGAGTGTCGTACGTTTTAGACATTGCCACTGCAAATTAAAGGTAAGATAATATTTCTTACCCCGGAGAAGTAGCATAGATAACTGCAGTAATAATTATGGCGACATAAATTGGTAACACCGAAATGCATTATGCCTTTATTTGGGATACAGATTATGAGGCGATATGAAATACTATGCATAGCAAACCTGAAAATTATGATACCGTAGAGAAACCCATATACAAAACAAATTTAATGTATGGAACTCGCAAAATATGCAACAATATAATACGAAAATTGTTTAAAAGTAAAGCTATAAACTTAAGAGTGACTGGCCTTTCTTATTCTGCCATTTACGAGTAAGCAATTAAAATTAACATTGGAAAATACGTTGTAAACTGATGCAAAACGTCTACTCGCTCTTTCTTGTAGGATAGTCTTACACGAGAGAGAGAGAGAGAGAGAGAGAGAGAGAGAGATATGGTAGCGCACAGCAGCATTGAGAACGGAGAGATAGGGTACATTTTAGGAAATTTCTCGGGTCACAAACACAGTTCTGTGATATGTATACCCGAAAGTCAAAACTTAAGGTCCCTTTCTGTACATACACAACATAAGCAACTTCGGAATGAACTGTCACTCAGTTCCTTCCGATGTTGACCTAGCAGCGCTTTGTTATGGGACCATCTCACACACCAGCTGAACGTTTTTACATATCCACACACATAACGTGAAGATCCGACTTGACTGTGAAGGCTGCAGGCATTGCCTCCATCTTCTTTCGCTGGTGGTTAGAAGTTGAGACTGTTAAGAAGATCTTGCTAACAGGTTGGATGCCCTTATAATTTTGTATCCGCTTCAAAGTGCGTCTAATGACCAATTAGAGCGTTTTTTCTTTCAAATGTGTCACTCTGAGGTTTTCATGGCATATGACTGTTTGTACATCCATCAAGATCCGTCAAGGGAAGAGCTTTTCTTACTACAAGAAAATTTTCGGAGGGCTGTGCTACAGTTCACCTTTTCTACATAAATGGGTACAAGCACGTTGAAGTCACCATTTTTCAGTTATTGTAAAACTTTAGAAGAATAGTATAATGTTCTTTGAAATGGGCAATTAAAGCCACATTGAAATGTAAGCTTTCAATAAATTTGAAATAGTTTTTATTTACATGTAGAGTTAGTTTATGCCGGGTGGAGAAAAAATATGTACATTAATTTACGAGAGGAAAGCGAGTTTGAGGCTAAGAGCTTTTAGAGTTGGAAAGAATGATCTGAGACGCTTAAACTTGCAGCTTAGGGCACTGTCATGAATCAATGTTATAGCTGTGTTGTGACTTTTAGTGTGTTCATAGCCGTAAAATATAAAGAAATAACAATCGCGGAGGTGCAGTCACTAGCACGCTTTAGTCTAACCACAAGTGATGTGCTGACACTCTGTTTGGAGGTGATAAGGTATTTTGGGATTAGTGAGTTTTTTGAGAGGTCTTTATATGAACGTGAATTGATTAAAGCATGTAATACAGCGCGAAGTGATATCTGTATTTGACAGAATGTACGGTAATCCATTGTGTTTTCAGTCCTCTTTAATGTCCAGAAACGCATTTGTAGCGTTGAATTTAACATCCGCAGCACCTCAGCGGAGGCCATTTGTTTTAATTCTTTGGCCGCCTTCCTACTCGTAAATTCTTGACATATTTTTTACTCACTCTATATTAACATAATATTGCGTTCGGTATTTACGCTTTTTTATTTGCGTTTTTCTTTTACAAGCTCACATATGGACATATCTGGTTGGCAATATTTAACCAAAAGGAGTTTAACAATAATATTGTCAAATCTCTTTGGCCAAATTTGCTTTCAATGGCGTCCTTATACAGTGCAACGCGTTCCTTTTAAAAAAATAAGTGTCCAATATGCCAATTTGTTTTTGCCAGGAGTACGCAGTTTTTGGACCAAAAGGAGGCTTCAGGTTTAATCTTCATAAACTGGTTAACACATTCCTGAAAAAGGACCTTTTCGCCTGTGGAGGGATCATTGCGTATCATGTCATATACTGAAATTTCATATATATATAAATTACCCCGTAACCTTCCCCTAGTGCGACTTTAATCTCGTCTACTACCCTGGTGTCTGTCATACATCCTTCGTACTCTGCATGGGTGCACTCTGTCTGACAATGCATATCTGCGCATACAAGACACAGCAGAAATATTTTACTTTCATGTGGATGGCAGGACGGCATGGTACAGTCTTTCCGGAGGAAGAACTTTACATTTTACTACACCACCCTCAACATCATCCAAATTTTGAAAATATCTATGTGGATTTTAGGATGTCCCAACGGGTAAGCTTGGAAGTTTTTACGAATAGGCACAAACTGCACACGTCATAACAAAACATCTTCATATCTCCAGACATCAGGGAAGACATCATCAGCAAAGGATATTCGCCAATCTCCGAGAAGCAACTCGAGAGTAAAGGTAAGCCCCTGCCCATATTGTAGTTACGCTGGAAGGTACGGAGAAAAACAAAAAAACTGATCTTCGAAAGAGAAATACGCCACACCATAGTACTAATTAAGCAAATTAAAACCCGGAATCATATTACACAGTGTTTCAACAACCAGAAACTTTGACACACATATAAACTTTGTGCACTACACACCAAATGTATACTATGCGGGGGTGCCCACCGCCTACTAACTTACCCCGAAAGAGGCAAGGAAAACGTCACGCCAAAGTGTGCCAACTGAGGCCAACGCCATCCTTCCAACTACGAGGCTGTGATACTTTCCAGAAAGAGCGTGACTGGATGCAAATTGCAGGCCTCAATAGCCAGTTTCTAAAACACAACGGAACCAGACTAATCACAAACACGGGGTTTGCAAGAGAAGGCCACACCTTTCCCAATTGGCAAGCGGGCAGCTGCAGCAGCAGCAGCCCCAAAACGGCACGGTCGAGCCAGCTGCCGATACTCCAGCGCCCACAACAAGGCTGAGTGACATCAAAGAAATTTTTGAAATAGCAAAATCAATGAATGTCACAAAAATTCTGCAGCATCTAAAGATCCTAGTTACTGCCATTAACAGAAGTACGTATTTAATGGGAAAAATAGAAGCAATTGTGACTTTCATAGACAATGCATTCAATTAAATGGCGCCAACAGGAGAGCGCACAACTTCCTTTCGAGCTCTACTCAGGAACAGGCTGGATTTAGCTTTCATAGGGGAAACAACTTAAAACCGGGGCATGTATTCAATATCCACGACTACTTCATAATACGTACAGATAGAGATACTAAGCCAGTGGGGCCATTAAATCGAACATTGTTTTCGCCCGGGCACAATTTCCACGCATGCAATGCCTCGAGTGTACTGCAATAAGAGCAGGAACACAAAACCAACCTATATTACTGGTTGCTGCATACCGGCCTCCAGTTAGCCGGGGCCTCATAGAGTATCTGAACAAAATTCTTGACCTGGAAGAAAATGAACTCATTTCAGAGGATTTCAACGCCCACCGCCCAATTTGGAGTTCGAGCAGGACTTATCAATTAGGTACCACTCCTGCAAATTACATATTGCATAAAGAAGACGTTGAGATACATGGCCCCTCTAACCCCACGTTCTATCACGCGTCTGGACTATACGAGCCAGACATTCTAGACCTCGTAATTGCAAAGCAGGTGCGCGTTGAACAACAGCTACATGTTACATAAATTGGATACATCCGAGCTGGAGTACACCAGCACAGAGAAAATCGAACAGTGAGTTGCAAGCATTACTGCTTCTCTGCGGAAAGCCAAGATAAGCGGTGCCGATTTTCCCAAGCGCATACCCCCCTGGGCCACTTACCCAGAGGTGGAGCACCTGATTGCTAGGTGAAGAGGATGCATGCGTCAGTGGCGAGAAATCGGAGCACCCATATTTAAAGTCGCAGCAAACAGGCTGCGTAAATTGATGAAAGTGCAAATAACCGCCAATAAACACGACAGGTGGGAGAAAAAGATCCAAAATTGCATCCACAATGATTGCTCGCTGTGGCAAGTGCTACGGAGCTTCAAAAGGCCGGCTTAGTGAATACTAAACTCAGGCTCTTCAAGGGCAGGGGGGACTTGTATTCTCAACTACAGACAAAGCAGAAGGATTTGCAAACATGCTCGAGCATCGCTTTAAAGAAAATCCAAGTATCAATGAAGTGCACGAACACAAGATTGAGATTTGTTTTCTAGCGTGGGAAGCCAATGAGCCAAAACAAAAATTACCCCTGTTTACTACCCGGGAAGCCTTCCAGCAACTAATATCACTAAAATTAGGCATAGCCGCTGGCCCAGAAGGAGTGCGCAATGAAGACTTACGCAATATGCCCCGGATGGCACTAGTTCAAGCCACGAAAATGTTGAACGCTTGCGTAAAGCACCATTACTTCCTTGCTGCCGGGAAGCGAACAAAAGTTGTCATGATACATAAACCAGGCAAAAATATTCGGTATCCAAAATAATTACCGACCAATACTGCTCCTCCCTGCCTTTGGTAAACTGTTCGAGAAGCTATTACTGGCAAAAATACAAAAATCTGTCTGGGAATACAGTGTAATATCAAAATTTCAATTTGGATTCAGAAAGCATCACTCAACCGAGCTGCAACTGTTGAAATTTACAGATAATGTTACAAAAAAGTTTAAAAACGGGACCTCCACATTGGCTCTATTTCTCGACTTGGAATCTGCTTTCCATCGATGCTGGCACAAGGGCATTATCTTTAAATTGTGTAAAAACCCACCACTGCGGGGTTACGCCCCATCATTCAGTTACCTGCAAAATCGCAGCTTCCACGTACAGATCTCCCAAAACAAATCAACACAAAGGCAAATACAAGCAGGAGTTCCATAAGGAGCCATAATGGCCCCATACATCTACGTTGTCTACACTGTCTACTTCGCAGAAAACCAGCAATGCAAGGTAGCCATGCATGCCAATGATACGGGCCTGTATGTCCACACCAGAACCACAAATATGCCTTAACAACCTACAGAAATACACCAACATCTTCCTGTTCTGGCTACAGACCAGGAAAATTCCATATAAACCTAACATAGTGCACACCGCTATACTTCACCAAGAAAAACAAACCCACGGATATGGAAATATGTATAAATGGGTAACAGGTACCCTTCCGTCGGCATACGCTCTACCTAGGCGTCGATCTAGATTCTGTAGCTGCGGGACCACCTGAAAAACATAGCCAGCCGTGGGCGGAAGCCTAAAGTTGTGCGTGCTCCAATATTTCGAATCAAATTCGTAAAATTAAGAACTAAAATAACATTGTACAAAGCATTTATTTTAAGCTTACTAACCTTCGCCAGTGCAGCATGGGCTCACGTCCCAAAAACTGTACAGGCACCCCTACAGACAACACAAAATCCAGCGATCAGAAAACTACATCACGTACGAAACATAACCACGAAAAAAACCATACATCGGGAGATAGGGGTCAAGCCTATAGAGGAACTAATCAATACCAAATTACCGCAACTCTGGGCAAAAATACGGGTTCACCTTATATGGTAATCCAAAACATAGGCAGAAGCACACACTTACATTGCAAGCACAGGTGGATAAAAATGTTGAAAATAAGTAAATAGGGTTTCTTTACTTCTCTACCTATAAATAAAGGCAAACTGCCCTATCCTCTCTCTTCACCTTCTCACTCTTTTCCCCTACTATTGTAATATATATATATATATATATATATATATATATATATATATTACCATACATTCAATTAATTAAGGCAATATATTAATAATAAGTTTCTCATATTCCAAAATAAGGAATATTCATGGTTGCATTGAACTCTCATTCCCACATCCCGGTCACATGGTAGCCAGCATTTCTCACCAACTTCCTGACCTTTGCGGTGTTCTCACATCTGGAGCCCTTGGTCACTTACCCGTGTAGTATAACTTAGAATTCCTTTTCGGGTAATATCGTGTGCAGCCGTGAAAGAAATAGACCAATTTGTCTTCTGTGTATCCGTCCACTATATGGCCTAAAACTTTAATTTCTGGACCCCGATAAGCGTGATGTATGACGCAAGATTGCTGCTGCTACAACGAAGACAGTCAGATGCACGGTATCCCTGATTGTTCTTCAGCTAAGCTATACCCATTTCCTGGAATTAACGGAATTTTATTTCTAGGCCGGAATCACTTCCAGTTAACGTTCATACATGGTGACGCATTCTCAAAACTGGTCAACACCGTGCTCGACAGTGAATTGTTTACTAAATTTGGAAATACCGCGACTCAAGAAAAATTGGTCTGTTTTGCAGTTATCTACCTTTTTTTTTTTTTTTTTCATGTTGAAGACATAATTTGAGGACACCACCTCATTATGCCACTGCTCGAAATTCTTACGGGCATCTACACTCATGCCATCAGGACAGTAATATTTCTGCCCAAATACAGGATTAACAAACTTTTCGTTTTCCATGGTATTAAACAGATAGGAAAATTAACCTTAACGTTCGGGGAGTTGAAAAGTCTTTCAGAAGCAAGACTGTGGCATAGGAATGAAATTCAGTTCAGCTATAAAGTCATACTGTTATGTTTCATTTTGCCACTTTTGCTTCCATTCATGATGAGCTTTGGTGTCCAATTTGGACTGCACACCATATGTTTTAGCAGAAATTGCCCATCATAGTACCTCAAGCTGTGCGATATGATAACAATGTGACGGAATTCGAACCAGGGCTGTGTGATGAGATTTTTTTTCACAGGGTCCTTGTCAAATACATATTCTTTAACACCACACTGCGTCAAATAACATCTTGAGAGGTTCATCAATGCACAAAGCACGAATAAGAAGTGTTCTGAATACACTCGAAATCTATGAACATGAACATGAAATTGTTTCGCAAATTTGGAGATTTGTACAGCCGAATGTAACACTCATGTTTAGCATCAACATGGATCTTACAAGCACTACAAAAATTCCCTAGGCCTCACAATTACAAGTTTGTTGCACAAATTTCAGAATTTTTCTACGTTACACATTGACATGAACTTGGGGTAATAATTCCCCTTTATCGAACGGTAACTAAAGCAGGTATGCCATTGAAGACGCGATGACAAGCGTGACACCTCACGCACCTATCAAATGAAGGTGGGCTTCGCTGACGACACGTGGAGCAGTTAGTTCGCACCGGTGTACTTCTTTTTTATTTAGAGAGGTAAAATTGCAATATCGGCAATATCATTTATACTTGAAGATCAGCTGCAGGTTCACATTAGCATTAAAGTAGTTGTAGTGGAAAATTAAATCGATATTATTTATTATGGTTGTTTTTTTTTTCTTTTTTCTTTTTTATTTCTTTTTTTCTTCTTTTTTTTTTCTTTTTTGCTTGTACAGCACATTTTCCCCTCAGTGGTTGCCAAAAACAGGTAATGGAATAATCCTTAAGTGCCATCTAAAAGAGTTTCACATCGTCGAGGGTAAAAGGACCATCGAATTTACCTATTTTCTCCTAATATAAGTAGCTAATTTACACTGTCGCAGCTTATTATCTTGGAGTAAACTGCATTATTCGCGCCAGCACGAGAGAACGCCTCGACGTAAAGAATGTTTAAAAATCCCCGTGGAAAAAGTTTGCTCAATTTCAGCTGCGACAACTGCGGCCTCATTGCCTGGAAGCCACACATGTCCAGCTGCTCATAGCAGTGTCTCGCTGACGCCAGCTTCAATAAGTGTAAACACCGCTTCCTGGATCTTCTGTACAAGAGGGTGGTGTTTGTACAGGTTTTTAAAAGATAAAAGGGCACTCAAAAATCGGAACAAATAACACTGTTCTCCAGCTGCTGTTCAAAAACAAATAAAATCGCCCAATAAATAGCATAAATCTCAGTCATAAAAATAAATGTTGCAGCGCTAAGACCAAATGTAAAACTACCTCCATTAAAAACAAAGGTACATCCAGCACCTCTATCGATTTCCAGCCGTCCATAAAAATAAATTATATCTAGCAAAGGAAGAGGCGATCCTGCTAAAATGTCGACGAATAACAGCTGCTGCGGCCGAAGACTTAGGACAAGACGTAAGCCCAAGATGAACCGGGGCATCTGCTGAAAGCCAAGGAGGAGAAGAAGATTCCCCGGCTAAGAAAAAAAGCAGGTAACTCTACGTCCAGATTCCTTAACACCTCCCGAAAACGAAAACCAGCAGGCTTAGGAGTAAAAGACCGAGCAGATTTACAAAGGAACAAGCGACACGTTAAAGAACGGCTCATTCGTGGGATGTCTAGGTTGCACAGCTATTCGACAACCATAAGAACCAAGTAAAACATCCCGACGATAAGAAAGGGGAGGTTCTCCAGAATCCGAACATAACCTCGACACAGAACTCGCAGGGAATGCTTCAATAGAGATAGGAATTTCCCGGTGATGAATGGGATTAAGGCGACCAAGAACTGAAGACCTTGTACGGCCATAAATTAGGTAGCCGCAATCTAGTTTGGACCGGATTAGAGAGCGGTAGAAACGTAAAAGACCCGTCCGGTTAACTCTCCAGGATGCGCCACTTACAACACGTAAAAGACATACAGAACAGTCACACCTGCCTCTAAAATGCGCTATATGGATCACCAGCATAATTTCCTATCAAATATTAAGCCAAGGAACCTAACTTCCTCTGCAAGGCGAAATCTACTGGGCCAAGATGGACAGGTGATGAAGGGCACTCCTTTCAGCGCCAGAAATTCGTGCAGACGGTCATCTCAGCAAAGAAACAGAACCCCTGGTTTGCACTCAGCATATAGGCGGTCGAGACAGCACTGGAGGCGGCGTTCGAACAGATAAGTCCTCCGAGACGAAAGAAAGATATCAAAATCGCGGACGAACAACGAGATTGGATTCCAGGTGCAAACACTCTGTGATAGAACTGATAGCAATGGCAAACTGTGTGACACTAAATACCGAGCCCTGAGGTACTCCGTTCTCTTGAATAAAACGAGATGATAAAATTAAACCCACGCCAACATTAAAAACTCGGTCTTTCAAAAATTCCTTAATAACAACAGATATCCGACTACATACATGTCAATTATGAAACGTACAAAGGATTCCATTTCTCCAACAAGTATCATAGTCTTTCCCCAGATCAAAGAATTTAGCAACTGTTTGATACTTCCGTACAAAGCCGTTAATAATATGGGTGGAAAGAGTCACAAGACGAGCGATGATGACGAAAACCACACTGGATGTTCATCAATAGTACATTTACTCAAACCATCACATAAGCCGCTCGCTAATCCTTCGCCCCATCACCTTGCAAACGCAACTGGTGAGGAACATCGGACGGTAACTGAAAGGAAGGTGTGAATCTTTTCCAGGTTTAGGTATGGGAATGACGGTGACCACTTACCAAGCGCTCGAAAAAGTGTCATTACACCAAGTAGAATTAAAAATTTGGAGCAAAAAAGCCTTGCCTTCAGCTGACAAATGCTATAATGTAGAAGTATGAATTCCTACAGACCCCGGTGCGCAATGCCAAGAGGTAGAAAGGGCGTGCTCCAATTCCCAGGCAGTGAAAAGGATACTATTACTCACCTGGTTGCCGGAGGCCAAACAGAATCTTCTCAATTCAGCCTGCTCCGTTAATGTGCGAAATGAAGGAGTATATTTGGCGGAGCTCGAAACATCAGCGAAAGTGCGCCCTGATTTATTGACTATGTATATCGGAGTAGTAAGTGCTTAATTTTGTACCTTAAGAACGGGTATATGCGAAAGCCCCGGTTTGCCTGCAACGCTGCGAAGCTTAATCCAAAAATAGAAGAAAGCGCTGATCTGTTAAATGATGAAGCGAAACAACCCAAGACACCTTTTGCTATATTGGATGATTCGACGGCATATAACGCGCAGCTGTTTGAAGCGAATCATGTTTGCTCAAGTAGAGTGGTGAAGAAAACCTCGCAAAGGATCTCGGTGTGCAAGTAATGCGTCCCGGCATTAATCGGTCCACCAAGGAAGGAACCGGAAGGCGTGTGGGGTGGGAAGATGACCGAGGAATTGTCAGATCTCTAGCTGTGATGATGACCGTTTCGAGGTGCTCGATCTCTGCACCGGTGGATGAAAATTCATACCCTGAAAATACAGTCAAAGAACGGGGGAGGTGCCTATTCGCCTTCTCAATAAATCACCTTGGTGCGAGCTGAGAATGTACATGTGAAGAAAATATGTGTTTCTGTCGCGGACATTGGTCACTGAGTATAAATCAGAAATGACGTTCCAGATAAAATGTACAGCAAGATGAGCAGCATAAGATTATGGCGGTCCGGAAAGTCTGCTAACATGCTACCCTTTGCACACTTCGTGGTGGAACCCCATAGGGGATGGTGCGCATTAAAATGCTCCAAATGTAAGACAGGGGGTGGTAGCGGGGATAAAAGATAATCTTGATCGACCGCTGCGACAATAGCAGATGTAGGCTGTAAAACTAAGGCCAGAAAAATAAACTGTAACTGCAGGAGTCTGGAGGTTTAATGAAGTAATGTATACGTCATTCCTGATGAGAATTAAATCTATGCCATGCACAGGGGTGCCATTTTCTGAAGCAATATCAAATGTCAACGAAGAGTAACCACGAAAAATGAACGAATCAAGTGGTCGAAGTTTGATTTCTTGGAGACACACAAGCGGAGAGTCAGTGGATCGTAAAAATAACTCCAGATGAGGTCCTTCGCCTGCGGAGTTCACGCATATTCCACAAAAGAATAGCTATTGTTAAAATGAGCTAAAATAAATAAAAATGCCACCTTACTTTTTGGTCGGCCTAGAACAAATCAACCGTCCTTTTTCATTTACATGGGACTCGGTGGTTTGCCTAGAGCAGGCAAAACCTGCTCCATGATATCCTCAAAAGAAGGGCTCTCCCACTGAGAGGTTTCCACCGTTTGGATGTAGAAATTGGCGGTGACGACGACCGCCTAGCGGGCTTGCTCACATTATGGGAGCTTGACCTCGGAGGAGGAAATGGGCTCTTCTTCTTATCAACAGGAGGGGACATTTTCAAGAAGTCAGACCTTGTGTAAACAGTCTTAAATTTAATTTCATGCCCATTAAAACTACCTGCTGGGGTTTCTCGGTAGAGCGTTTCGAACTTGCTGCATTATGGACCCGTGTGAAAACAAGGTCACAGGTCTCTATGCTGATGTCGGGCTGAAGAAGCTGAAGAAGCTATTGCGCTGTATGTACCGGTATTAGGTACTATGGGATGGCGATATTAAAATCGCTCACGGACTTCAATAAAGAACAGCTTTTCCTTCACCCGGATTTCCTGAAAACAGGGTTCATCGCAATAGCGAGGACAGTCCGGGATGAGGCTGGATGATTCCCTCGGCAGTACACGTAGATGGGAACGGATGTACATACTCCTTCGTGTCTTTTCTGACCACAGATTCCATAGGTTGAAGAGGCACTCTTACAAGATAGGCGTATATGGACAACACGCTCTAAGCTCTAATAACATCGTAACGAGCTGGGAATATACGGGCGCACCTCAATCACCTCGTAATCAGCTTTAATTCCCTGCGGTAGGTTCACCAGGTTAAATGTGAGGAAAAGAGTACAGGTTGGCCATACTTCTCCGTCTTTCCTCGCCTGCACACGATACACTGACGTGACCTCTTGGTTTTCCAGACACTCTGGATTTCCGGGACAGGACATGCCAACAAGGACATTAGTTGTAATAAAACCACGCGACGAATTTAGAATTCTATGTTGCTAGACAAGGATCGGATAACCGTGGAGAATCGTCGCCTTCTGCAATGAGTTACTTTGTGATAGTACAAAAGTTTCTTTCATTTGATACTCATTACGAAGACTACGTGTACAGAATTGCACGGGACCAACTATGGAATCGATGTTCTTCTGCATAACCAACGGATTTACCCTGCTAAAATATTGACCTTCTTCTGTTCTGACCATGAGGGGCTGAACTCAATGTGAAGTCGGTTTCACCATTATCGGAATGATTTTTTTGGCCGCCCTGTTACTGTGGTTAATTACTTGGAAACTAGATTGCAAGGCTAGGTCTAAGCTTACCTGTATCAAGTCTGCAGGCGGCTCATTGTCGGCAGAAGAAGAGTTGCCGGTAGAAGAGGAGGGGTTGGCAGGGGGCGTATTGACAATAGCCGCGTTGTTGCCAGAAGGTGTGTTGACAGAAGTCGTGTTGATCGGAGAAACCGTATTGAGGGCCGAAGCTGAGGGGTCGACAGAAGGCTTTTTGTCGGCAAAAAACATGACGTTGGCACGGTAATAGTTGAAGACATATTGTTTCACACTGATTATAAGGTAATCACGTACTTCAATATCATGAAATGTGATCTCCAGGCGATAAGGTCCCAATTTTATGCAGCGTTTTTCAGTGACGTAATGAATTTGGTTTCTCATGCTTTGCCCCGTCCACTTGGGTTCCAGCCAATGATAATGGTTTTTCTACTGCATATGTTCACACTTCAACCAAATCAGATTGGTTTTCGCCTGAGGTAGTGAAAGCGTGTGCAAGTTCCAGTTTCAAGGTAAAAATATAAATGCTTTTAAGAGTGGAATTCGCTACGGTAATAGACCTTTTAAGAAAGGAAAAAATACTTTCAGCAGGGTGGGGACGCAATAACAGTGAACAGACAGATTTCTCCCACGTTCCACAATAAATAGCTAGGAATTTGTTTACAGTGAAATAATTTTAAGTGAGTATATTCGAAAATTGTTCGCTACGGCAATAAATGCTTTTAAAAGAGAAAAAGGTGGGATGGGAGAGAATATAAGTGAAAAACTTTAAGACAAATGGCTCCGAGATTCTCAAAATAGATCGCTAGGAATTCGTTTGCATTGAAATAACTTCAAATGAAGATATTTGTAAAAACTTTCGCTGCGGTAATAAATTCTTTTAGGAGAGAAAAATATCGGTTGGGAAACAATAAAAATAAATAGCTTTCAGAAGATGTCGCCTAACGTTCAAACAATAGTTCACTAGGAATTCATTTACAGCGTAAAGAAAATGTTTTAACACATGGCATCCTTAACAATAACAGTTAAAGTGAGAAGTTAACAGACAAATGGCGTAAATCAAACTTAATAGCTCGCCGAGAAGACGAAAACGCAGAAACAAAAAATGACCTCCACCGTGGACAAAGGTGTTGCAAATATAGAATTACTACCGCAGGTAGCCAGTGAGCGGGTAGACAGGAGTGAGCGAGAGGAAACCATGAATTTACCACTTCCCCAAAGAGCTGTTTTATATTTTTCTCAAAAATTATTAATAAACGCAATTTATAATTATATTCGTGTAAAAGCACTACATATTCCAAGTTATACTAAAATGTAGTAAGGGACCCCACTAGGATCCAAAATTTCTTTCGGAAACTTAACTAAGTTAATTAGTTTTCGCATTTTATTCACGCTTAAGTATTTTCATCAATACCAATCATATTTTAAGAATGTTTTTTGCTTTTAAAAATGTTTTCATATTTTAAAAATTATTTTTAAAAAAATTGTCACATTTTAACAGTGTTTTTTTTTCATTAAAATATTTTTGCATTTAAAAAAATATTTCGAATTTTAAGAACATTATTTGCATTTAAAAACGTTTTCGCATTTTGTAATATGTTTTTGCATTTAAGATTGTTGCATTGTTTTCGCATATTAAAAATTGTTCGCATTAAAAAAAATTGTTTCTCATTTATAAATATGTTTTCACATTGTAATAATTTTGCAATTATTTATTATTATTATTATTATTATTATTATTATTATTATTTTGCAATTTACGAATGTTTATTGCATTTAAATTTGTTTCCGCATTTTGTTTGAATATACTTTAAAACACACATGTGCTGATGACGTCATGTGCATGTTCACACTTGTTAGCAAAACCAGATGATATCGCTTGCAATTTCCGACCGACTTGTGAGCGTCACCCGAATGTGCATCAGTATCGAGAAATCAACTTGGCAATCAACTTGATCCATGTAGCGCTACGCTAACTAATGAAATACCGAGTAACTAGGATTTTGGTTCTGTGTCTACGTTGCAGCTGAATGTGCCATACATCGTGCAAGGCGTTCGGACCATCTCCCACAGGGACGAACCCAGAATGTTTGTCCGTTTCGAGAACGGGAAAGAAGTGCTTTTACCAACAAGATTCAACAACTTTTCTGCAGAACTCATGAATTAATTCAACTCTTTGGCCTTTTACATAGTGTACCAGAGAATGGAGTTTCTCCGAAACGGCTACCGGCGGCACATTAGAATATTACACCAGCGTAAAAGCATGACGTGTCAAACGGCAAAACACTCACTCTATTTTGACACGAAAACTACGTCTCATTAATCCCCGATGGCGATTTCTCAGGAACCCGTCCGTTACCACTCCACAGGAGGATGAAACCGAGAGCAGCAGCGACGACCACAATGACGCTGGTGTGTCATTTGACAAAGGAACATTTACCACATACCTTTTTTACGGGGACCCCAACATTTTCGTGACAAAAGGAGATACCGCCAAGTAATGTTTTTTATCCGACAATTATATATATATATATATATATATATATATATATATATATATATATATAAACATTGTTGTATAACAAATAAAAACGTCCTGACTTAACGTATCTTTAACCGTGTGGTCGTCCACAAACTGCTGATTACGCACCGCATGATATACACCGCAGTAGGGTACTACAATACCCGGAGAGTGCGCTCAGGTGGGATGTATACTACTCGGGAGTCACAGCGGTAACTCCCGCCGAAACAAATGTAATATTTACGCAACTGATTCAAGACCGCCAATGGTGGCCAAGGTCTTTAAGGCGCTGAATCATGAGCGGATGTCTTGGGTTCGAATCCCGCCAGGACGTCCTCCCTGACTGAGTTTTTTTTTTTTTTTTTTTTTCCAGGTTTTCCTCAGTGCTCATAAATTACAAATGCCGGGGAGATACCCTAAACTTAGGCCTGGAACATTTCCTTCCTTAAAAAAATATCCTTTCCCAATATATCATTTCATCTCATGTATCATCAGTGTGCACCGCCTGTGGTGCCCCATTAGTAAAAACGGGCATTAAACACTATACAAAAAAAAAATGATTCAAGTTCACGCATTTACAACTACCATTACAATGAAAATAAGCAGGTATCTTATAATAGTATATGTTGGAACGGTTGTTATGCTACATCCACACCTTTCTGGCGTCTTTAAAGAAAGTTGTAATGCACAAGCATCAGTTCATCTTCCGAACTGTTATTTCGACGGAAAAATTACGGGCTTTGGAGCAGAAATAAACTCCGATTTTGTATACAAAATTACATTTAATGACCAGAAAATACGCGTAAGATGGTAGTAAACGCATAAAAGATAAAAGGTTCTGTCATTCTTTTATGAGAATGCAATAGATGCACAAAGATTCAGAAATTAAGTACTTGCAACATTTTTCGAATAACTGGCTGATTTTGAATACCGATCTGGACGTTTTAGAAAAAACATTGTCATAGCTCATACAGCTTATGAATAATTTAATTTTGAAAATGTTTCAAAATGGGATACTAAATAGAGGAATATGGCCGCTCTAACCCCTGATGTGAAAGTATGCGATATTTATTTATGGGGAAAGTTGAAAATAAAGTATATGGAACAAATACGAAATGAAAGAAAAAAATGACTCAAGTGCAAAAATTAACTCAATTTTGGATGGTGAGCGAAAGGGTGTGAATTAAATTTTCTAAAATGATGCCAAAAATGTGTGGATGAAGCAGAAAGCAGTAATTCCAACGTCTCCTGTCATAATGTACGTTCTTTTGTTCATTGAATTTGTAGTTATAATTGCAAAAACTCGAGCCATTTGACCGTATATTACACCCACTTTATCGAGGGTTATCGCCATCCTGCCAGCTGTCGTAAAACGGGCGAATAAAACCATGAAAGACCAACTATTTTAATTGAACATTACGACTGTTATTACCGCCCCGGGTGGCCGAGGTCGTTAAGGCACGGACTCGTGAGCGGAAGATCTGGGGTTCGAATCCCGCCAGGACCGTTCTCCCTGACTGAGGTCTTTTCCAGGTTTTCCTCCGTCCTCATAAATGGAAAAAGCCAGGGAGGTAGCCTAAACTTAGGCCTGGAACGTTTCCTACTTAAAAACAATCCTTTCCCAATATAACATTTCATATCATATATCATCAGTGTCCTTCGCCTTTGGTGCCTCAGTAGTAAAACCGGGCGTTAAACACCTTTAAAAGAACTACTGTTATTACATCGATAGTGAAAATGTTCCTATCTAACATATTACAGTATTTATTTATTGCTCAATTTAAACTACCACTGCATCATTATCATTATTTTCGGTTATACCCCTTACAAAAGAACAATTTTTTGAGGATACATTAAAAGTTATATTGAATTACATTAATCTTTATTAAATTTCCAACTATCACTTTCTAAATTTTAATATGGCATATAACACTAATGCTACTGAATATGACAATTCCTCTTTTATAACTCCAATAAAAATATTGGCACCTATTTCAATAAATGCTTGCTTGATCTTTATTTCTAAAAACCCAACAGTTTCTTGAACTCCCGAATCTAAGCGTTATTCAACATATATGAGTTATACTGCAGGGCTGTAATGTAAAAAAACTAGATTGCTCACTACAGTACAGTTTTTAAAAGTGGCCATCTATCCGGAGAGTTTCCCAAGTTTCATGACAATCGCAATAAAATGTCAAGAATTGTAAATTTATGGTAGTTAAAATATTATTTTAGCAATTATAATTTTAGAGCGCTTTTTTCAAAATGCTGGAGATAAAAAGTCTCGGTAGTTTATATCGAAGTTTGTTAAAGTCACACTAGGCCTGCTTTCAGGGTATCAATTAATGCAACCCGATATATTTGAAGTATATGCTTTATAATATGACTGAGATAATTTTTCTTGAGTTTATTTCGTTCATTAATTTATTTCAACATGATCATTTGATGAAATAAGGTATATTGAGAAAACTTTTTATAATATTTTGTTTTTACGTTGCGACATCGTCAATTCTCCTAAATCTGGCTGTACGCTATGTATAAATTAAGAGCGCTAATAGTAAAATCACAGAGTGATATACAGGGTGTTAAAATAATGTTTTCATTTAACTTTTTAAAGAGTTTCATTTTACGTGCTAAAAACCAATATATTCGCAAAGATGACTGAAAAAGTGAAACAGTTATTAAATACATTGCACCTATCACGAAGAGGGAAATTCTGAAAAATACCTTTACCTTTGCGGTTGCTTGCTGGCTGATGATTGGTGTACGAAAATGCCATTCATTTCACGAATGGAGGAAGTTGATATATTAAAAACAAAATTTTCAGCAGTTCTAGAGATTTAATTTCATGGAATGGTTCTATTTAATATCCACAAGTATGAAAACACAAAAAGCATCAAGTTACTCTAGAAACACTGAATCAGATGAACAAGTTACACTTTAATCGAAACGTATGCATAACAAGTTTAAATAGGTGAAGGAGCGTTTCTACCCTAAAGAGGTTTCGTTCAGTTAAGGTTCTTATGCACATTTGACCTATTAGCTTTAACTTGTTAGTAGGAAAAATAAGTACTTCAGTTGGTAATTCAAAGGTAAATTCTGCTCGAAGTGGTGGTAGTGATAATTCATATAGCCGTGCAAAGAAAACTGTACTATCATTCCTACGTGAGATTCCTCGCTTACTAGCAGGCAAGAAAACATTAATCACAGGTTAGTGATTTTTTTATGTGGAAGTGGTTCTTAGGACTGTTACAAATGTTTGAAAACTAGGTTAACATTATCTAACGTTACAATTTCACTTGAAATAACACTCTGCTAAATTATAATCACTTTTGAAGCCCATTGTCAGATGCAGAAAAAAACTATTACAAATGTTTTAGATACGTGAACCACAGCTTTACCTAGTTAAATCCTAATTTTCGTAATATAGTCTTGTAACTAAGTTCTAAAAGGTGTGCTGCTGTTCCTTTAAAAAAACTCCCTCCTATCTTTGGTAGATTCCTCCAACGTTTAGCAGCTCAAAGACATTAATTTGCTGTTTTTAGTTATGTAGCCAAACCTCGGTTGTTAATCTTCCTCGAACAGAAATGTTAAAAGGATTTATGTCACTTTAATTGCCAAGAGGTTAACAAGATAAAAAGTTTACGCCGTTCTAAACAACTAGAGGATGGTGGAATGTTTAAAAAAATGTGTTGTCAATGACGTCAGTTGCAACTGCAATCTAAATCTACCATACTTGCCTCCTACACCCAAGAACGCGGGTTCGAACCCGGCCATGACCGATGGATTTTTTCGGGCGTAAAAATCCTAAGTTCCTTCGGAAGGGAAGTAACGCCGTGGGTCCCGTGTCGTACATTTACGGCAGGAAAAAGAACCTTAAGCCTGAAAGAGAGGCCTCTGAGCAAAATTTGTCGGCCGTTTCACCCCCTGAAGGACGCTGATGACCTGAGATGTTAAAGAGCGTCCATAAATAAATCAATCAAAAAAAAAATCTAAATCAACGTAATTTTTTTTAATAAATGAAACGTTTGCACCCCTTAATGCTATGATTGGTAGAAGTAGAGAGTAGTTAGCCAAGAACTTCCAGTTAGTGCGCGTAGCGGTTGCAAAACATGCCTGGTGGTGTAGTGGTAGCCATATTGGCCTCCTAAAACCAAGATCGCGGGTTCAATCCCGGCCAGGATAAGCGGATTTTTATGGTGTAAAATTCCTAAGTATGACTTACTTCCGAAGGGAAGGAAAGTAAAGCAGTGGGTCGCATGTCGTAGATTTACGGCATAAAAGAACCTCAAGCCTGAAAGAAGAGGCCGCTGAGCAAAAGTTATGGACTTTTTCACGCCCTGTATTGAACGAGGCGCTTATAACCTGAGATGTTAAAGAGCGTTAGTAAATATATCAAATAAAAAAGTCAAACAGTGCGATTTACACGGAGAGCTAATACTTTAATTTGGGAAAATGAGTGAGAGGTAGCTGGAGACATTGGAGTGTCCAAAGTGTAATTTCTAGATTTTGGATTCGGTTTTAGACCACAAGACGACAAAGCTCTCTCTTCGGCGAGCAACTACAACAAGAGAACAGCAGTTATCTGCTGTTAACAGTCCGGTGAAATAGACAGCAGAATACAACACCGTTGTAACATGCTCTTCAAGGAGCAGCAAAATAAAGAGTGCGAAACTGCTCCCAGTTCCCTTCATACGTCGGCGCTCTATGCCAGTAGACCCATGGCGTATGTCTCATTAACAGCTCAACATCGTTAGGCCCATTGCAACATCGTGGATAGGAAACTACACGAATGGAGTCAGTTTTGGTAATCTGATGAGTTTGACTATGGGCGAGTGCTCATCTTGCAGGGAGTGAAATGAGAAGCATCTAGATATGGAGGCGATTGTGAGGTGTGGTCTGATGGTGAGGGCAGAAATCTGCATTGGGGCACATACGGACTCCATATTACTTTAAATAGCTTTTTGACAACAGTATGGTATAGAGACCAAACCCTCTGTATTTTTACCATTACCTTGTGCTGGAACCATTGCAGGTTTTTTCTCATCTAGGACGATAATGCTCGTCATCATAGATATTGGTTAGTTTATGGCATAATGGAAGCAGAGGGTGTAGAGTAAATGCAGTGACCAGCTTTTTACTGGACTTAAATCGAATTGAGTGTGTATGCGATGTACTTGGCAGATGCACTGCAGCTCCTGCATTCTCCCAGAACTAAAGATAGGCATTACACAGTAGTGCAACATATTTCACAGGGATTCAGGGATAACTTTATTGGGTCCATTCCACAGAAGTGTGCAGCACTAATGGCTTCCATTGAAACACTATATACTATGCATTTGCTTTGATTTTGACTGTTTTTTGAGAATTCTTTGAATAATCACTTAGCTTTTTAGTGCTTAACCTCGTGTAAACAATGAATAAAGCACTTGTAAAATGTACTGGAATTGTATTTTTTTTCTGTTTCTCTAACTGTTATTAGCTCTTTCCCTAATTGCTCTGAGCTGTGTACAACACTAAAGACTAGTTAAAAACATACATTTCTGGAGTGTTTGTGTGGTATCCAGGATCAGTCTATCATCTGCAAACATCTTGCCGATCTTCAGCATTATTCACACTAAGAATGGTTTCTACCTTTTCTTTAGGCATACTTCCCAATTCAGTAGATTTGAATTAGTATTTTCTTATTGTTTCCCCAACTGTATTATTGTTACTTTCAACATTTTCAGGAAAATGTCGTTTGCTTTCAAATATGCCTATTATTCATGTGATCTGATCTTATTCCTTTCTTAGGCTTTTGAGATTATTTATTGGTTGAACACATGTTTAGGATTTGTGTCATTGGGATCTATCTTTCTTGTTCTGTTTCTTACTCTTTAAGTCTATAGGTTGTGTTGATCTGTTTGAAATTTCCTTAAAGGACATATGCTCTCACCTCTCAATCAAGATTGTGTAATGAGGTAGAAATTGGCAACTAAATAAACATTAAATATAAAGCTATAGACAGTTAAACTCTAGTGTTCTATATTCGTTATTCAGAAAGCTATGCTAAATGTGCCAAAAGTCACAGTGTAGTAAATATAGGATAAAGTGGAACAATTTACATTTATGACCATTTATGATCAAATATAAGAATCTTTTAATATCCTAGTATGAATTAGTATGCAGCAATGCTCCAACGGGCAATTTTGGATGTTAAACCTTTCTGTTTATGCTCAGAAGTTTTGCTTAATTACATCTATAACATAAAGAGCTGCTTGAAATTGTATAAGGTGAGTAGACACGTTTCTAATAGTGTGGTTGTGTTGCAAAATCTCTTTTCATAATAAGGCACATGCTTCTGAATACACTTTATCCATTTTTATGAATTTTAAGGTTCATTATAGTGGTATAGTTTGCAATATTTAGCACCTTTTATGACCAGAAAAAACATTCCAAAACCTTCCTTATTTTATTATTGTATTTCTATAATATAATTTATACTACAGTGGGGAGGCACCTCCAACTTGTCTAGTGTGATAGAATTACTTCCAGAAAGGCAAGTCTACAGTTTTAATCACAGGTGCGGACAGACATTGATGTGACATTGGAGTCTTTGATTCTTAATAAAGAAAAATGAATAAATTAGGAATAATATAAATATTAAATTGAATGGTGTTGCACTTAAACCAAAAAGCACACAAGACATTAATAAACTACTCCCAAAAAAACACTTTGGTCAAACTTGGCAGAGCAATGAAGACTTAACCGCATGTACCAAACTCATAAACAAGAATCATACAGCATTTGAAGATGTCAACATAGAACAAGAATGCAAATCTGAAGTAGAAACTGAAGAATACTCTAATCTCATATTACAAAGGACTTGCAAGTTGGACCAATATGCTTTTATCCTAGATTATGTTTCCAGAATTCTCCTTATTCAATATTGAGTTCCAAAATAAATCTTATCCTTTTAGATTATAAATAATTTTTTTGCATTTAATAATGCTAACATGTGCAACAGATATAAGTAGTGAAATCTAATAACAATATATATGTAAATCACATGGAAACAAACAGTAGCCATATGAATGGATTCATTTGATATATGTCATACTAAACACTCTTATTACTTCACTTATATTTCATTTTTAAAAGATATGTTTTAATTGAAGGTGGGTTTTCTAACCATTATGAACACGTCTCAAAGAAAGAATATTGTGTCAAATACCTTGGGAATATGGAAGATTCATACAATAGTTATGTGAACTTTAACAACAAATTTTTCAATTTGTAAAAACAAATAAAAAAAGTATATAAAACTCAAAGAAAAAAGTAGGCTCATATCAGCAGACATTCGTTTTCTAAACTTATGTCTTAAACTCAACACATGTCCAAACTTTGTATGGAAAACTGTGAAATTCTACCATAGTAGTCAAGAATGTTGGCAGCGGAAAAAAAGGTAATGCAAATGGAAAAAACCAAACATTACGCTAAATTATCAAATAAAAACAAGTAAGTGAAGCAATAAGAGTGATTGGTATGACATATATCCATGACTTTTTTTCATATGAGTTGGCTTCACTGTGTTAGTTCCACATATATTTTTTAAAAAAATTCTTTTATAAAAGATATGATTAAAATAATAAACAGAAGCCAATTTTTTCCTCTCCTGAAAATTTTGCTATGATGAATGAGATAAGTTTTTAAAACACGTGTCTTAATTAGTATTTATATGTTTCATTATTGCTTTAGATTCTCCATTAAAATGAATGTTCATTTAGTAAGAAATTAAGTAATAAAAGTTGGGTGCAGTACATAGGTTTTTAAGAGACTCATTGTGCCTCAATATGTTAGCCTCAGCAGGATCCATGGTCCCTAAAAAGGATACAATTTTTTTGATATTGGCTGTTTTAATAACCTGTGGGTCTAAAACAAGAGGTTCCATGATTAAATATAGATTGCTGAAAAGCTCGCATTTACATCAAATATATGTGAAGGTAAATATTGTACTTACGAAGCTGTTGACAATGGAGTGGCAATATAATGCATCTTACTTTTATGTACGTGAATGGAGTTTAGTGTAAAAAATGAATACCTAAGTTGAGATATATGAAGGTATTTAAAATTTCTATGCATCTTTCCAGCAATTTGAGTACTTGGAGATTTCCATGATGTGCAAATGTTTGAGAAGTGAGTTGTGGCCAGTAAGAAAGCCAACAGCCTGCTGCATTCATATTTTACTTAGACACAATGAAGTGTCCTTATACCAGAGGCTAGGTCCTGCAATAAGCTCTTGAGCTTGCCCAGCCCTTGTCTGATTGTCCCACAGTACCAAATGTTCATTGTGGGTGAATGAAGTGCTCTTTGGAAAGACACTCCAAAAAAGAATCCTGGTTCTATAAAAGTGCCTTTTGTACTTTTTTTGCAATTTACTTGCTAATTCATTAGCCTTTATTTCTGGTGGTCAAGTATTCACATAAGGATAACAAAGCTTTAATCACAAAGCTATTCAACATGCTCTGCATTACTGCGCTAACTTAAGACGTTGTTCTCACAGCTTTTAAAGTTCCAATCGCAGCCTGGCTTTCAGAGAATATAGTAAATTTAACTCAGTAAACAGAAAGGCATTTTAAAATGTAAAATGTACAGCCAGTATAGCATAACTTCTGACTGGAAAACAGTAGCATATCTGCCAAGGGAGAAGGAGAGCCTTATAGAATGTCCCTAGATTCCAGCACAAATCCCTGAATTTATCAGGTAGCCATCTGTGAACCACACAGTGCCCCATTCTTGAGTGAGTTCCTGATCTTTCTGGGCCTAATCCTTCCTAACAGGAAACAAAATTGAAAAGTTTCACCTTATATGAAAGCAAGGCCTCATAGTCCCCAATCATCTTAATTATAGGCTGGACTCTTAAAGCCTGAATAGTATGGAATAATGGCCAATATGCAAATATTAAACTTATAATCCTACAAAAATTCAGATGCAACACACTCCAGCCATCGTGAATTCTTAAACATATAAATGCAAAGGTGGGGGGCAATAAAACATCTCCAAAGCGCAGGGCAGAGAACTGCACACTGCAACGGTTATACCCATACTGGCCATTCTGTGTATACTGCTATGATTGCTATTCATAGTCCCAATCTCAGATCCTGGACACATTCAAGGTAGCATCTTAGTACAGAGCCTGAGAACAAAGGTTTATTACCAAAAAGTCACTTTAGGCTTAAAGTCCCAACTTTTACAAATAACCTTTGTAGAGCATCAAAGTGACCTTAGGGTTTTGACACTTTCATATTCAATACTCTTGCTCCATTTCAACCTGTAATCCACGATAACTTCAAAAATGCTTTGGTGAAGTAGAGCAATTTAGTTTTCTTCCAAAGAAATAATGCTCTCAAAAATACTTTAGCCCCCTTTTCCTGGTAAAAACCACGAGATTGATATTTTTTCAAAATTAGCTTACAGACCTGTCTTATTTTACCATTTCTTGAATGTATATAATGCATTATGAATAAGATCGCAAAGCATATGGACAAAGTTACCTACTGGTAAAGCTACCAAGGAATATGTCATCTTCTGGTGCATAAACTTCACCAGCATTGAGCTTGTTTAGTGGTTCTTCTACCATATGGATGCAAATAGTTGGTGATACCACAATCACTTGAGGGCAGACCTTGAACATAGTTGCCCTCAACTCTACTTTGTTGAGAGAGACCAGTGAATGACACCTTCTAATGTGACATTTATCCAATCAGTGAGTCAGTGATTGTATCCTTCACTTGATTTACTTATAACCATTGCTAATTGAGCCTTTAGGCGTAAGATTATAGGCTTATTCAAAGATCAGGAACACAATTTTGCCTCTAGACTTGTTTGTCTTGTATATAAATATTGTACTTACGAAGCTGTTGACAATGGAGTGGCAATATAACTTCAACTTATTCAGAAAAACAACCTTAGAAAGCTACTACAGATCAGCACCTTTTCCAGTTGAACAACTAGCTGGTGGAGTACCATCTCTTCAGACTTGCCAGACTGGTATGCATGTTGATGGAGCTGCATATCATTATGCAATTTCTTAGGTACCTAACCATCAGGTTTTGCTTATGTCATCAAAAGAAAGAGTATAAGACTAATGCACCAAAAGTATTTTGGCTTTGTGTCACTCAGTGTTTCACTTAAATTATTTGGTAAATGTAGTATTGTAGCCACATATGGCTTCATTGCCAGCTATGTAGTGCTTTTAATTCACTGCTAAAGGTACAATTTCCGTCAACCAATGTAGTTCATTTTTTTATATAGCAGTGTAATTTGAATAGATACAATATCTATAATATTTTCCTTGTTCATTGTTACTGATACATGTGATTCATAAACCAACTTCAAGTAAGGCTTAGTTTTGCTACAATAAGTAAACTATTAGCTCATCACTTTTAACTATTACAGAAGGATACCTGCAGCTATCAGCATGGGAAGTGTCTGGTTTTAAGACAAGGGACTGCTATGACCATGATCCAATTCAGGCTGAGATTAGGTGCCAATGCTGCACAACATAACCAGATATCTTTATTATTATAAGTGTTAAAATCAACTAATAATCAGATAGTAATATATAGGCACAACATTAGGTGACAAACATTATTCAAATTTATTCAAATTGCAACATGTGTTGAATGCTACTTCACATAAGTCTCCTAATAACATAATGAAGTAATTGATTAAATGCTATATTTCCAAAGATCGATTAGCAGAAAGGGATTTAGTACAAGAACTTTATGGCAGCAATGGCAATGTAATAGAAGGATTCAGAATTATAGAGGGAATGTAGACATATTTGGAGATAGGGAACTTTGAGGCCAAAGTTCAAAGTTATGTGAAATTTATAACACTGGACAATTAGGGATAAGTTGGTATTTAGGTCAACCATGTCTCTGATTTGTCAACCAAAATATTCAGTCTACTCACTTAGTGAGGAAATCTTATTAGTAGTTATTAAAAAGCATTGTGAAAGCTATGGGCAATGTTGTTTTGGTAATAATTTGCTTCAAGGAAGTTTAGGATCAAACTGATATAAATGTATAGAGCAAATGTGTAGCGCAAGTTATGTGATGTAAATTGGGGGTTTAATAGAGTTGATTGACCTCCCATATATCAGCCAAAAATGAGTATTGTGCTTCCCCATTGAAAGAGATGTCTTCATTGTGCAAAAATCTGTTCCCTGAGTAAGTTGCAAAATTTTGGCTCCAATGTCAGCATCCATTCTTTGATCTTCCTGGTAATAGAAAGATTCAATTTCTTCCCAGAAATGGGCACTCAAACAAGATGTGTGAGGCAGACATCTGATTCTGTTTGCACAGTCTACAAATGGATTCATATAGATTTCCACTTTTCGTACATGTTTCCTGAAATGAATGTGTTCAGTAATTAGGGCAACCACTCTCCTTATACCACCTTATACCTTAAGACTGTGCCATATTTCCCAAGGCTTTTAATGATGTTTGTCTTTGAAGATAGGTCATATATGCATGCATTCATTTGTATCCCTTTTGGCAACTGCCGGTGAATTATATAAGTTTTTGACGTTCCTTTCCATGTGTAATTCCTTCCTTCCAGTACTTGAGATAAAACAGGTAACTTAAAAAGAAGGAGGAGCAGTATTGAGTATTCATTAGATCCAGACCTCAGGCTCAGTACTGATACATCCAGGAAACTTATAATGGAGTTATGGCCATTTGCTGCACAGCTGGCTCTTCAATTCTCGGCTTGCACCAAGTGATATGCAATAAGCCTAGTCCCTGCATGTATATAGATGTCCATTAGAGGAAGACCCACAGAATTTCCATTGCAATGGTTGGATTGCTTAAGAAGGTCCTGTCATAATAGACATGCTAAACTTTGTACCTCGGTAAACTTACTTACTATAGCGGTTGTAATGATTGTCGCCACCAGACAATGATGCTGTGTGAAACCTGTTACCTGACTGTTACAACATATAACCAAGGACTAATATGTGACTTTAGGCATCAGGTAGTTCCGATAGTGCGTTTGATGGTTAAAAGGAACTAGCTGGCTCTATAAAGAGTATTGTGAATATGATTGTTCCAGGTCAGCATCTTATCCTGTACAAGGGCTAGATGTTTAAGTCATTTAAAATATACCAGGATTGCCTAATTCAAGATTACCTAGACATTTAACATCTCTTATGTTAGTAAATGGGACAGCAACTGTTTTTCTATCATTTGCGGAAAGACACTCCAGCATACCTCACCTGTGAATTTTTATCTTGCCTAAATTCACCGTGTCTGAGGTGATATTCGAATATTTCCTAAAATAATCAGTGCCATATTATCTGCATAGCCTCGTGTATAGTAACCCTACTGGGTCATATCTTGCAATAGACCATCCACAATGAGACTCCGGATAAGGGGAGAAAGAACTTCCCCTCTGGGCAGCCCCTCATTTTGATGATTACTTTCAGTTCCCCATGAAGGCTGGTAGTTATATTTCTGCTCCTGAGCATTCAGTTTATCCACCTCTAAACTTTGTCATTGTCTGTTAAATAAATTCAAAATTTTCTTCTGATATCTTCATGCATTTAACCAGTTATTACTTTTATGATTGGCCATCATGCATCTCTTTGCATCCAACCAACAACAAATATGACACTGACCAGTAAAAACAAAGTGGATGGCTGTGACAATATGAACTAGGTACATTCCTGTCACTTTGCAATCACCAGTTCATTCTAGGCCTAAAAACTTCTTTTCTTTTATGGCGTTTATTTATTTTATATATCTTTGTAAACACAACAAGGCTCTCAGTCCTGTGCAAATATTTTGAAACAAAATGCACTTAAGTGTATTGTTTGTAGTTATAGCCATAAATTTGAAATTATTTTTAACAAAATCCAACTCCTCTAATTAAAAATATATAAATGTATTTACATGAAAATACTTGGGTTGGAACAAACAAAGGCAATGCCCCCAGCAGAACTTAGTACAATTTTAGTATCAGGTTCATGAAATCCAGAAAGCGCTAGTATTGGAATGAGCCATTTGTAGTGACATGTTGGAAATTCATTTGTGCTCTGAAATTAGCTGCAAAGGATGAGCCAATACTTAACAATATGTGCAATGTTGCTCATAGTCTTCTTATCTGATTTAAATAAATAATAAGCCACCATGTTCAGTAATTAGCATCAGTACTTCTCATATACCACCTCTGTCCAATTTAAGGAGAATGATGGATAGAGTGTTACTTGGGCCTAGGATCAATTTCCTAGCTTGTGAATTGAATCTGTCGTCTTAACACTCTTCATGCTTCACTAACCTTAAATATATACGGAAGGGGTTTCAAAGATAACATATCTCTTAACACTCTTCATGCTTCACTAACCTTAAATATATACGGAACCAGTTTCAAAGATAACATATCTTTGAAACCGGTTCCGTATATATTTAAGGTTAGTGAAGCATGAAGAGTGTTAAGAGGACAGATTCAATTCACATGAGCTTCACTGTGTTAGTTCCATATGAAAACTTTTTTAAAGATTTACAATTTTTAAAAAAATTTTGGTTTCCTAGCTTGTGTTTGCCCTGGTTAGGTTGGCCACCTAAGTTGGTATTTTTTCTCATTCCATGTTTTTACAGCGGTTTTAGCAGGTAATGTACTAATTTGAACCAGGGATTCAGGGCCAACATAGGGTGTTGCTGTACTCTCTTTCACCATCTGATCTTCTTCATGTCCATAAACATTCCGATGGCCTGGCATTCACTGCAGTTCAAACCTGTTGCAAGATATCAGGGCAGTCAGAAAAATTAGGCATTCCCATGCCAGTCTAGATTTAACCTGGTAGGAGAAAATTGCTTTAAATCACTTTGGCTACCTGTGAGGATGAGAATTTGCTTACCATGGATGCCTTACTTCAGTCTGACACAATATGATACATTGCTTTGTATTAGCAAAAAATATGAACACAATGTCATTACACTTTTAGTTATACAGCGCTATCTTTTTGCATCACTCTTCATCAAGGCATACAAATACATTGAATGAATGGACATGAATACATAAACAGAATAGTTTTGAAATATAAAGTAGAAAAATATTTTTATGTGTATTCATAGAAAATATAAAAAATGCTCACTAATCGTTGCAGGCAATAAGCAACCAAAATTGTATTTGCACAATGTAATTTTTATTCTCAAATTGTTAGCTATTCATTCTTGCATATGATTTTACAGTACATCTGAATTTCCTTGATTTGAGTTACAGATTCTGTCTTTTTGACAGCCCCATATACTAATAGCATGGTGATGTGTCTAGAGATTTTGAAGGCTATAATGTCAGCAATTGCATGTGAAGTCTGAGTTGATTGAACTTTATGCTTCATTTCAGGAGGGGGGAAGCACTATTCCAAAATTAGTGCTGTGTATCAGTTAACATTAAACAATTTCATTAAAAATAGATAATTCATTCTTTAAATTCATGGCAGAGCATAGACTGGCCTTAGGGTTATTGTAAAAGACTTTGTTCATCATTTCTGGATTTTATATTAACTAATATTGATTAACTTGGCCACACATGTGAACCATCCCTGATCAAAGATGAAAATAATTAACAGCTCCATAAACTAATAGCAGGGTGTTGTGTAAAGAGATTTGCAGGCCATAATGTAAGCAGCTGCATGTAAAGTCTGAGTTGATTGAATTTTTTGCTTCATTTGGGCCGGGAGCACTATTCCAAAATTAGTGCTTTATATTACTTAACATTTAACAATTTCATGAAAAAATGATAATTCACTTTTTATACTTATGGCATAGCACAGACTGGACTTAGGGTGATTGTAAAAAACTTTGTTTATCATTTCTGGATTTTGTATTAACTAATATGATTAACTTGGTCTCACATGTAAACCATCCCTAGTCAAAGATGAAAATAATTACATCTAAAATTATTGTTTGCACATTAAAACAAAAAAAAAAAATTATAAAAATGTGTTGTCCTCTGTGGGCTCTGGGCTATAAAATTTACATTTCTGTAATCTTAAAGCAAATTTTGTTGATCCATAGCTGACTATGACTCATTGGGCTTATTTTGAAAGAGGTTTTCACAGCATTAATTCTAATCCAGCATCAAGGATTGCAATACAATGTTTCTCATTTATTTTGGCCTTGTTAACTGTCTGTAAACTGGGTGTCATCAGATGCAGCAATATCAGGAGAGCTTTTTAAATGATTTATGATAATGGGGGACAAATTTATTTCATAAAAATTTATAACAGATTATCGTTCTATGTTTATACCAAATTTCTATACCATAATTCAAACTGCATACTAAGAATATTGAATCAACATAGTAAACATAAAAGCACTTATAATTGTTATCCAGCACTCTAACGCGTATGGATGCATAACTGTGCAATTCTTACCTTTTGAATATTTTTTCAGGCTATGTAGTGTAGCCAAGAGTGAGCCCAAGAAAAATGATGGAATGATATTTTGTTTTAGTATCAAAATAGAGACCACATTGTTCTGATTTCTCCCATTGATTCTTTTATTAATATAACATGCAATGATATTTTTGGTAAAAGGAACTGGATATATTAACAGATTATCTTCCCTTGATAAAAGAAGCAATTAAAGCTTCATTTATGTTTACTGTTCAAATTATATACATATATGAAATATTTTGCATTCTATTATGTAACTTTATAAAATTATTCATTGTGCAGAAAGACCATAGCACAAACACAAGATGGTACCATAGCACGTTGTAAATTTGAAGCAATGGCAAAAATTTCTTCTAGCAATATTTGAATAATGGAACGTGGAATAATTATACTTCCTAATTTCAATCACCACTAAGCCAAAATATTTGATCCCTTGGTTTGCATGTTGGTCAATATATATCTCAAGATAAATGCAGATAAGTTTTAAATCCTAATCATATTTTCAGGTTGTTTGGTGTGATTTTATTCTAACAGGGGAAGTCATCTTGAAGTAGGTTAAGGAGATTAATTCCATAAATAGAATATGTGAAATATAGTTGGGAAGCAATGGAGTAACAAAAGTGCAAACTTGCTCTGTATCACAAATATCTCTTGGTTTTTGTGAATTGCAGAAAGTGGTTTTCAAATTGTTTTTCCCATTCTTTTTACAGAATTGTAAATATATTTTTTAAATTCCATCTGGTCAGTTGCCAATGTAAGGTTTTTTCTGGAGTTTTTCCTTACCCTGACATGGTGAATACAAGCAACCTTTTAGTGACTTCAGCTCATTTGAGAACTCATTTCATCAAATGATTATTCTTTATCTATTTAGACATTTGTTGCAACGAGAGTTGTTCAACTGTAGCAAAAATAAAAATGATAACAAGGAAATAGATTAGAATACATGAATTAGCATGATATCTATAAATTTGTTTGATTACTGGTGGCCATTGGGGATACTGATATTCATCGTTTTTTCCCTAGCCTAGCTTCCCCATAAAGAGCTTCCAAATTATTTTTCATTTGTTTGTTGCTATCTGGTGGGCTGCATTTCAGTAGACGTTTTATTATTTTAAATAGTATTCACACCTTTACACAGTAGGCCATGGCTGTCCTTGATTAATTTCATCCTGAAGCGATTTTCTTATGGGAAACCATGCCCAAAAATTAAACGGTATTGGGCAACTCCATTTCTCGTGGTTTCAATAAGAGATGTTTGAAAGTATTTAGATCTGCAAATGGTTCTACTTTAAGTTATTGTATAATATTATGTTGTTCTTGTTCAGATCTTTATGGTTTTATGATTTTCAATTATATTATTATTATTATTATTATTATTATTATTATTATTATTATTATTATTATTATTATTATTATTATTATTATTATTATATGGTTTATTTACGGACGCTCAGTTCATCAGCGTCCCATTCTATTCAGGGCGTGAAACGGCCGACAAATTTTGCTCAGAGGCCTCTTTTTTCAGGATTGAGGTTCTTTATCATGCCGTAAATGTACGACACGGGACCCACGGCTTTGCTTCCCTTCCGAAGGAAGCCATAATAAGAATTTTTACCCCCGAAAAATCCATCGGTCCTGGCCGGGATCAAACCCGCCATCTTGGGTTTAGAAGGCAAGTATGGTAACCACTACTCCACCAGGACCGACTTTCAATTTAGAGGGAAGTAGTAGTTCAAAAAGTGGTTCTAATTTTTTTGTAATTTTTAATGAAAAAAAAATATATATATTTGGTTAAGATCACCAGAAGATATTTTTAATCCAAAGATAATATAAACTACACAGAAATATTTATCCAAAAAAACAAGAAAAAATATCTTTGAAATTTTTGGGGATATCTAACATTTAACAATCACAATTACTTTAAAATAAAAATAATAAACACTGAGTAATTATTCCTGTGCTTGAAATCCTTTTCTCAACATTGAGCAAACATTAATTTAATTCATGAATACATTTGGACTCTGTATTTAAATATTATTTTTCCAGTTGAGTCATTACCTTTAAAATGTTCTTCTTAAAACTCCATATTGAATGCCTAGCTTTTCATGATAATGGTGATTACTAAGAACAATGCTAGTAAAATGGGCCTGGGGTTCAAAGGTGCCATAGGTAATTTTTTAAGTGGATACTGAACCCTCAGCCTGCTATTTGACAAGCAGGCACATAGTCTGAGCCATATGAAATTTTCCATGATTCCCTTTAAACACCACAGTTATTTTATTAATTTGAAGTAATTTTACAAAAATATTTCTGTTTCAGAATTAAAATGTCAGCTGTAGATGACAACTACTACCGCTCAAATCAGGATGATCTTGAAGATATCCATTTCCCTACAGATGTGACTGAAAATAACGAAGAAGTGAAGGTGACCCCAATCCCAAATCAGAACAAATATAATTGCACTGAACCTCGTAACAATCCTCAGCCACCATATAAGAAATTTACAACAGATCATGTGACATATGGCATTGGCAGTGAAGAACTCTATTCTTGGCATTCACAGCAGCAGCCCTTATCACATGGGGATAGTATAGATGTAGAGTTGCAGCCCTTCCAAATGAGAAACACAGAACCTCATCATAATTATCAGCCGCAATCCAGTACATTAATAATGGATCCTATGATGACATGTGGGATTGGCGGCAATCGATTGTATTCTTGGGACCCAAATCAGCAGGACAAACCATTAACAATTGGGTTTCATGAAGATTCAGCTCCGGGAACTACAGAGCGTCATGGACTTCATTCCCAGCAAATGTATGATCACATCTTTAAAGAGGACAGCAATGTGGTGACATGCACTTCGGTTTCAGATAGTATCCTTGCTTCAAGATCATGTTCCCAGCCTTCTGTGCATGCAACGTTGAGAAATGGGCCTGAGGAGTTGCACTCTTTAATGGCACTCAGTCCAGACACCAGGGAAGACAATTATTTGGTAGCAGATAATAACAATTTACCAACTGCTTTACCACCAAATCCAAGTGAGATGGGTAGCAGGATGTTCTTGTCTCCTGAGAATAGGTTTCTAGATTCTGGTTTAGGTAAACCTACATTGCATAGGAACAAGAACATTAGATCCCACAGATTGAGGCATAATATTGCCAAAACCGCTGCTTTCTCACCTGAATGCTCAAAAGATATACAAGAAATATTTGTACATGTGATGATACAAAATCCAGATGTGGATTCCAGGGTTCCAATTCATACCTCAATACACAGCAAAAACAGGCAGGGCAGAAAAAATGTACAAACAGCTGTAAATCAACATACCTACACTGTGAATCGATCATCGTATCCTTTTCCTATTCATCCAAAGGAAATAGAAGCAAAAGAGCTGAACAGTGATCATGATTACCATATTGCAACTGGTACTTCTTTGAGCCAGCTAAATGTTTTGCCCACTCCAAGTAGTAGTGAAACATTAGCAATGTCAGATGTTTCACCATATGAAATGACAAGCATCTCAGGGTTGCATTGTGATGAACTTTTAAGCAAAAGCAATGGTGGTAATTTGGGTAGTGGTGAAAAGAATTTGGAGATAAATGCAGTAAAGGTAGCTAAGGAAAATTATAAAAATTTGAATTGGGAAAAAAGAATGTTGGACAATGCTCGTAAAAGGGGAGATACATATAAAATGAATGCTGCTTATGATAAATTGAGACGTGCCATTCCTGCATGTTCTCACATTCAGAAACTATCCAAACTGTCTATATTAAGAATGGCATGCACATACATTCGCACTTTATCAGATATTGCTGCGGAGGACCACAGTGCTGATAAAAGTGAATCCACACTGCAAAATGCATTAACTTTGCTTCCAGAAGCATTCAAATAGGGGGAAATTTAAGCAGGAAAGTGTATTATCCTTTAAAGTCCACATATTATATTTCATTCAATTTAGTACTGTCACCATAATACTCTCCCTAATTGCAACAAATATTATATGTCATAGTAAGAGTGTCAGTGCTATTACATCTTAACTATTTGTGAATTTAAAGAATGGGACCAAAAACTCCTTAACAGTTGCTCTCATAATTTATGTTGTAAAATTATCCTTATTTTAGTTAAGTGAGATATACACAAATTTCCCAATTAAATATTGTACTTATAAATCTGTTGACAATGTAGTGGCAATATAACCTAAACTTAGGTAATCATTTTTTATACTAAACTCCATTCCCTTACACAAAAGTAAGTGAATGGAGTTTAGTGTAAAAAATGAATACCTAAGTCTAGGATTTTTCCAAATAAATTTGACTACACTGTTGGATTCTTTAAAGTTAAGCTTTAAAAAAATTTCTACTGTAATTATTTATTAGATCCATTGTGTTTATTAATCAATGTAATATTTGGATGTGTTTTCTAAAATACAGTTCATTGCAAAAAAATAAAATATTAAAATTATTAAGTTATTGTTTGTTTGTCTTCATTGCCTTTTTCTCATTTGTGTTCTGTCTTACCACTTTTTATTTTTATTTTTATTCAGTAATGCTTATATTCCGATAACTTGGTTCAATAGCAGGACATAATATTCCAGATTCATTTTTTATTTTTTCCTTCAATCTTTAGAATTTACATTCTGCAGATTTTCAAATCTATATTACTAATACTATAACTAAACAAAACTAAAACTTCTAACTAGTACTGGAATCCACCACTACAGTTATTTAAACCCATATCCTGCAATTGCTACTGGTACCCAGTAGCAAAAGTTATAATATTGATTAATTCATATACAATTTAATATCCAATTCTTCATATCAATAAGACAGATATGATCATGCTGGTTTTTTTAATTGGAAAATCCTCATGTTCAGCATTTGTTCTCTGCAGAGCTCATGCAATGGGATAGCCAACTTGGGTAGTTAATATTCTACACATGATTATATGGGTGGAAATACTGAGGGGGCCAAAAAAATGTATACACACGTTCACAGCAGACATCTATTTAGTATATTTCACAGATGGACCTAGAAGCAACAGAAAGATGTAGTGTGATGATCTGTAAACAGATGGGACTCGCGTACATTGTGATAGCATTGCTATGTGACAGGTAAATGAACAATGAACAAATAAAGGCAATAATATTATAAATCAACAATGAACAATTGAAGTCAAAATTATTATATGATGTTCTGTAATACATGTGCATCACATTACATTATGCTAGCATTGCTATAACAAAATGGAGCCAAGATTATGGGGTTGAATAACACAAAAGCAATTTTGAAGTGGTAGTGGAAAACTAATTCCTTTTGAAGGAACAGTAACTGTACATGATATGAACATCCGCCTTACTCTCGATTCATACACTTTATGAAAATGAGGAATTTAACTTCTAACAGAATGGTGCACCATCATATTACCACTAAGGTGTATATGTATAACTTGATGACAATCTTCCAAGGCACTGGATAGGACGAAGAGTTCAGATTGAGTTTCAACCCCGTTCTGTGGATATAACTCAATTGGACTTGTACCTATGGGGAACTCTTGTGGATGCAGTATTCCATAGAAAACCAGCTTCCTGGCAACACTTCAGGAAGAAATTGAAAGGGCATGTGCTGCAATCGCTGAGGACACTTTAGCAAAGTTGCTCAATTAATAGTTCAATGTACTCAGAAATGTATCGATGCCGATGGTGGACATTTTGAGCAGCAGTTGTAACAGTAAAAGTATAAGATAATTAGTGCTCATCACTGTTAGTGTAAGTGCAGTTTTCATATAATAACACAGTTTTTTTCTTTGCTTGAAGTGTGTATACATTTTTTTGGCACCCTCTGTATTAATGCATTGGTATAGCGTTACGGGCTGCTGTATTAAAATATAATCAAATATGTTACATTTAATAAAAATTTACTAACAACATACAATTCAGTAATATGATTTTTAAGGAAAGTGTGATTATTACAAGGTACAGAGTGTTGTTCTTGTTTTGCATCCACAGTTAAATGCAAGTCATGTTGGGCCCTCCTTCCAACAGTGTTGGCTATCAATGAACAAAAACCCTCATATTTCCTTTCACACAACTTTGATCAATAATAATAAACACAAAATATTAGTTTTATTTCATAATCAGTGCAAGTTTGTACTATAGTTGAAAGTGATTTTCACTTTTCTAACAGCTTTTTTGAAATTTACATTCACTTGCAGCAGATATGTTTCCATAATTCCTTCCATTTTTGCCATGATATGAACTTTAAGTTGCTTTATAGCAGCAGTTCTCAAACTCTGGTATTTAACATTTCCCAGGTGTCCACAAAACTTTAGTAAACTGAACCATATTGATTCTGTACTCTATAGATACACAAAATGAGTTATAAAATACAAAATTATGATGGGTATTTATTCAGGTAAAATAGATCAGACTTAAATTAAAGACTTTAATCATTTCGGAGTGAGCTTTAAAATAGATAATTTGAAAATTTAGACCATGCAGAACATTTATATATACTGCCATATTTTTCCCTGGCAACAGCACCCTTCTTTTAGTAGCAACTCCATAGTCTCACAAAGAAGGTTATGAGCATATTCATGCTTTTCATAACACATTTTTTTTAAAGATCATTCTCTGTACCTTTTTATTTGAAAAAAAAATGTTAAGAAATAATTTATGTAACATAGAACAACAATTCTAAATGCAAGTTTCTCCCATTAAGCAGTATGTTATGCATTTTATATCTTTTGACCAATAATTTTGGAAAGCCAGTGATGACAAACTTCAGAAAATAAATAGGATGAAAATTTATGGATTTTAACCTTTTGATTTGAATCTTAGGGGTCGACAACAGCAAGAGATATTTAAACAAGGTCTATATGAGAACCACTGCTACATTATATAGGAGTTGCTCCTGTACATTAATTTTCCTCCATTCTAGTGGTAATGTTTCAATAAAATACACTAGAGAATTTTTTTTCACCAGCACACCATAATTATTAATACTAGCATACCAGTTAGTCTGTATAATAACACAAAGACTTAAGATAAACACATCTCCTAACAGTAAACTGAATTATAATAAAATAAAGACAGAAGTAATGGTAGCTCCCTTTAAAGCGAAATGCTACTGACTATTCACTTCAGCTATCAGCATGGGAAGCATCTGTTATTAAGACAAGGGACTGGTATGAACATAACCCAATGCATGCTGGGCCTAGATGCCAAAGCAGGACAAAAATAACCCAATATCTTTATTATTATTATTATTATTATTATTATTATTGTTGTTGTTGTTATTGTTATAAGTGTTAAAAATGAATAACGTGATAGTAAGATGCAGGACCAGATTAGGTGATAGACATTACTCAAATTTATTCCAATTGCAACATGAAATGAATGCTACTTAAGACTCCAAATAACATAATAAAGTAATTGATTAAATGCTATATTTCCAGAGGTTGATGGGTAGAACAGGATTTAGTACAATAAATTTATGGCAGCAAGGATTCAGATTAGAAGAAGAAGGATTCAGAATTATAGAGGGAATGTGGACATATTTGGAGACAGGAACTTTTGAGGCCTAATCAAAGATATGTGAAATTTATAACACTGGACCTTAGTAGTGATAAGTTGGTATTTAAGCCAAGTATGTCTCTGATTTGTCAATCAAAATTTTCAGTTCCACTCAATTAGTGTGGAAATCTATTTATTATTTATTACGAAGCAATGTCAAAGTTATGGTCAATGTTGTTTTGGTAATAATTTGCTTCTAGGAAGATTAGGAGCTAACTAATATTACAGTGTGGCGCAATTTTGATGATGTAACCTATGATATGGTAATGGGGTGTTTAATGCAATTTGTTGACCTCCCGCACATCAGCATAAAAATTGTATTGAGCTTCCCCATTGGAAGAGAAGCCTTCGTTTCTTCCCAAAATCTGTTTCCTGAATAAATTGCAGTATTTTGGTTCCAGTATAAGCGTCCGTTCTTAGATCTTCCCTCGTTATGGAAATATTCAATTTCTTTCTTCCCTGAAATGGGCACTCAAATAGGATGTGTGAAGCAGTCTGCTCATTCTGTTCACACAGTCTACAAATGGATTCATATGGAGTCCCACTTTTCGTAAATGTTTCCTGAAGAGACCGTGTTCAATAACTAGCGCAATTACTTCCCATATTCCACTTCTGTACAATTTAAGGAGGGGAAAGGGTAAAATGTTACTTGGGCCTACGAGGGTAGGTCCGCAAGTTTTCGGCCTCGCCATTAAGGATTATCGCCTGCACAAAAGCCATATCAGGCGTCATACGTTGTCTGTTAAGTGCAGCTGTAACTTCCACTCTGCTGTGTTCAGCTATTCAGAATAGTTGCATAAAGAAAACTATATTAAGAAGATTGTGACATGCTCAAAATGGAGTTTCGCGGTGTTATTAAGTTCTTCACAAAAGAAGGACATACTAAAAGTGAAATTAAGCAGTGATGTACGGTGTATATGGGGAAGTATCCTTCTCATGTTTTAGTCGTAAAGCAATGGGGCAAACTTTTTGAATGAGTCGAGAAAGCTTTGAAGCCGACTGCAGATCGTTTCCTGGAGATGCTCATTCCTGAAAACATCGCTTTCGTGGAAGGAGAATTTATGGAAGACCGGCGGCTCAAAGTTACAGAAATAGCAGCAAGGTTGGGCCTTTCTAAAATAACAGTCCTTCGAATTATTCATGAACATTTAAACAAGAATAAGTTTAGTGCTAGATGGGTGCCTAGACTTCTTTCATCAGTCGAAAAACAACCACGATTCATCTGTGTTAGGCTTTTGGAGATCTGTCGTAGCAACGAGAGATAAGTTCTGCAAACCATTGTTACAGGAGTTGAAACTATGATCCTCTACTACGTTTCCTTGTCCAAAAGAGAATCCATAGAGTGGAGTAAACCTGGCGAAACACCGCCTATAAAGGCCAAGGTCACTCAGTGAACCAAGAAGATCATGACCACACTCTTTTGGCGCTGTGGAGGAATACTCTTCATTGACTTCAAGGAGAGGAACACCACAGTAAATGCGGAGTACTATGCTGGCCAAATGCACAGACTACGTGCTTCCATTAAAGAGAGCAGACGAGGAAGGCTGATTGGTGGTATGCGCTTTCTTCACGATAACGCGCCTGTGCACACACCTCTTGTTTCAAAGGAAGCTGTGAAGAAATGTGGCTACAAGGAGATCGACCATCCACCCTACAGCTCAGATCTAGATCCCAGTGACTATTTCTTCTTCTCAAAACTCAAGAAGGACCTTCGAGGAAGGAAATAGAAGTGTGACGAAGAAGTAATGGATTAAGCTTATGCTCATTTTGCAGAGAAGATTTCTGACTATTTTGGGTGGGGGGGGGGGATTAAACTGTTCATTCAAAATTTTGAGACACGTATTGCAATAAAATGTAACTATATTGAAAAGTGAGAAATAGGTTTTGCTTTTATCATACCTAGAAAAACGTTAGGCTTGAAACTTTTGGACATACCCTCTAGGACCAATTTCCCATCTCGTCTTTGTCCAGGATAGGTATGGCACCTAATCTGGTGTTTTTCTTTTATCCATGTCTTTGGCGCAGTTTAAGCAGGACGTCTACAGATTCCAACCACGGATACAGGGTCAACATAGAATGTTTCAGTACTCTTTCTTTGCTTCTGTTAGGTAGGCTGACAGTAACCATTTTCTTAAATATTTTTCACTGCGTTTGATTCCCATTTGAATGAATATTTTTTAATGTTTGTAAAACCAGCATCATTGGGAAACGCAATAAAAGGTTGCTGATGCAGGGGGAAAAATACATTTCTATAGCAACATTGTTTCTGAGAAGAAATTTTCTTCTTCATTCCCATTCGAATTTTCCACTATTAACCATTCAGATCCTATCCCTACCTCATGCAGCATTTCATGCCTAGTCATTGATGTAGAAGAGTTGCATAACCCAGCAACAAAAGATGTAGAAGAAATTAATGTCCTTGCCAGCAAAGGTTGATTCATAAAGAAAAATAAAAGTAAAATCTTAACAAATGCTTACAGATAAAGAAAAAAAAAATAATATCAAATAAAAAAGATTCTGGTCAAAATTAAGAATAGACATGAAAGTGTATGTTCATAGGGAGCAACAATTTATTTGTCAAAAATATTTGTGATCAGAATTGTATCATTTTTAGATCAAATTTCTACATTCCCAGATATATTTCAGAACAATTTCATGAAAATGATAAATTTAGTGTCAATATGAAGTATTCTGATTACCAAGGTGTTTTGTTTTCCTTACCATTGCTATGAATATTAAAGAAAGTTTATATAATTTTAACTTTTGGTTTGCATTCAAATTTGTTCAATATGATCATAATTATATCAGTTTAACCCCTAATAAACTTTCTTATGCTTAACCAATTTGTTAGTTATTAATAGAATGCAGCAGGTCTGTAAAATAAATTTAAAAAGTTTCTTCTGATATCTTTGAGCATTTCACCAATTATTACTTTTTAGTTCACCAATCATGTATCTCTTTGCATCCAAGCAACAACAAGTATGACACTGACCAGTGAAAACAAAGTGGATGCCTGTGACAATATTAACTTGGTACATTACTGTCACTTTGCAATCAACAGTTCATTCTAGGCCTAAAGACTTCTTTTCTTTTATGGTGTTTATTTCATTAATATATCTTTGTAAGCAGAACAAGACCCTTGGGCCTGTGCTGATATTTTGAAATGAAATGCAGTTAAGTATATTGTTTGTAATTATGGCTATAAATTTGTAATTGATATTTTAACAAAATCAAACTCCCCTAATTAAAAAATATATAAATGTATTTACATGAAAATACTTGGGTTGGAACAAACAAAGGCAATGCCCCCAGCAGAACTTAGTGCAATTTTAGTATCAGATTCATGAAATCCAGAAAACACTAGTGCTGGAATGAGCCATTTGTAGTGACATGTTGGAAATTGAGTTGTGCTCTGAAATTAGCTGCAAAGGATGAGCCAATACTTAACAATATGTGCAATGTTGCTCATACTCTTCATATCTGATTTAAATAAATAGAAAGTCGCCATGTTCATTAATTAGCACAAGTACTTCCACCTCTGTCCAATTTAAGGAGAATTAAGGATAGAGTGTTACTTGGGTCTAGGATCAATTTCCTAGCTTGTCTTTGTCCTGGTTAGGTTAGCCCCCTAGGTTGGTATTTTCTCCCTATCTGTTTACTGCACTTTTAGAAGGACATGTACTAATTCGAACCAGGGATTCAGGGCCAACATAGTGTGTTACAGTAATCTCTTTGACCATATAATCTTCTTCATTTCCATAAACATCCCGATGGCCTGGCACTGACTGCAGTTCAACCCTGTCACAAGATACCAGGCAGTCAGAACATTAAGGCATGCCCATGCCAATCTAGATTTAACCTGATAGGAGGAAATTGCTTTAAATCACTTTGGCTACTTGTGAGGATGAGAATTTGCTTACCATGGATGCCTTTCTTCAGTCTGGCACAATATGATACATTGCTCTTTGTATTATCAAAAAATATGAACACAATGTCTTTACACTTTTAGTTATACAGCACCATCTTTTTGCATCACTTCTCATCACGGCACAAATATACATTGAATGAATGGACATGAATATATAAACAGAATAGTTTTGAAGTTTAAAATTTAGAAAGAGAAGAAAAAAGTTTTTATGTGTATTCATAGAAAAATAAAAAAATGCTCACTAATCTAGCACAGATTGGCCTTAGGGCTATTGCAAAAGAGTTTGTGTATCATTTCTGGATTTTGTATCAACTAATACTGATTAACTTGGTCTCACATGTAAACCATCCGTAGTCACAGATGAAAATAATTACATCTAAAATTATCTTTTGCAGACAAGAAAAAAAAAACAATTATAAAAATGTGTTGTCCTCTGTAGGTTCTGGGCTATAAAATTTACATTTCTGTAATCTTAAAGCAAATTTTGTTGATCCATAACTGACTATGACTCATTGGGCTTATTTTGAAAGAGATTTTCACAACATTAATTCTAATACAGCATCAAGGATTTCAATACAATGTTTCTCATTTATTTTGGCCTTGTTAACTAGTCTGTAAACTGGGTGTCATCAGACGGAGCAATATCAGGAGAGCTTTTGAAATGATTTATGATAATGGGGGACAAATTTATTTCATAAAAATTAATGACGGATTATTGCTCCATGTTTATACAAATTTCTATACCACAATTCAAACTGCATACTAAGAATATTGAATCAACATAGTAAACCTAAAAGCACTTATAATCATTTTCCAGCACTCTAACGTGTATGGATGCATAACTGTGCAATTCTTACCTTTTAAATATTTTTTCTGGCTATGTAGTGTAGCCAAGATTGAGCCCAAGAAAAATGATGGAGTGATATTTTGTTTTAGTATCAAAATAGAGACCACATAGTTCTCATTCCTCCCATTGATTCTTTTATTAATATAACATGCATTGATATTTTTGGTAAAAGGAACCGGATATATTAACAGATTATCTTCCCTTGATAAAAGAAGCAATTAAAGCTTCATTTATGTTTACTGTTCAAATTATATACATATATGAAATATTTTGCATTCTGTTATGTAACTTTATAAAATTATGCATTGTGTAGAAAGACCATAGCACAAACATCAGATGGGATCTTAGTACATTTTAGATTTGAAACAATGGCAAAAATTTCTTCTAGGAATATTGAATAAGGGAAGGTGGAATTATTATAGTTCCTAATTTCAGTCACCACTAAGCCAAAATATTTGATCTCTTGGTTTTCACTCTGGTCAATAAATGTGGATAAGTTTTAGATCATAATCATATTTTCAGGTAGTTTGATGTGATTTTATTCCAACAGGGGAAGTCATCTTGAAGTAGGTTAAGAAGTTTAATTCCATAAATAGAATATGTGATATATAGTTGGGAAGCAATGGAGTAACAAAAGTGCAAACTTGCTCTGTCACACAATTATCTCTTGGTTTTTGTGATTTGCAGAAAGTGGTTTTCCAATTGTTTTTCCCATTCTTGTCACAGAAGTGTAGATATATTTTTTAAATCCCATTAGGTCAGTTGCCAAGTAAAGGTTTTTTCTGGAGTTTTTCCTTACCTTGACATGGTGAATACAAGCAACTTTTTAGTGACTCCAGTTCATTTGAGCACTCATTTCATCAAATGATCATTCTTTGTCTATTTAGACATTTGTTGCAATGAGAGTTGTTCAACTTTAGCAAAAATAAAAATTATAACAGGGAAATGGATTAGAATACATGAATTAGTTAAATATCTATTAATATGTTTGGTTGCTTGTGGTTGTTGGGGATACTGATATTAGCCTAGCTTCCCCATAAAGAGCTTCCAAATTATTTTTCATTTGTTTGTTGCTATCTGGTGGCCTGCATTTCAGTAGACATTTTATTATTTTAATAGTATTCACACCCTTATACAGTGGGCAGTGGATATGCCTGATTAATTTCATCCTGAAGGTATGTTCTTATGGGAAATCATGCCCAACAATTAAATGGAATTGGGCAATTCCATTTTTTCATGGGTTCAATAAAAGACGTTTGAAAGTATTTAGATCTTCATATGGTTCTACTTTAAGTTATTGTTTCATATTTGGTTGTTTCCTTTTCAGATATTAATCGTTTCATGAGCTTCAATTTGGATTATTATTATTTGGTTTATTTACAGACACTCCTTAATATCTCAGTTCAGCAACATCCCATTCTATTCATGGCGTGAAACAGCCAACAAAGTTTGCTCAGAGGCCTATTTTTTCTTTATCGTGGAGTAAATGTACGACACATGACCCATGGCTTTAAATGCCTTCCAAAGGAAGTCATACTATGGATTTTTATGCCCGAAGAAATCCATTGGTCCTGGCTAGGGTCTAACCCGCTATCTTGGGTTTAGGAAGCAAGTATGATAACCACTACTCCACCAGGACCGACTTTAAATTTAAAAGATAGTAGTAGTTCAAAAAGTGGTTTTAATTTTTTTTTGTTATTTTTAATTAATAAAAGAAATATATCTATTTATATTTAAGTTATCCAGAAGATACTTTTAATCCAAAGATACAGCAGTACAGAAAGACAGCAATATACAGCAATATTTATCCAGCAAACCAAGAAGAAATGTCTTTTAAATTTTTGGAGATAACAAACATTTAACAATCACAATTACTTTAAAATAAAAATAATAAACAGAGAGTAATTATTGCTGAGTTTGAAATCCTATGCCTTCTCTCCACATTGTGCAAACACTAATTTAATTCATGAATACATTCAGAGTCTATTTAAATATTATTTTTCCAGTTCAGTCATTACCTTTAAAATGTTCATCTTAAAACACCATATTGAGTCCCTATTTCTTCGTGATAAAGGTGATTACTAAGGACAATGCCAGTAAAAATGGGCCTGGGGTTCAAAGGCGTCATAGGTAATTTTTTAAGTGGATACTGAACCCTCAGCCTGCCATTTAACAAGTAGGCACATAGTCTGAGTCATATGAAATTTTCAATGATTCACTTTAAACACCATGGTTATTTTATTACTTTGAAGTATTTTCACAACAATATTTCTATTTCAGATTTGAAACGTCAGCTCTGGATGGCAACTACTACAGCTTAAATCAGGATGACCTTGAAGATATCCATTTCCCTACAGATGTGAATGAAAATAATGAAGAAGTGAAGGTGACCCCATCCCAATTGAAAACAAATGTAAATGCAGAGAGCCTCGTAACAATCCTCAGCCGCCATTTAAGAAATTTATGATAGATCCTGTAACACATGGCGTTGGCAGTGAACAACTGTATCCTTGGCATACACAGCAGCACCCATTAGCACATTGGGATAGTATAACGTCGAGTTGAAGCTCATCCAAATCAGAAACACAGAACCTCGTCATAATCCTCAGCCGCCATATAATACATTAACTAAAGATCCTATGACATGTGGAATTGGCATTAATGAACTTTTTTCTCGGTACCCAGATCAGCAGGACAAACCATTATCAATTGGGTTTCATGAAGATTCAGCTCTGGTAACTACAGGCGTCATGGACTTCATTCCCAGCAACTGTATCATGACATCTTGAAAGAGGACAGCAATGTGGTGACATGCACTTCTGGTTCAGATAGTGCCCCTGCTTCAAGTTTATGTTCCCAGCCTTTTGTGCATGCAAGTGTGAGAAATGGGTCTGAAGAGTTGCACTCTCAAATCGCCCTCAGTCTAGACACCGGGAAAGAACATTATTTGGTAGCAGAAAATAACAATTTATTTAGTGCTCAAAAGATGTATAAGAAAGATTTGTACTTGGGATGATAAAAAATCCAGATGTGGATTCCAGGGTACCAATTCACACCTGAAAACACAGCAAAAACAGGCAGGGCAGAAAACACTTACAAAAAGCTGTAAATGAATGTACCCAAACTGTGAATAGATCATTGTATCCTTTTGCTATTCATTCAAAGGAAATAGATGCAAAACAGCTGAACAGTTTCATGACCATCATACTGCAGCTGGTACTTCTTTGAGGCTGCAAAACATTTTGCTCACTCCAAGTGGTAGTGAAACATTGGCAATGTTATATGCTTCACCATATGAAATGACAAGCTTCTCAGTGTCACATTGTGTAAAACATTTAAGGAAAGCAATGGTGGTAATTTGGGTAGTGGTAAAAAGGGTTTGGAAACAAATAGAGTGAAGGTAGTTCAGCAAAATTATAAAAATGTAACTCAGGAACAGAGAATTGTAAAAACTGCTCATAAAAAGGGAGATATACATACTATCAATGCAGCATATGACAAATTAAGACGTGCCATTCCTGCATGTTCTCACAATCAGAAACTTTCCAAACTTTCAATACTAAGGATGGCTTGCTCATACATTCGTACTTTATCACACATTGCTCGGAATGACTACAGTGCTGATTAGAGTGAATCAACACTTCCAGAATGCATTAACTCTATTTCCATTACTATTCAAACAGAGGGAAAATTATGCAGGAAAGAGGGTGTTCCATGACACTGCATGCTCCATCATATTTTAGTATTTATTTGTGTATTATGCATTAAATGCCACATATTATAATCCAATTCAAGTGGGGTGTTGTATTTAGAGCATATTGGTATTTTTTATATTTCATTTCTGTGTCGTTCCCATCACAGGAGAGCTTTTGTTCCGTAAGCTACAATAATGAATGGTGTCTTTCTTTTAGATCGGCAATTGTATGAGTTTTGCTTGTATTATATGGGTGCTGTTTTTCAATATCAGATAAAAATAAATGTTTACAATGGACTGTTGTAATAACTTCAACATTTCACTTGTTTTTATTCCCAGGAGTATTCCATTCCTACAATCTAAGATTTGATTAATATGTTTTACACCCATATAGTTTATAACATCAAATGTTGGATTATTTATCTAAAAATTATTTAAAAAACCTCAAAAGTTATGTTGTTTATAAACATAAAGACCAAGATTGTTATTTTAGTCTTGTCTTGGAGAATAAAACTCATAAACGTTAATAGTTTTCCTAAGGTAATTTCATTTCCATTATTTTATGTCTTTTGTTATGACCTTCCTTCTCGAAATAATTGTGCAGCGCAAACATTCGATAAGATTAATTAAATTGCAGCTAAAATATCAACACTGGTTAATATTGATGATAGTACGAACGTTACGGGAAAATACATACACAAAGTTTTGAGCGATTTAAAATTTTGCAGGAGGTCCTGAGTGTCGTACGTTTTAGACATTGCCACTGCAAATTAAAGGTAAGATAATATTTCTTACCCCGGAGAAGTAGCATAGATAACTGCAGTAATAATTATGGCGACATAAATTGGTAACACCGAAATGCATTATGCCTTTATTTGGGATACAGATTATGAGGCGATATGAAATACTATGCATAGCAAACCTGAAAATTATGATACCGTAGAGAAACCCATATACAAAACAAATTTAATGTATGGAACTCGCAAAATATGCAACAATATAATACGAAAATTGTTTAAAAGTAAAGCTATAAACTTAAGAGTGACTGGCCTTTCTTATTCTGCCATTTACGAGTAAGCAATTAAAATTAACATTGGAAAATACGTTGTAAACTGATGCAAAACGTCTACTCGCTCTTTCTTGTAGGATAGTCTTACACGAGAGAGAGAGAGAGAGAGAGAGAGAGAGAGATATGGTAGCGCACAGCAGCATTGAGAACGGAGAGATAGGGTACATTTTAGGAAATTTCTCGGGTCACAAACACAGTTCTGTGATATGTATACCCGAAAGTCAAAACTTAAGGTCCCTTTCTGTACATACACAACATAAGCAACTTCGGAATGAACTGTCACTCAGTTCCTTCCGATGTTGACCTAGCAGCGCTTTGTTATGGGACCATCTCACACACCAGCTGAACGTTTTTACATATCCACACACATAACGTGAAGATCCGACTTGACTGTGAAGGCTGCAGGCATTGCCTCCATCTTCTTTCGCTGGTGGTTAGAAGTTGAGACTGTTAAGAAGATCTTGCTAACAGGTTGGATGCCCTTATAATTTTGTATCCGCTTCAAAGTGCGTCTAATGACCAATTAGAGCGTTTTTTCTTTCAAATGTGTCACTCTGAGGTTTTCATGGCATATGACTGTTTGTACATCCATCAAGATCCGTCAAGGGAAGAGCTTTTCTTACTACAAGAAAATTTTCGGAGGGCTGTGCTACAGTTCACCTTTTCTACATAAATGGGTACAAGCACGTTGAAGTCACCATTTTTCAGTTATTGTAAAACTTTAGAAGAATAGTATAATGTTCTTTGAAATGGGCAATTAAAGCCACATTGAAATGTAAGCTTTCAATAAATTTGAAATAGTTTTTATTTACATGTAGAGTTAGTTTATGCCGGGTGGAGAAAAAATATGTACATTAATTTACGAGAGGAAAGCGAGTTTGAGGCTAAGAGCTTTTAGAGTTGGAAAGAATGATCTGAGACGCTTAAACTTGCAGCTTAGGGCACTGTCATGAATCAATGTTATAGCTGTGTTGTGACTTTTAGTGTGTTCATAGCCGTAAAATATAAAGAAATAACAATCGCGGAGGTGCAGTCACTAGCACGCTTTAGTCTAACCACAAGTGATGTGCTGACACTCTGTTTGGAGGTGATAAGGTATTTTGGGATTAGTGAGTTTTTTGAGAGGTCTTTATATGAACGTGAATTGATTAAAGCATGTAATACAGCGCGAAGTGATATCTGTATTTGACAGAATGTACGGTAATCCATTGTGTTTTCAGTCCTCTTTAATGTCCAGAAACGCATTTGTAGCGTTGAATTTAACATCCGCAGCACCTCAGCGGAGGCCATTTGTTTTAATTCTTTGGCCGCCTTCCTACTCGTAAATTCTTGACATATTTTTTACTCACTCTATATTAACATAATATTGCGTTCGGTATTTACGCTTTTTTATTTGCGTTTTTCTTTTACAAGCTCACATATGGACATATCTGGTTGGCAATATTTAACCAAAAGGAGTTTAACAATAATATTGTCAAATCTCTTTGGCCAAATTTGCTTTCAATGGCGTCCTTATACAGTGCAACGCGTTCCTTTTAAAAAAATAAGTGTCCAATATGCCAATTTGTTTTTGCCAGGAGTACGCAGTTTTTGGACCAAAAGGAGGCTTCAGGTTTAATCTTCATAAACTGGTTAACACATTCCTGAAAAAGGACCTTTTCGCCTGTGGAGGGATCATTGCGTATCATGTCATATACTGAAATTTCATATATATATAAATTACCCCGTAACCTTCCCCTAGTGCGACTTTAATCTCGTCTACTACCCTGGTGTCTGTCATACATCCTTCGTACTCTGCATGGGTGCACTCTGTCTGACAATGCATATCTGCGCATACAAGACACAGCAGAAATATTTTACTTTCATGTGGATGGCAGGACGGCATGGTACAGTCTTTCCGGAGGAAGAACTTTACATTTTACTACACCACCCTCAACATCATCCAAATTTTGAAAATATCTATGTGGATTTTAGGATGTCCCAACGGGTAAGCTTGGAAGTTTTTACGAATAGGCACAAACTGCACACGTCATAACAAAACATCTTCATATCTCCAGACATCAGGGAAGACATCATCAGCAAAGGATATTCGCCAATCTCCGAGAAGCAACTCGAGAGTAAAGGTAAGCCCCTGCCCATATTGTAGTTACGCTGGAAGGTACGGAGAAAAACAAAAAAACTGATCTTCGAAAGAGAAATACGCCACACCATAGTACTAATTAAGCAAATTAAAACCCGGAATCATATTACACAGTGTTTCAACAACCAGAAACTTTGACACACATATAAACTTTGTGCACTACACACCAAATGTATACTATGCGGGGGTGCCCACCGCCTACTAACTTACCCCGAAAGAGGCAAGGAAAACGTCACGCCAAAGTGTGCCAACTGAGGCCAACGCCATCCTTCCAACTACGAGGCTGTGATACTTTCCAGAAAGAGCGTGACTGGATGCAAATTGCAGGCCTCAATAGCCAGTTTCTAAAACACAACGGAACCAGACTAATCACAAACACGGGGTTTGCAAGAGAAGGCCACACCTTTCCCAATTGGCAAGCGGGCAGCTGCAGCAGCAGCAGCCCCAAAACGGCACGGTCGAGCCAGCTGCCGATACTCCAGCGCCCACAACAAGGCTGAGTGACATCAAAGAAATTTTTGAAATAGCAAAATCAATGAATGTCACAAAAATTCTGCAGCATCTAAAGATCCTAGTTACTGCCATTAACAGAAGTACGTATTTAATGGGAAAAATAGAAGCAATTGTGACTTTCATAGACAATGCATTCAATTAAATGGCGCCAACAGGAGAGCGCACAACTTCCTTTCGAGCTCTACTCAGGAACAGGCTGGATTTAGCTTTCATAGGGGAAACAACTTAAAACCGGGGCATGTATTCAATATCCACGACTACTTCATAATACGTACAGATAGAGATACTAAGCCAGTGGGGCCATTAAATCGAACATTGTTTTCGCCCGGGCACAATTTCCACGCATGCAATGCCTCGAGTGTACTGCAATAAGAGCAGGAACACAAAACCAACCTATATTACTGGTTGCTGCATACCGGCCTCCAGTTAGCCGGGGCCTCATAGAGTATCTGAACAAAATTCTTGACCTGGAAGAAAATGAACTCATTTCAGAGGATTTCAACGCCCACCGCCCAATTTGGAGTTCGAGCAGGACTTATCAATTAGGTACCACTCCTGCAAATTACATATTGCATAAAGAAGACGTTGAGATACATGGCCCCTCTAACCCCACGTTCTATCACGCGTCTGGACTATACGAGCCAGACATTCTAGACCTCGTAATTGCAAAGCAGGTGCGCGTTGAACAACAGCTACATGTTACATAAATTGGATACATCCGAGCTGGAGTACACCAGCACAGAGAAAATCGAACAGTGAGTTGCAAGCATTACTGCTTCTCTGCGGAAAGCCAAGATAAGCGGTGCCGATTTTCCCAAGCGCATACCCCCCTGGGCCACTTACCCAGAGGTGGAGCACCTGATTGCTAGGTGAAGAGGATGCATGCGTCAGTGGCGAGAAATCGGAGCACCCATATTTAAAGTCGCAGCAAACAGGCTGCGTAAATTGATGAAAGTGCAAATAACCGCCAATAAACACGACAGGTGGGAGAAAAAGATCCAAAATTGCATCCACAATGATTGCTCGCTGTGGCAAGTGCTACGGAGCTTCAAAAGGCCGGCTTAGTGAATACTAAACTCAGGCTCTTCAAGGGCAGGGGGGACTTGTGTTCTCAACTACAGACAAAGCAGAAGGATTTGCAAACATGCTCGAGCATCGCTTTAAAGAAAATCCAAGTATCAATGAAGTGCACGAACACAAGATTGAGATTTGTTTTCTAGCGTGGGAAGCCAATGAGCCAAAACAAAAATTACCCCTGTTTACTACCCGGGAAGCCTTCCAGCAACTAATATCACTAAAATTAGGCATAGCCGCTGGCCCAGAAGGAGTGCGCAATGAAGACTTACGCAATATGCCCCGGATGGCACTAGTTCAAGCCACGAAAATGTTGAACGCTTGCGTAAAGCACCATTACTTCCTTGCTGCCGGGAAGCGAACAAAAGTTGTCATGATACATAAACCAGGCAAAAATATTCGGTATCCAAAATAATTACCGACCAATACTGCTCCTCCCTGCCTTTGGTAAACTGTTCGAGAAGCTATTACTGGCAAAAATACAAAAATCTGTCTGGGAATACAGTGTAATATCAAAATTTCAATTTGGATTCAGAAAGCATCACTCAACCGAGCTGCAACTGTTGAAATTTACAGATAATGTTACAAAAAAGTTTAAAAACGGGACCTCCACATTGGCTCTATTTCTCGACTTGGAATCTGCTTTCCATCGATGCTGGCACAAGGGCATTATCTTTAAATTGTGTAAAAACCCACCACTGCGGGGTTACGCCCCATCATTCAGTTACCTGCAAAATCGCAGCTTCCACGTACAGATCTCCCAAAACAAATCAACACAAAGGCAAATACAAGCAGGAGTTCCATAAGGAGCCATAATGGCCCCATACATCTACGTTGTCTACACTGTCTACTTCGCAGAAAACCAGCAATGCAAGGTAGCCATGCATGCCAATGATACGGGCCTGTATGTCCACACCAGAACCACAAATATGCCTTAACAACCTACAGAAATACACCAACATCTTCCTGTTCTGGCTACAGACCAGGAAAATTCCATATAAACCTAACATAGTGCACACCGCTATACTTCACCAAGAAAAACAAACCCACGGATATGGAAATATGTATAAATGGGTAACAGGTACCCTTCCGTCGGCATACGCTCTACCTAGGCGTCGATCTAGATTCTGTAGCTGCGGGACCACCTGAAAAACATAGCCAGCCGTGGGCGGAAGCCTAAAGTTGTGCGTGCTCCAATATTTCGAATCAAATTCGTAAAATTAAGAACTAAAATAACATTGTACAAAGCATTTATTTTAAGCTTACTAACCTTCGCCAGTGCAGCATGGGCTCACGTCCCAAAAACTGTACAGGCACCCCTACAGACAACACAAAATCCAGCGATCAGAAAACTACATCACGTACGAAACATAACCACGAAAAAGCCATACATCGGGAGATAGGGGTCAAGCCTATAGAGGAACTAATCAATACCAAATTACCGCAACTCTGGGCAAAAATACGGGTTCACCTTATATGGTAATCCAAAACATAGGCAGAAGCACACACTTACATTGCAAGCACAGGTGGATAAAAATGTTGAAAATAAGTAAATATGGTTTCTTTACTTCTCTACCTATAAATAAAGGCAAACTGCCCTATCCTCTCTCTTCACCTTCTCACTCTTTTCCCCTACTATTGTAATATATATATATATTACCATACATTCAATTAATTAAGGCAATATATTAATAATAAGTTTCTCATATTCCAAAATAAGGAATATTCATGGTTGCATTGAACTCTCATTCCCACATCCCGGTCACATGGTAGCCAGCATTTCTCACCAACTTCCTGACCTTTGCGGTGTTCTCACATCTGGAGCCCTTGGTCACTTACCCGTGTAGTATAACTTAGAATTCCTTTTCGGGTAATATCGTGTGCAGCCGTGAAAGAAATAGACCAATTTGTCTTCTGTGTATCCGTCCACTATATGGCCTAAAACTTTAATTTCTGGACCCCGATAAGCGTGATGTATGACGCAAGATTGCTGCTGCTACAACGAAGACAGTCAGATGCACGGTATCCCTGATTGTTCTTCAGCTAAGCTATACCCATTTCCTGGAATTAACGGAATTTTATTTCTAGGCCGGAATCACTTCCAGTTAACGTTCATACATGGTGACGCATTCTCAAAACTGGTCAACACCGTGCTCGACAGTGAATTGTTTACTAAATTTGGAAATACCGCGACTCAAGAAAAATTGGTCTGTTTTGCAGTTATCTACCTTTTTTTTTTTTTTTTCATGTTGAAGACATAATTTGAGGACACCACCTCATTATGCCACTGCTCGAAATTCTTACGGGCATCTACACTCATGCCATCAGGACAGTAATATTTCTGCCCAAATACAGGATTAACAAACTTTTCGTTTTCCATGGTATTAAACAGATAGGAAAATTAACCTTAACGTTCGGGGAGTTGAAAAGTCTTTCAGAAGCAAGACTGTGGCATAGGAATGAAATTCAGTTCAGCTATAAAGTCATACTGTTATGTTTCATTTTGCCACTTTTGCTTCCATTCATGATGAGCTTTGGTGTCCAATTTGGACTGCACACCATATGTTTTAGCAGAAATTGCCCATCATAGTACCTCAAGCTGTGCGATATGATAACAATGTGACGGAATTCGAACCAGGGCTGTGTGATGAGATTTTTTTTCACAGGGTCCTTGTCAAATACATATTCTTTAACACCACACTGCGTCAAATAACATCTTGAGAGGTTCATCAATGCACAAAGCACGAATAAGAAGTGTTCTGAATACACTCGAAATCTATGAACATGAACATGAAATTGTTTCGCAAATTTGGAGATTTGTACAGCCGAATGTAACACTCATGTTTAGCATCAACATGGATCTTACAAGCACTACAAAAATTCCCTAGGCCTCACAATTACAAGTTTGTTGCACAAATTTCAGAATTTTTCTACGTCACACATTGACATGAACTTGGGGTAATAATTCCCCTTTATCGAACGGTAACTAAAGCAGGTATGCCATTGAAGACGCGATGACAAGCGTGACACCTCACGCACCTATCAAATGAAGGTGGGCTTCGCTGACGACACGTGGAGCAGTTAGTTCGCACCGGTGTACTTCTTTTTTATTTAGAGAGGTAAAATTGCAATATCGGCAATATCATTTATACTTGAAGATCAGCTGCAGGTTCACATTAGCATTAAAGTAGTTGTAGTGGAAAATTAAATCGATATTATTTATTATGGTTGTTGTTGTTGTTTTTTTTTCTTTTTTATTTATTTTTTCTTTTTTTTTTTTTCTTTTTTGCTTGTACAGCACATTTTCCCCTCAGTGGTTGCCAAAAACAGGTAATGGAATAATCCTTAAGTGCCATCTAAAAGAGTTTCACATCGTCGAGGGTAAAAGGACCATCGAATTTACCTATTTTCTCCTAATATAAGTAGCTAAGTTACACTGTCGCAGCTTATTATCTTGGAGTAAACTGCATTATTCGCGCCAGCACGAGAGAACGCCTCGACGTAAAGAATGTTTAAAAATCCCCGTGGAAAAAGTTTGCTCAATTTCAGCTGCGACATCTGCGGCCTCATTGCCTGGAAGCCACACATGTCCAGCTGCTCATAGCAGTGTCTCGCTGACGCCAGCTTCAATAAGTGTAAACACCGCTTCCTGGATCTTCTGTACAAGAGGGTGGTATTTGTACAGGTTTTTAAAAGATAAAAGGGCACTCAAAAATCGGAACAAATAACACTGTTCTCCAGCTGCTGTTCAAAAACAAATAAAATCGCCCAATAAATAGCATAAATCTCAGTCATAAAAATAAATGTTGCAGCGCTAAGACCAAATGTAAAACTACCTCCATTAAAAACAAAGGTACATCCAGCACCTCTATCGATTTCCAGCCGTCGATAAAAATAAATTACATCTAGCAAAGGAAGAGGCGATCCTGCTAAAATGTCGACGAATAACAGCTGCTGCGGCCGAAGACTTAGGACAAGACGTAAGCCCAAGATGAACCGGGGCATCTGCTGAAAGCCAAGGAGGAGAAGAAGATTCCCCGGCTAAGAAAAAAAAGCAGGTAACTCTACGTCCAGATTCCTTAACACCTCCCGAAAACGAAAACCAGCAGGCTTAGGAGTAAAAGACCGAGCAGATTTACAAAGGAACAAGCGACACGTTAAAGAACGGCTCATTCGTGGGATGTCTAGGTTGCACAGCTATTCGACAACCATAAGAACCAAGTAAAACATCCCGACGATAAGAAAGGGGAGGTTCTCCAGAATCCGAACATAACCTCGACACAGAACTCGAAGGGAATGCTTCAATAGAGATAGGAATTTCCCGGTGATGAATGGGATTAAGGCGACCAAGAACTGAAGACCTTGTACGGCCATAAATTAGGTAGCCGCAATCTAGTTTGGACCGGATTAGAGAGCGGTAGAAACGTAAAAGACCCGTCCGGTTAACTCTCCAGGATGCGCCACTTACAACACGTAAAAGACATACAGAACAGTCACACCTGCCTCTAAAATGCGCTATATGGATCACCAGCATAATTTCCTATCAAATATTAAGCCAAGGAACCTAACTTTCTCTGCAAGGCGAAATCTACTGGGCCAAGATGGACAGGTGATGAAGGGCACTCCTTTCAGCGCCAGAAATTCGTGCAGACGGTCATCTCAGCAAAGAAACAGAACCCCTGGTTTGCACTCAGCATATAGGCGGTCGAGACAGCGCTGGAGGCGGCGTTCGAACAGATAAGTCCTCCGAGACGAAAGAAAGATATCAAAATCGCGGACGAACAACGAGATTGGATTCCAGGTGCAAACACTCTGTGATAGAACTGATAGCAATGGCAAACTGTGTGACACTAAATACCGAGCCCTGAGGTACTCCGTTCTCTTGAATAAAACGAGATGATAAAATTAAACCCACGCCAACATTAAAAACTCGGTCTTTCAAAAATTCCTTAATAACAACAGATATCCGACTACATACATGTCAATTATGAAACGTACAAAGGATTCCATTTCTCCAACAAGTATCATAGTCTTTCCCCAGATCAAAGAATTTAGCAACTGTTTGATACTTCCGTACAAAGCCGTTAATAATATGGGTGGAAAGAGTCACAAGACGAGCGATGATGACGAAAACCACACTGGATGTTCATCAATAGTACATTTACTCAAACCATCACATAAGCCGCTCGCTAATCCTTCGCCCCATCACCTTGCAAACGCAACTGGTGAGGAACATCGGACGGTAACTGAAAGGAAGGTGTGAATCTTTTCCAGGTTTAGGTATGGGAATGACGGTGACCACTTACCAAGCGCTCGAAAAAGTGTCATTACACCAAGTAGAATTAAAAATTTGGAGCAAAAAAGCCTTGCCTTCAGCTGACAAATGCTATAATGTAGAAGTATGAATTCCTACAGACCCCGGTGCGCAATGCCAAGAGGTAGAAAGGGCGTGCTCCAATTCCCAGGCAGTGAAAAGGATACTATTACTCACCTGGTTGCCGGAGGCCAAACAGAATCTTCTCGATTCAGCCTGCTCCGTTAATGTGCGAAATGAAGGAGTATATTTGGCGGAGCTCGAAACATCAGCGAAAGTGCGCCCTGATTTATTGACTATGTATATCGGAGTAGTAAGTGCTTAATTTTGTACCTTAAGAACGGGTATATGCGAAAGCCCCGGTTTGCCTGCAACGCTGCGAAGCTTAATCCAAAAATAGAAGAAAGCGCTGATCTGTTAAATGATGAAGCGAAACAACCCAAGACACCTTTTGCTATATTGGATGATTCGACGGCATATAACGCGCAGCTGTTTGAAGCGAATCATGTTTGCTCAAGTAGAGTGGTGAAGAAAACCTCGCAAAGGATCTCGGTGTGCAAGTAATGCGTCCCGGCATTAATCGGTCCACCAAGGAAGGAACCGGAAGGCGTGTGGGGTGGGAAGATGACCGAGGAATTGTCAGATCTCTAGCTGTGATGATGACCGTTTCGAGGTGCTCGATCTCTGCACCGGTGGATGAAAATTCATACCCTGAAAATACAGTCAAAGAACGGAGGAGGTGCCTATTCGCCTTCTCAATAAATCACCTTGGTGCGAGCTGAGAATGTACATGTGAAGAAAACATGTGTTTCTGTCGCGGACATTGGTCACTGAGTATAAATCAGAAATGACGTTCCAGATAAAATGTACAGCAAGATGAGCAGCATAAGATTATGGCGGTCCGGAAAGTCTGCTAACATGCTACCCTTTGCACACTTCGTGGTGGAACCCCATAGGGGATGGTGCGCATTAAAATGCTCCAAATGTAAGACAGGGGGTGGTAGCGGGGATAAAAGATAATCTTGATCGACCGCTGCGACAATAGCAGATGTAGGCTGTAAAACTAAGACCAGAAAAATAAACTGTAACTGCAGGAATCTGGAGGTTTAATGAAGTAATGTATACGTCATTCCTGATGAGAATTAAATCTATGCCATGCACAGGGGTGCCATTTTCTGAAGCAATATCAAATGTCAACGAAGAGTAACCACGAAAAATGAACGAATCAAGTGGTCGAAGTTTGATTTCTTGGAGACACACAAGCGGAGAGTCAGTGGATCGTAAAAATAACTCCAGATGAGGTCCTTCGCCTGCGGAGTTCACGCATATTCCACAAAAGAATAGCTATTGTTAAAATGAGCTAAAATAAATAAAAATGCCACCTTACTTTTTGGTCGGCCTAGAACAAATCAACCGTCCTTTTTCATTTACATGGGACTCGGTGGTTTGCCTAGAGCAGGCAAAACCTGCTCCATGATATCCTCAAAAGAAGGGCTCTCCCACTGAGAGGTTTCCACCGTTTGGATGTAGAAATTGGCGGTGACGACGACCGCCTAGCGGGCTTGCTCACATTATGGGAGCTTGACCTCGGAGGAGGAAATGGGCTCTTCTTCTTATCAACAGGAGGGGACATTTTCAAGAAGTCAGACCTTGTGTAAACAGTCTTAAATTTAATTTCATGCCCATTAAAACTACCTGCTGGGGTTTCTCGGTAGAGCGTTTCGGAGAACTTGCTGCATTATGGACCCGTGTGAAAACAAGGTCACAGGTCTCTATGCTGATGTCGGGCTGAAGAAGCTGAAGAAGCTATTGCGCTGTATGTACCGGTATTAGGTACTATGGGATGGCGATATTAAAATCGCTCACGGACTTCAATAAAGAACAGCTTTTCCTTCACCCGGATTTCCTGAAAACAGGGTTCATCGCAATAGCGAGGACAGTCCGGGATGAGGCTGGATGATTCCCTCGGCAGTACACGTAGATGGGAACGGATGTACATACTCCTTCGTGTCTTTTCTGACCACAGATTCCATAGGTTGAAGAGGCACTCTTACAAGATAGGCGTATATGGACAACACGCTCTAAGCTCTAATAACATCGTAACGAGCTGGAAATATACGGGCGCACCTCAATCACCTCGTAATCAGCTTTAATTCCCTGCGGTAGGTTCACCAGGTTAAATGTGAGGAAAAGAGTACAGGTTGGCCATACTTCTCCGTCTTTCCTCGCCTGCACACGATACACTGACGTGACCTCTTGGTTTTCCAGACACTCTGGATTTCCGGGACAGGACATGCCAACAAGGACATTAGTTGTAATAAAACCACGCGACGAATTTAGAATTCTATGTTGCTAGACAAGGATCGGATAACCGTGGAGAATCGTCGCCTTCTGCAATGAGTTACTTTGTGATAGTACAAAAGTTTCTTTCATTTGATACTCATTACGAAGACTACGTGTACAGAATTGCACGGGACCAACTATGGAATCGATGTTCTTCTGCATAACCAACGGATTTACCCTGCTAAAATATTGACCTTCTTCTGTTCTGACCATGAGGGGCTGAACTCAATGTGAAGTCGGTTTCACCATTATCGGAATGATTTTTTTGGCCGCCCTGTTACTGTGGTTAATTACTTGGAAACTAGATTGCAAGGCTAGGTCTAAGCTTACCTGTATCAAGTCTGCAGGCGGCTCATTGTCGGCAGAAGAAGAGTTGCCGGTAGAAGAGGAGGGGTTGGCAGGGGGCGTATTGACAATAGCCGCGTTGTTGCCAGAAGGTGTGTTGACAGAAGTCGTGTTGATCGGAGAAACCGTATTGAGGGCCGAAGCTGAGAGGTCGACAGAAGGCTTTTTGTCGGCAAAAAACATGACGTTGGCACGGTAATAGTTGAAGACATATTGTTTCACACTGATTATAAGGTAATCACGTACTTCAATATCATGAAATGTGATCTCCAGGCGATAAGGTCCCAATTTTATGCAGCGTTTTTCAGTGACGTAATGAATTTGGTTTCTCATGCTTTGCCCCGTCCACTTGGGTTCCAGCCAATGATAATGGTTTTTCTACTGCATATGTTCACACTTCAACCAAATCAGATTGGTTTTCGCCTGAGGTAGTGAAAGCGTGTGCAAGTTCCAGTTTCAAGGTAAAAACATAAATGCTTTTAAGAGTGGAATTCGCTACGGTAATAGACCTTTTAAGAAAGGAAAAAATACTTTCAGCAGGGTGGGGACGCAATAACAGTGAACAGACAGATTTCTCCCACGTTCCACAATAAATAGCTAGGAATTTGTTTACAGTGAAATAATTTTAAGTGAGTATATTCGAAAATTGTTCGCTACGGCAATAAATGCTTTTAAAAGAGAAAAAGGTGGGATGGGAGAGAATATAAGTGAAAAACTTTAAGACAAATGGCTCCGAGATTCTCAAAATAGATCGCTAGGAATTCGTTTGCATTGAAATAACTTCAAATGAAGATATTCGTAAAAACTTTCGCTGCGGTAATAAATTCTTTTAGGAGAGAAAAATATCGGTTGGGAAACAATAAAAATAAATAGCTTTCAGAAGATGTCGCCTAACGTTCAAACAATAGTTCACTAGGAATTCATTTACAGCGTAAAGAAAATGTTTTAACACATGGCATCCTTAACAATAACAGTTAAAGTGAGAAGTTAACAGACAAATGGCATAAATCAAACTTAATAGCTCGCCGAGAAGACGAAAACGCAGAAACAAAAAATGACCTCCACCGTGGACAAAGGTGTTGCAAATATAGAATTACTACCGCAGGTAGCCAGTGAGCGGGTAGACAGGAGTGAGCGAGAGGAAACCATGAATTTACCACTTCCCCAAAGAGCTGTTTTATATTTTTCTCAAAAATTATTAATAAACGCAATTTATAATTATATTCGTGTAAAAGCACTACATATTCCAAGTTATACTAAAATGTAGTAAGGGACCCCACTAGGATCCAAAATTTCTTTCGGAAACTTAACTAAGTTAATTAGTTTTCGCATTTTATTCACGCTTAAGTATTTTCATCAATACCAATCATATTTTAAGAATGTTTTTTGCTTTTAAAAATGTTTTCATATTTTAAAAATTATTTTTAAAAAAATTGTCACATTTTAACAGTGTTTTTTTTTCATTAAAATATTTTTGCATTTAAAAAAATATTTCGAATTTTAAGAACATTATTTGCATTTAAAAACGTTTTCGCATTTTGTAATATGTTTTTGCATTTAAGATTGTTGCATTGTTTTCGCATATTAAAAATTGTTCGCATTAAAAAAAATTGTTTCTCATTTATAAATATGTTTTCACATTGTAATAATTTTGCAATTATTATTTATTATTATTATTATTATTATTATTATTATTATTATTATTATTATTATTATTATTATTATTATTATTTTGCAATTTACGAATGTTTATTGCATTTAAATTTGTTTCCGCATTTTGTTTGAATATACTTTAAAACACACATGTGCTGATGACGTAATGTGCATGTTCACACTTGTTAGCAAAACCAGATGATATCGCTTGCAATTTCCGACCGACTTGTGAGCGTCACCCGAATGTGCATCAGTATCGAGAAATCAACTTGGCAATCAACTTGATCCATGTAGCGCTACGCTAACTAATGAAATACCGAGTAACTAGGATTTTGGTTCTGTGTCTACGTTGCAGCTGAATGTGCCATACATCGTGCAAGGCGTTCGGACCATCTCCCACAGGGACGAACCCAGAATGTTTGTCCGTTTCGAGAACGGGAAAGAAGTGCTTTTACCAACAAGATTCAACAACTTTTCTGCAGAACTCATGAATTAATTCAACTCTTTGGCCTTTTACATAGTGTACCAGAGAATGGAGTTTCTCCGAAACGGCTACCGGCGGCACATTAGAATATTACACCAGCGTAAAAGCATGACGTGTCAAACGGCAAAACACTCACTCTATTTTGACACGAAAACTACGTCTCATTAATCCCCGATGGCGATTTCTCAGGAACCCGTCCGTTACCACTCCACAGGAGGATGAAACCGAGAGCAGCAGCGACGACCACAATGACGCTGGTGTGTCATTTGACAAAGGAACATTTACCACATACCTTTTTTACGGGGACCCCAACATTTTCGTGACAAAAGGAGATACCGCCAAGTAATGTTTTTTATCCGACAATTATATATATATATATATATATATATATATATATATATATAAACATTGTTGTATAACAAATAAAAACGTCCTGACTTAACGTATCTTTAACCGTGTGGTCGTCCACAAACTGCTGATTACGCACCGCATGATATACACCGCAGTAGGGTACTACAATACCCGGAGAGTGCGCTCAGGTGGGATGTATACTACTCGGGAGTCACAGCGGTAACTCCCGCCGAAACAAATGTAATATTTACGCAACTGATTCAAGACCGCCAATGGTGGCCAAGGTCTTTAAGGCGCTGAATCATGAGCGGATGTCTTGGGTTCGAATCCCGCCAGGACGTCCTCCCTGACTGAGTTTTTTTTTTTTTTTTTTTTTCCAGGTTTTCCTCAGTGCTCATAAATTACAAATGCCGGGGAGATACCCTAAACTTAGGCCTGGAACATTTCCTTCCTTAAAAAAATATCCTTTCCCAATATATCATTTCATCTCATGTATCATCAGTGTGCACCGCCTGTGGTGCCCCATTAGTAAAAACGGGCATTAAACACTATACAAAAAAAAAATGATTCAAGTTCACGCATTTACAACTACCATTACAATGAAAATAAGCAGGTATCTTATAATAGTATATGTTGGAACGGTTGTTATGCTACATCCACACCTTTCTGGCGTCTTTAAAGAAAGTTGTAATGCACAAGCATCAGTTCATCTTCCGAACTGTTATTTCGACGGAAAAATTACGGGCTTTGGAGCAGAAATAAACTCCGATTTTGTATACAAAATTACATTTAATGACCAGAAAATACGCGTAAGATGGTAGTAAACGCATAAAAGATAAAAGGTTCTGTCATTCTTTTATGAGAATGCAATAGATGCACAAAGATTCAGAAATTAAGTACTTGCAACATTTTTCGAATAACTGGCTGATTTTGAATACCGATCTGGACGTTTTAGAAAAAACATTGTCATAGCTCATACAGCTTATGAATAATTTAATTTTGAAAATGTTTCAAAATGGGATACTAAATAGAGGAATATGGCCGCTCTAACCCCTGATGTGAAAGTATGCGATATTTATTTATGGGGAAAGTTGAAAATAAAGTATATGGAACAAATACGAAATGAAAGAAAAAAATGACTCAAGTGCAAAAATTAACTCAATTTTGGATGGTGAGCGAAAGGGTGTGAATTAAATTTTCTAAAATGATGCCAAAAATGTGTGGATGAAGCAGAAAGCAGTAATTCCAACGTCTCCTGTCATAATGTACGTTCTTTTGTTCATTGAATTTGTAGTTATAATTGCAAAAACTCGAGCCATTTGACCGTATATTACACCCACTTTATCGAGGGTTATCGCCATCCTGCCAGCTGTCGTAAAACGGGCGAATAAAACCATGAAAGACCAACTATTTTAATTGAACATTACGACTGTTATTACCGCCCCGGGTGGCCGAGGTCGTTAAGGCACGGACTCGTGAGCGGAAGATCTGGGGTTCGAATCCCGCCAGGACCGTTCTCCCTGACTGAGGTCTTTTCCAGGTTTTCCTCCGTCCTCATAAATGGAAAAAGCCAGGGAGGTAGCCTAAACTTAGGCCTGGAACGTTTCCTACTTAAAAACAATCCTTTCCCAATATAACATTTCATATCATATATCATCAGTGTCCTTCGCCTTTGGTGCCTCAGTAGTAAAACCGGGCGTTAAACACCTTTAAAAGAACTACTGTTATTACATCGATAGTGAAAATGTTCCTATCTAACATATTACAGTATTTATTTATTGCTCAATTTAAACTACCACTGCATCATTATCATTATTTTCGGTTATACCCCTTACAAAAGAACAATTTTTTGAGGATACATTAAAAGTTATATTGAATTACATTAATCTTTATTAAATTTCCAACTATCACTTTCTAAATTTTAATATGGCATATAACACTAATGCTACTGAATATGACAATTCCTCTTTTATAACTCCAATAAAAATATTGGCACCTATTTCAATAAATGCTTGCTTGATCTTTATTTCTAAAAACCCAACAGTTTCTTGAACTCCCGAATCTAAGCGTTATTCAACATATATGAGTTATACTGCAGGGCTGTAATGTAAAAAAACTAGATTGCTCACTACAGTACAGTTTTTAAAAGTGGCCATCTATCCGGAGAGTTTCCCAAGTTTCATGACAATCGCAATAAAATGTCAAGAATTGTAAATTTATGGTAGTTAAAATATTATTTTAGCAATTATAATTTTAGAGCGCTTTTTTCAAAATGCTGGAGATAAAAAGTCTCGGTAGTTTATATCGAAGTTTGTTAAAGTCACACTAGGCCTGCTTTCAGGGTATCAATTAATGCAACCCGATATATTTGAATTATATGCTTTATAATATGACTGAGATAATTTTTCTTGAGTTTATTTCGTTCATTAATTTATTTCAACATGATCATTTGATGAAATAAGGTATATTGAGAAAACTTTTTATAATATTTTGTTTTTACGTTGCGACATCGTCAATTCTCCTAATTCTGGCTGTACGCTATGTATAAATTAAGAGCGCTAATAGTAAAATCACAGAGTGATATACAGGGTGTTAAAATAATGTTTTCATTTAACTTTTTAAAGAGTTTCATTTTACGTGCTAAAAACCAATATATTCGCAAAGATGACTGAAAAAGTGAAACAGTTATTAAATACATTGCACCTATCACGAAGAGGGAAATTCTGAAAAATACCTTTACCTTTGCGGTTGCTTGCTGGCTGATGATTGGTGTACGAAAATGCCATTCATTTCACGAATGGAGGAAGTTGATATATTAAAAACAAAATTTTCAGCAGTTCTAGAGATTTAATTTCATGGAATGGTTCTATTTAATATCCACAAGTATGAAAACACAAAAAGCATCAAGTTACTCTAGAAACACTGAATCAGATGAACAAGTTACACTTTAATCGAAACGTATGCATAACAAGTTTAAATAGGTGAAGGAGCGTTTCTACCCTAAAGAGGTTTCGTTCAGTTAAGGTTCTTATGCACATTTGACCTATTAGCTTTAACTTGTTAGTAGGAAAAATAAGTACTTCAGTTGGTAATTCAAAGGTAAATTCTGCTCGAAGTGGTGGTAGTGATAATTCATATAGCCGTGCAAAGAAAACTGTACTATCATTCCTACGTGAGATTCCTCGCTTACTAGCAGGCAAGAAAACATTAATCACAGGTTAGTGATTTTTTTATGTGGAAGTGGTTCTTAGGACTGTTACAAATGTTTGAAAACTAGGTTAACATTATCTAACGTTACAATTTCACTTGAAATAACACTCTGCTAAATTATAATCACTTTTGAAGCCCATTGTCAGATGCAGAAAAAAACTATTACAAATGTTTTAGATACGTGAACCACAGCTTTACCTAGTTAAATCCTAATTTTCGTAATATAGTCTTGTAACTAAGTTCTAAAAGGTGTGCTGCTGTTCCTTTAAAAAAACTCCCTCCTATCTTTGGTAGATTCCTCCAACGTTTAGCAGCTCAAAGACATTAATTTGCTGTTTTTAGTTATGTAGCCAAACCTCGGTTGTTAATCTTCCTCGAACAGAAATGTTAAAAGGATTTATGTCACTTTAATTGCCAAGAGGTTAACAAGATAAAAAGTTTACGCCGTTCTAAACAATTAGAGGATGGTGGAATGTTTAAAAAAATGTGTTGTCAATGACGTCAGTTGCAACTGCAATCTAAATCTACCATACTTGCCTCCTACACCCAAGAACGCGGGTTCGAACCCGGCCATGACCGATGGATTTTTTCGGGCGTAAAAATCCTAAGTTCCTTCGGAAGGGAAGTAACGCCGTGGGTCCCGTGTCGTACATTTACGGCAGGAAAAAGAACCTTAAGCCTGAAAGAGAGGCCTCTGAGCAAAATTTGTCGGCCGTTTCACGCCCTGAAGGACGCTGATGACCTGAGATGTTAAAGAGCGTCCATAAATAAATCAATCAAAAAAAAAAAATCTAAATCAACGTAATTTTTTTTAATAAATGAAACGTTTGCACCCCTTAATGCTATGATTGGTAGAAGTAGAGAGTAGTTAGCCAAGAACTTCCAGTTAGTGCGCGTAGCGGTTGCAAAACATGCCTGGTGGTGTAGTGGTAGCCATATTGGCCTCCTAAAACCAAGATCGCGGGTTCAATCCCGGCCAGGATAAGCGGATTTTTATGGTGTAAAATTCCTAAGTATGACTTACTTCCGAAGGGAAGGAAAGTAAAGCAGTGGGTCGCATGTCGTAGATTTACGGCATAAAAGAACCTCAAGCCTGAAAGAAGAGGCCGCTGAGCAAAAGTTATGGACTTTTTCACGCCCTGTATTGAACGAGGCGCTTATAACCTGAGATGTTAAAGAGCGTTAGTAAATATATCAAATAAAAAAGTCAAACAGTGCGATTTACACGGAGAGCTAATACTTTAATTTGGGAAAATGAGTGAGAGGTAGCTGGAGACATTGGAGTGTCCAAAGTGTAATTTCTAGATTTTGGATTCGGTTTTAGACCACAAGACGACAAAGCTCTCTCTTCGGCGAGCAACTACAACAAGAGAACAGCAGTTATCTGCTGTTAACAGTCCGGTGAAATAGACAGCAGAATACAACACCGTTGTAACATGCTCTTCAAGGAGCAGCAAAATAAAGAGTGCGAAACTGCTCCCAGTTCCCTTCATACGTCGGCGCTCTATGCCAGTAGACCCATGGCGTATGTCTCATTAACAGCTCAACATCGTTAGGCCCATTGCAACATCGTGGATAGGAAACTACACGAATGGAGTCAGTTTTGGTAATCTGATGAGTTTGACTATGGGCGAGTGCTCATCTTGCAGGGAGTGAAATGAGAAGCATCTAGATATGGAGGCGATTGTGAGGTGTGGTCTGATGGTGAGGGCAGAAATCTGCATTGGGGCACATACGGACTCCATATTACTTTAAATAGCTTTTTGACAACAGTATGGTATAGAGACCAAACCCTCTGTATTTTTACCATTACCTTGTGCTGGAACCATTGCAGGTTTTTTCTCATCTAGGACGATAATGCTCGTCATCATAGATATTGGTTAGTTTATGGCATAATGGAAGCAGAGGGTGTAGAGTAAATGCAGTGACCAGCTTTTTACTGGACTTAAATCGAATTGAGTGTGTATGCGATGTACTTGGCAGATGCACTGCAGCTCCTGCATTCTCCCAGAACTAAAGATAGGCATTACACAGTAGTGCAACATATTTCACAGGGATTCAGGGATAACTTTATTGGGTCCATTCCACAGAAGTGTGCAGCACTAATGGCTTCCATTGAAACACTATATACTATGCATTTGCTTTGATTTTGACTGTTTTTTGAGAATTCTTTGAATAATCACTTAGCTTTTTAGTGCTTAACCTCGTGTAAACAATGAATAAAGCACTTGTAAAATGTACTGGAATTGTATTTTTTTTCTGTTTCTCTAACTGTTATTAGCTCTTTCCCTAATTGCTCTGAGCTGTGTACAACACTAAAGACTAGTTAAAAACATACATTTCTGGAGTGTTTGTGTGGTATCCAGGATCAGTCTATCATCTGCAAACATCTTGCCGATCTTCAGCATTATTCACACTAAGAATGGTTTCTACCTTTTCTTTAGGCATACTTCCCAATTCAGTAGATTTGAATTAGTATTTTCTTATTGTTTCCCCAACTGTATTATTGTTACTTTCAACATTTTCAGGAAAATGTCGTTTGCTTTCAAATATGCCTATTATTCATGTGATCTGATCTTATTCCTTTCTTAGGCTTTTGAGATTATTTATTGGTTGAACACATGTTTAGGATTTGTGTCATTGGGATCTATCTTTCTTGTTCTGTTTCTTACTCTTTAAGTCTATAGGTTGTGTTGATCTGTTTGAAATTTCCTTAAAGGACATATGCTCTCACCTCTCAATCAAGATTGTGTAATGAGGTAGAAATTGGCAACTAAATAAACATTAAATATAAAGCTATAGACAGTTAAACTCTAGTGTTCTATATTCGTTATTCAGAAAGCTATGCTAAATGTGCCAAAAGTCACAGTGTAGTAAATATAGGATAAAGTGGAACAATTTACATTTATGACCATTTATGATCAAATATAAGAATCTTTTAATATCCTAGTATGAATTAGTATGCAGCAATGCTCCAACGGGCAATTTTGGATGTTAAACCTTTCTGTTTATGCTCAGAAGTTTTGCTTAATTACATCTATAACATAAAGAGCTGCTTGAAATTGTATAAGGTGAGTAGACACGTTTCTAATAGTGTGGTTGTGTTGCAAAATCTCTTTTCATAATAAGGCACATGCTTCTGAATACACTTTATCCATTTTTATGAATTTTAAGGTTCATTATAGTGGTATAGTTTGCAATATTTAGCACCTTTTATGACCAGAAAAAACATTCCAAAACCTTCCTTATTTTATTATTGTATTTCTATAATATAATTTATACTACAGTGGGGAGGCACCTCCAACTTGTCTAGTGTGATAGAATTACTTCCAGAAAGGCAAGTCTACAGTTTTAATCACAGGTGCGGACAGACATTGATGTGACATTGGAGTCTTTGATTCTTAATAAAGAAAAATGAATAAATTAGGAATAATATAAATATTAAATTGAATGGTGTTGCACTTAAACCAAAAAGCACACAAGACATTAATAAACTACTCCCAAAAAAACACTTTGGTCAAACTTGGCAGAGCAATGAAGACTTAACCGCATGTACCAAACTCATAAACAAGAATCATACAGAATTTGAAGATGTCAACATAGAACAAGAATGCAAATCTGAAGTAGAAACTGAAGAATACTCTAATCTCATATTACAAAGGACTTGCAAGTTGGACCAATATGCTTTTATCCTAGATTATGTTTCCAGAATTCTCCTTATTCAATATTGAGTTCCAAAATAAATCTTATCCTTTTAGATTATAAATAATTTTTTTGCATTTAATAATGCTAACATGTGCAACAGATATAAGTAGTGAAATCTAATAACAATATATATGTAAATCACATGGAAACAAACAGTAGCCATATGAATGGATTCATTTGATATATGTCATACTAAACACTCTTATTACTTCACTTATATTTCATTTTTAAAAGATATGTTTTAATTGAAGGTGGGTTTTCTAACCATTATGAACACGTCTCAAAGAAAGAATATTGTGTCAAATACCTTGGGAATATGGAAGATTCATACAATAGTTATGTGAACTTTAACAACAAATTTTTCAATTTGTAAAAACAAATAAAAAAAGTATATAAAACTCAAAGAAAAAAGTAGGCTCATATCAGCAGACATTCGTTTTCTAAACTTATGTCTTAAACTCAACACATGTCCAAACTTTGTATGGAAAACTGTGAAATTCTACCATAGTAGTCAAGAATGTTGGCAGCGGAAAAAAAGGTAATGCAAATGGAAAAAACCAAACATTACGCTAAATTATCAAATAAAAACAAGTAAGTGAAGCAATAAGAGTGATTGGTATGACATATATCCATGACTTTTTTTCATATGAGTTGGCTTCACTGTGTTAGTTCCACATATATTTTTTAAAAAAATTCTTTTATAAAAGATATGATTAAAATAATAAACAGAAGCCAATTTTTTCCTCTCCTGAAAATTTTGCTATGATGAATGAGATAAGTTTTTAAAACACGTGTCTTAATTAGTATTGATATGTTTCATTATTGCTTTAGATTCTCCATTAAAATGAATGTTCATTTAGTAAGAAATTAAGTAATAAAAGTTGGGTGCAGTACATAGGTTTTTAAGAGACTCATTGTGCCTCAATATGTTAGCCTCAGCAGGATCCATGGTCCCTAAAAAGGATACAATTTTTTTGATATTGGCTGTTTTAATAACCTGTGGGTCTAAAACAAGAGGTTCCATGATTAAATATAGATTGCTGAAAAGCTCGCATTTACATCAAATATATGTGAAGGTAAATATTGTACTTACGAAGCTGTTGACAATGGAGTGGCAATATAATGCATCTTACTTTTATGTACGTGAATGGAGTTTAGTGTAAAAAATGAATACCTAAGTTGAGATATATGAAGGTATTTAAAATTTCTATGCATCTTTCCAGCAATTTGAGTACTTGGAGATTTCCATGATGTGCAAATGTTTGAGAAGTGAGTTGTGGCCAGTAAGAAAGCCAACAGCCTGCTGCATTCATATTTTACTTAGACACAATGAAGTGTCCTTATACCAGAGGCTAGGTCCTGCAATAAGCTCTTGAGCTTGCCCAGCCCTTGTCTGATTGTCCCACAGTACCAAATGTTCATTGTGGGTGAATGAAGTGCTCTTTGGAAAGACACTCCAAAAAAGAATCCTGGTTCTATAAAAGTGCCTTTTGTACTTTTTTTGCAATTTACTTGCTAATTCATTAGCCTTTATTTCTGGTGGTCAAGTATTCACATAAGGATAACAAAGCTTTAATCACAAAGCTATTCAACATGCTCTGCATTACTGCGCTAACTTAAGACGTTGTTCTCACAGCTTTTAAAGTTCCAATCGCAGCCTGGCTTTCAGAGAATATAGTAAATTTAACTCAGTAAACAGAAAGGCATTTTAAAATGTAAAATGTACAGCCAGTATAGCATAACTTCTGACTGGAAAACAGTAGCATATCTGCCAAGGGAGAAGGAGAGCCTTATAGAATGTCCCTAGATTCCAGCACAAATCCCTGAATTTATCAGGTAGCCATCTGTGAACCACACAGTGCCCCATTCTTGAGTGAGTTCCTGATCTTTCTGGGCCTAATCCTTCCTAACAGGAAACAAAATTGAAAAGTTTCACCTTATATGAAAGCAAGGCCTCATAGTCCCCAATCATCTTAATTATAGGCTGGACTCTTAAAGCCTGAATAGTATGGAATAATGGCCAATATGCAAATATTAAACTTATAATCCTACAAAAATTCAGATGCAACACACTCCAGCCATCGTGAATTCTTAAACATATAAATGCAAAGGTGGGGGGCAATAAAACATCTCCAAAGCGCAGGGCAGAGAACTGCACACTGCAACGGTTATACCCATACTGGCCATTCTGTGTATACTGCTATGATTGCTATTCATAGTCCCAATCTCAGATCCTGGACACATTCAAGGTAGCATCTTAGTACAGAGCCTGAGAACAAAGGTTTATTACCAAAAAGTCACTTTAGGCTTAAAGTCCCAACTTTTACAAATAACCTTTGTAGAGCATCAAAGTGACCTTAGGGTTTTGACACTTTCAACATGTGTTGAATGCTACTTCACATAAGTCTCCTAATAACATAATGAAGTAATTGATTAAATGCTATATTTCCAAAGATCGATTAGTAGAAAGGGATTTAGTACAAGAACTTTATGGCAGCAATGGCAATGTAATAGAAGGATTCAGAATTATAGAGGGAATGTAGACATATTTGGAGATAGGGAACTTTGAGGCCAAAGTTCAAAGTTATGTGAAATTTATAACACTGGACAATTAGGGATAAGTTGGTATTTAGGTCAACCATGTCTCTGATTTGTCAACCAAAATATTCAGTCTACTCACTTAGTGAGGAAATCTTATTAGTAGTTATTAAAAAGCATTGTGAAAGCTATGGGCAATGTTGTTTTGGTAATAATTTGCTTCAAGGAAGTTTAGGATCAAACTGATATAAATGTATAGAGCAAATGTGTAGCGCAAGTTATGTGATGTAAATTGGGGGTTTAATAGAGTTGATTGACCTCCCATATATCAGCCAAAAATGAGTATTGTGCTTCCCCATTGAAAGAGATGTCTTCATTGTGCAAAAATCTGTTCCCTGAGTAAGTTGCAAAATTTTGGCTCCAATGTCAGCATCCATTCTTTGATCTTCCTGGTAATAGAAAGATTCAATTTCTTTCTTCCCAGAAATGGGCACTCAAACAAGATGTGTGAGGCAGACATCTGATTCTGTTTGCACAGTCTACAAATGGATTCATATAGATTTCCACTTTTCGTACATGTTTCCTGAAATGAATGTGTTCTGTAATTAGGGCAACCACTCTCCTTATACCACCTTATACCTTAAGACTGTGCCATATTTCCCAAGGCTTTTAATGATGTTTGTCTTTGAAGATAGGTCATATATGCATGCATTCATTTGTATCCCTTTTGGCAACTGCCGGTGAATTATATAAGTTTTTGACGTTCCTTTCCATGTGTAATTCCTTCCTTCCAGTACTTGAGATAAAACAGGTAACTTAAAAAGAAGGAGGAGCAGTATTGAGTATTCATTAGATCCAGACCTCAGGCTCAGTACTGATACATCCAGGAAACTTATAATGGAGTTATGGCCATTTGCTGCACAGCTGGCTCTTCAATTCTCGGCTTGCACCAAGTGATATGCAATAAGCCTAGTCCCTGCATGTATATAGATGTCCATTAGAGGAAGACCCACAGAATTTCCATTGCAATGGTTGGATTGCTTAAGAAGGTCCTGTCATAATAGACATGCTAAACTTTGTACCTCGGTAAACTTACTTACTATAGCGGTTGTAATGATTGTCGCCACCAGACAATGATGCTGTGTGAAACCTGTTACCTGACTGTTACAACATATAACCAAGGACTAATATGTGACTTTAGGCATCAGGTAGTTCCGATAGTGCGTTTGATGGTTAAAAGGAACTAGCTGGCTCTATAAAGAGTATTGTGAATATGATTGTTCCAGGTCAGCATCTTATCCTGTACAAGGGCTAGATGTTTAAGTCATTTAAAATATACCAGGATTGCCTAATTCAAGATTACCTAGACATTTAACATCTCTTATGTTAGTAAATGGGACAGCAACTGTTTTTCTATCATTTGCGGAAAGACACTCCAGCATACCTCACCTGTGAATTTTTATCTTGCCTAAATTCACCGTGTCTGAGGTGATATTCGAATATTTCCTAAAATAATCAGTGCCATATTATCTGCATAGCCTCGTGTATAGTAACCCTACTGGGTCATATCTTGCAATAGACCATCCACAATGAGACTCCGGATAAGGGGAGAAAGAACTTCCCCTCTGGGCAGCCCCTCATTTTGATGATTACTTTCAGTTCCCCATGAAGGCTGGTAGTTATATTTCTGCTCCTGAGCATTCAGTTTATCCACCTCTAAACTTTGTCATTGTCTGTTAAATAAATTCAAAATTTTCTTCTGATATCTTCATGCATTTAACCAGTTATTACTTTTATGATTGGCCATCATGCATCTCTTTGCATCCAACCAACAACAAATATGACACTGACCAGTAAAAACAAAGTGGATGGCTGTGACAATATGAACTAGGTACATTCCTGTCACTTTGCAATCACCAGTTCATTCTAGGCCTAAAAACTTCTTTTCTTTTATGGCGTTTATTTATTTTATATATCTTTGTAAACACAACAAGGCTCTCAGTCCTGTGCAAATATTTTGAAACAAAATGCACTTAAGTGTATTGTTTGTAGTTATAGCCATAAATTTGAAATTATTTTTAACAAAATCCAACTCCTCTAATTAAAAATATATAAATGTATTTACATGAAAATACTTGGGTTGGAACAAACAAAGGCAATGCCCCCAGCAGAACTTAGTACAATTTTAGTATCAGGTTCATGAAATCCAGAAAGCGCTAGTATTGGAATGAGCCATTTGTAGTGACATGTTGGAAATTCATTTGTGCTCTGAAATTAGCTGCAAAGGATGAGCCAATACTTAACAATATGTGCAATGTTGCTCATAGTCTTCTTATCTGATTTAAATAAATAATAAGCCACCATGTTCAGTAATTAGCATCAGTACTTCTCATATACCACCTCTGTCCAATTTAAGGAGAATGATGGATAGAGTGTTACTTGGGCCTAGGATCAATTTCCTAGCTTGTGAATTGAATCTGTCGTCTTAACACTCTTCATGCTTCACTAACCTTAAATATATACGGAAGGGGTTTCAAAGATAACATATCTCTTAACACTCTTCATGCTTCACTAACCTTAAATATATACGGAACCAGTTTCAAAGATAACATATCTTTGAAACCGGTTCCGTATATATTTAAGGTTAGTGAAGCATGAAGAGTGTTAAGAGGACAGATTCAATTCACATGAGCTTCACTGTGTTAGTTCCATATGAAAACTTTTTTAAAGATTTACAATTTTTAAAAAAATTTTGGTTTCCTAGCTTGTGTTTGCCCTGGTTAGGTTGGCCACCTAAGTTGGTATTTTTTCTCATTCCATGTTTTTACAGCGGTTTTAGCAGGTAATGTACTAATTTGAACCAGGGATTCAGGGCCAACATAGGGTGTTGCTGTACTCTCTTTCACCATCTGATCTTCTTCATGTCCATAAACATTCCGATGGCCTGGCATTCACTGCAGTTCAAACCTGTTGCAAGATATCAGGGCAGTCAGAAAAATTAGGCATTCCCATGCCAGTCTAGATTTAACCTGGTAGGAGAAAATTGCTTTAAATCACTTTGGCTACCTGTGAGGATGAGAATTTGCTTACCATGGATGCCTTACTTCAGTCTGACACAATATGATACATTGCTTTGTATTAGCAAAAAATATGAACACAATGTCATTACACTTTTAGTTATACAGCGCTATCTTTTTGCATCACTCTTCATCAAGGCATACAAATACATTGAATGAATGGACATGAATACATAAACAGAATAGTTTTGAAATATAAAGTAGAAAAATATTTTTATGTGTATTCATAGAAAATATAAAAAATGCTCACTAATCGTTGCAGGCAATAAGCAACCAAAATTGTATTTGCACAATGTAATTTTTATTCTCAAATTGTTAGCTATTCATTCTTGCATATGATTTTACAGTACATCTGAATTTCCTTGATTTGAGTTACAGATTCTGTCTTTTTGACAGCCCCATATACTAATAGCATGGTGATGTGTCTAGAGATTTTGAAGGCTATAATGTCAGCAATTGCATGTGAAGTCTGAGTTGATTGAACTTTATGCTTCATTTCAGGAGGGGGGAAGCACTATTCCAAAATTAGTGCTGTGTATCAGTTAACATTAAACAATTTCATTAAAAATAGATAATTCATTCTTTAAATTCATGGCAGAGCATAGACTGGCCTTAGGGTTATTGTAAAAGACTTTGTTCATCATTTCTGGATTTTATATTAACTAATATTGATTAACTTGGCCACACATGTGAACCATCCCTGATCAAAGATGAAAATAATTAACAGCTCCATAAACTAATAGCAGGGTGTTGTGTAAAGAGATTTGCAGGCCATAATGTAAGCAGCTGCATGTAAAGTCTGAGTTGATTGAATTTTTTGCTTCATTTGGGCCGGGAGCACTATTCCAAAATTAGTGCTTTATATTACTTAACATTTAACAATTTCATGAAAAAATGATAATTCACTTTTTATACTTATGGCATAGCACAGACTGGACTTAGGGTGATTGTAAAAAACTTTGTTTATCATTTCTGGATTTTGTATTAACTAATATGATTAACTTGGTCTCACATGTAAACCATCCCTAGTCAAAGATGAAAATAATTACATCTAAAATTATTGTTTGCACATTAAAACAAAAAAAAAAATTATAAAAATGTGTTGTCCTCTGTGGGCTCTGGGCTATAAAATTTACATTTCTGTAATCTTAAAGCAAATTTTGTTGATCCATAGCTGACTATGACTCATTGGGCTTATTTTGAAAGAGGTTTTCACAGCATTAATTCTAATCCAGCATCAAGGATTGCAATACAATGTTTCTCATTTATTTTGGCCTTGTTAACTGTCTGTAAACTGGGTGTCATCAGATGCAGCAATATCAGGAGAGCTTTTTAAATGATTTATGATAATGGGGGACAAATTTATTTCATAAAAATTTATAACAGATTATCGTTCTATGTTTATACCAAATTTCTATACCATAATTCAAACTGCATACTAAGAATATTGAATCAACATAGTAAACATAAAAGCACTTATAATTGTTATCCAGCACTCTAACGCGTATGGATGCATAACTGTGCAATTCTTACCTTTTGAATATTTTTTCAGGCTATGTAGTGTAGCCAAGAGTGAGCCCAAGAAAAATGATGGAATGATATTTTGTTTTAGTATCAAAATAGAGACCACATTGTTCTGATTTCTCCCATTGATTCTTTTATTAATATAACATGCAATGATATTTTTGGTAAAAGGAACTGGATATATTAACAGATTATCTTCCCTTGATAAAAGAAGCAATTAAAGCTTCATTTATGTTTACTGTTCAAATTATATACATATATGAAATATTTTGCATTCTATTATGTAACTTTATAAAATTATTCATTGTGCAGAAAGACCATAGCACAAACACAAGATGGTACCATAGCACGTTGTAAATTTGAAGCAATGGCAAAAATTTCTTCTAGCAATATTTGAATAATGGAACGTGGAATAATTATACTTCCTAATTTCAATCACCACTAAGCCAAAATATTTGATCCCTTGGTTTGCATGTTGGTCAATATATATCTCAAGATAAATGCAGATAAGTTTTAAATCCTAATCATATTTTCAGGTTGTTTGGTGTGATTTTATTCTAACAGGGGAAGTCATCTTGAAGTAGGTTAAGGAGATTAATTCCATAAATAGAATATGTGAAATATAGTTGGGAAGCAATGGAGTAACAAAAGTGCAAACTTGCTCTGTATCACAAATATCTCTTGGTTTTTGTGAATTGCAGAAAGTGGTTTTCAAATTGTTTTTCCCATTCTTTTTACAGAATTGTAAATATATTTTTTAAATTCCATCTGGTCAGTTGCCAATGTAAGGTTTTTTCTGGAGTTTTTCCTTACCCTGACATGGTGAATACAAGCAACCTTTTAGTGACTTCAGCTCATTTGAGAACTCATTTCATCAAATGATTATTCTTTATCTATTTAGACATTTGTTGCAACGAGAGTTGTTCAACTGTAGCAAAAATAAAAATGATAACAAGGAAATAGATTAGAATACATGAATTAGCATGATATCTATAAATTTGTTTGATTACTGGTGGCCATTGGGGATACTGATATTCATCGTTTTTTCCCTAGCCTAGCTTCCCCATAAAGAGCTTCCAAATTATTTTTCATTTGTTTGTTGCTATCTGGTGGGCTGCATTTCAGTAGACGTTTTATTATTTTAAATAGTATTCACACCTTTACACAGTAGGCCATGGCTGTCCTTGATTAATTTCATCCTGAAGCGATTTTCTTATGGGAAACCATGCCCAAAAATTAAACGGTATTGGGCAACTCCATTTCTCGTGGTTTCAATAAGAGATGTTTGAAAGTATTTAGATCTGCAAATGGTTCTACTTTAAGTTATTGTATAATATTATGTTGTTCTTGTTCAGATCTTTATGGTTTTATGATTTTCAATTATATTATTATTATTATTATTATTATTATTATTATTATTATTATTATTATTATTATTATTATTATTATTATTATATGGTTTATTTACGGACGCTCAGTTCATCAGCGTCCCATTCTATTCAGGGCGTGAAACGGCCGACAAATTTTGCTCAGAGGCCTCTTTTTTCAGGATTGAGGTTCTTTATCATGCCGTAAATGTACGACACGGGACCCACGGCTTTGCTTCCCTTCCGAAGGAAGCCATAATAAGAATTTTTACCCCCGAAAAATCCATCGGTCCTGGCCGGGATCAAACCCGCCATCTTGGGTTTAGAAGGCAAGTATGGTAACCACTACTCCACCAGGACCGACTTTCAATTTAGAGGGAAGTAGTAGTTCAAAAAGTGGTTCTAATTTTTTTGTAATTTTTAATGAAAAAAAAATATATATATTTGGTTAAGATCACCAGAAGATATTTTTAATCCAAAGATAATATAAACTACACAGAAATATTTATCCAAAAAAACAAGAAAAAATATCTTTGAAATTTTTGGGGATATCTAACATTTAACAATCACAATTACTTTAAAATAAAAATAATAAACACTGAGTAATTATTCCTGTGCTTGAAATCCTTTTCTCAACATTGAGCAAACATTAATTTAATTCATGAATACATTTGGACTCTGTATTTAAATATTATTTTTCCAGTTGAGTCATTACCTTTAAAATGTTCTTCTTAAAACTCCATATTGAATGCCTAGCTTTTCATGATAATGGTGATTACTAAGAACAATGCTAGTAAAATGGGCCTGGGGTTCAAAGGTGCCATAGGTAATTTTTTAAGTGGATACTGAACCCTCAGCCTGCTATTTGACAAGCAGGCACATAGTCTGAGCCATATGAAATTTTCCATGATTCCCTTTAAACACCACAGTTATTTTATTAATTTGAAGTAATTTTACAAAAATATTTCTGTTTCAGAATTAAAATGTCAGCTGTAGATGACAACTACTACCGCTCAAATCAGGATGATCTTGAAGATATCCATTTCCCTACAGATGTGACTGAAAATAACGAAGAAGTGAAGGTGACCCCAATCCCAAATCAGAACAAATATAATTGCACTGAACCTCGTAACAATCCTCAGCCACCATATAAGAAATTTACAACAGATCATGTGACATATGGCATTGGCAGTGAAGAACTCTATTCTTGGCATTCACAGCAGCAGCCCTTATCACATGGGGATAGTATAGATGTAGAGTTGCAGCCCTTCCAAATGAGAAACACAGAACCTCATCATAATTATCAGCCGCAATCCAGTACATTAATAATGGATCCTATGATGACATGTGGGATTGGCGGCAATCGATTGTATTCTTGGGACCCAAATCAGCAGGACAAACCATTAACAATTGGGTTTCATGAAGATTCAGCTCCGGGAACTACAGAGCGTCATGGACTTCATTCCCAGCAAATGTATGATCACATCTTTAAAGAGGACAGCAATGTGGTGACATGCACTTCGGTTTCAGATAGTATCCTTGCTTCAAGATCATGTTCCCAGCCTTCTGTGCATGCAACGTTGAGAAATGGGCCTGAGGAGTTGCACTCTTTAATGGCACTCAGTCCAGACACCAGGGAAGACAATTATTTGGTAGCAGATAATAACAATTTACCAACTGCTTTACCACCAAATCCAAGTGAGATGGGTAGCAGGATGTTCTTGTCTCCTGAGAATAGGTTTCTAGATTCTGGTTTAGGTAAACCTACATTGCATAGGAACAAGAACATTAGATCCCACAGATTGAGGCATAATATTGCCAAAACCGCTGCTTTCTCACCTGAATGCTCAAAAGATATACAAGAAATATTTGTACATGTGATGATACAAAATCCAGATGTGGATTCCAGGGTTCCAATTCATACCTCAATACACAGCAAAAACAGGCAGGGCAGAAAAAATGTACAAACAGCTGTAAATCAACATACCTACACTGTGAATCGATCATCGTATCCTTTTCCTATTCATCCAAAGGAAATAGAAGCAAAAGAGCTGAACAGTGATCATGATTACCATATTGCAACTGGTACTTCTTTGAGCCAGCTAAATGTTTTGCCCACTCCAAGTAGTAGTGAAACATTAGCAATGTCAGATGTTTCACCATATGAAATGACAAGCATCTCAGGGTTGCATTGTGATGAACTTTTAAGCAAAAGCAATGGTGGTAATTTGGGTAGTGGTGAAAAGAATTTGGAGATAAATGCAGTAAAGGTAGCTAAGGAAAATTATAAAAATTTGAATTGGGAAAAAAGAATGTTGGACAATGCTCGTAAAAGGGGAGATACATATAAAATGAATGCTGCTTATGATAAATTGAGACGTGCCATTCCTGCATGTTCTCACATTCAGAAACTATCCAAACTGTCTATATTAAGAATGGCATGCACATACATTCGCACTTTATCAGATATTGCTGCGGAGGACCACAGTGCTGATAAAAGTGAATCCACACTGCAAAATGCATTAACTTTGCTTCCAGAAGCATTCAAATAGGGGGAAATTTAAGCAGGAAAGTGTATTATCCTTTAAAGTCCACATATTATATTTCATTCAATTTAGTACTGTCACCATAATACTCTCCCTAATTGCAACAAATATTATATGTCATAGTAAGAGTGTCAGTGCTATTACATCTTAACTATTTGTGAATTTAAAGAATGGGACCAAAAACTCCTTAACAGTTGCTCTCATAATTTATGTTGTAAAATTATCCTTATTTTAGTTAAGTGAGATATACACAAATTTCCCAATTAAATATTATACTTATAAATCTGTTGACAATGTAGTGGCAATATAACCTAAACTTAGGTAATCATTTTTTATACTAAACTCCATTCCCTTACACAAAAGTAAGTGAATGGAGTTTAGTGTAAAAAATGAATACCTAAGTCTAGGATTTTTCCAAATAAATTTGACTACACTGTTGGATTCTTTAAAGTTAAGCTTTAAAAAAATTTCTACTGTAATTATTTATTAGATCCATTGTGTTTATTAATCAATGTAATATTTGGATGTGTTTTCTAAAATACAGTTCATTGCAAAAAAATAAAATATTAAAATTATTAAGTTATTGTTTGTTTGTCTTCATTGCCTTTTTCTCATTTGTGTTCTGTCTTACCACTTTTTATTTTTATTTTTATTCAGTAATGCTTATATTCCGATAACTTGGTTCAATAGCAGGACATAATATTCCAGATTCATTTTTTATTTTTTCCTTCAATCTTTAGAATTTACATTCTGCAGATTTTCAAATCTATATTACTAATACTATAACTAAACAAAACTAAAACTTCTAACTAGTACTGGAATCCACCACTACAGTTATTTAAACCCATATCCTGCAATTGCTACTGGTACCCAGTAGCAAAAGTTATAATATTGATTAATTCATATACAATTTAATATCCAATTCTTCATATCAATAAGACAGATATGATCATGCTGGTTTTTTTAATTGGAAAATCCTCATGTTCAGCATTTGTTCTCTGCAGAGCTCATGCAATGGGATAGCCAACTTGGGTAGTTAATATTCTACACATGATTATATGGGTGGAAATACTGAGGGGGCCAAAAAAATGTATACACACGTTCACAGCAGACATCTATTTAGTATATTTCACAGATGGACCTAGAAGCAACAGAAAGATGTAGTGTGATGATCTGTAAACAGATGGGACTCGCGTACATTGTGATAGCATTGCTATGTGACAGGTAAATGAACAATGAACAAATAAAGGCAATAATATTATAAATCAACAATGAACAATTGAAGTCAAAATTATTATATGATGTTCTGTAATACATGTGCATCACATTACATTATGCTAGCATTGCTATAACAAAATGGAGCCAAGATTATGGGGTTGAATAACACAAAAGCAATTTTGAAGTGGTAGTGGAAAACTAATTCCTTTTGAAGGAACAGTAACTGTACATGATATGAACATCCGCCTTACTCTCGATTCATACACTTTATGAAAATGAGGAATTTAACTTCTAACAGAATGGTGCACCATCATATTACCACTAAGGTGTATATGTATAACTTGATGACAATCTTCCAAGGCACTGGATAGGACGAAGAGTTCAGATTGAGTTTCAACCCCGTTCTGTGGATATAACTCAATTGGACTTGTACCTATGGGGAACTCTTGTGGATGCAGTATTCCATAGAAAACCAGCTTCCTGGCAACACTTCAGGAAGAAATTGAAAGGGCATGTGCTGCAATCGCTGAGGACACTTTAGCAAAGTTGCTCAATTAATAGTTCAATGTACTCAGAAATGTATCGATGCCGATGGTGGACATTTTGAGCAGCAGTTGTAACAGTAAAAGTATAAGATAATTAGTGCTCATCACTGTTAGTGTAAGTGCAGTTTTCATATAATAACACAGTTTTTTTCTTTGCTTGAAGTGTGTATACATTTTTTTGGCACCCTCTGTATTAATGCATTGGTATAGCGTTACGGGCTGCTGTATTAAAATATAATCAAATATGTTACATTTAATAAAAATTTACTAACAACATACAATTCAGTAATATGATTTTTAAGGAAAGTGTGATTATTACAAGGTACAGAGTGTTGTTCTTGTTTTGCATCCACAGTTAAATGCAAGTCATGTTGGGCCCTCCTTCCAACAGTGTTGGCTATCAATGAACAAAAACCCTCATATTTCCTTTCACACAACTTTGATCAATAATAATAAACACAAAATATTAGTTTTATTTCATAATCAGTGCAAGTTTGTACTATAGTTGAAAGTGATTTTCACTTTTCTAACAGCTTTTTTGAAATTTACATTCACTTGCAGCAGATATGTTTCCATAATTCCTTCCATTTTTGCCATGATATGAACTTTAAGTTGCTTTATAGCAGCAGTTCTCAAACTCTGGTATTTAACATTTCCCAGGTGTCCACAAAACTTTAGTAAACTGAACCATATTGATTCTGTACTCTATAGATACACAAAATGAGTTATAAAATACAAAATTATGATGGGTATTTATTCAGGTAAAATAGATCAGACTTAAATTAAAGACTTTAATCATTTCGGAGTGAGCTTTAAAATAGATAATTTGAAAATTTAGACCATGCAGAACATTTATATATACTGCCATATTTTTCCCTGGCAACAGCACCCTTCTTTTAGTAGCAACTCCATAGTCTCACAAAGAAGGTTATGAGCATATTCATGCTTTTCATAACACATTTTTTTTAAAGATCATTCTCTGTACCTTTTTATTTGAAAAAAAAATGTTAAGAAATAATTTATGTAACATAGAACAACAATTCTAAATGCAAGTTTCTCCCATTAAGCAGTATGTTATGCATTTTATATCTTTTGACCAATAATTTTGGAAAGCCAGTGATGACAAACTTCAGAAAATAAATAGGATGAAAATTTATGGATTTTAACCTTTTGATTTGAATCTTAGGGGTCGACAACAGCAAGAGATATTTAAACAAGGTCTATATGAGAACCACTGCTACATTATATAGGAGTTGCTCCTGTACATTAATTTTCCTCCATTCTAGTGGTAATGTTTCAATAAAATACACTAGAGAATTTTTTTTCACCAGCACACCATAATTATTAATACTAGCATACCAGTTAGTCTGTATAATAACACAAAGACTTAAGATAAACACATCTCCTAACAGTAAACTGAATTATAATAAAATAAAGACAGAAGTAATGGTAGCTCCCTTTAAAGCGAAATGCTACTGACTATTCACTTCAGCTATCAGCATGGGAAGCATCTGTTATTAAGACAAGGGACTGGTATGAACATAACCCAATGCATGCTGGGCCTAGATGCCAAAGCAGGACAAAAATAACCCAATATCTTTATTATTATTATTATTATTATTATTATTATTGTTGTTGTTGTTATTGTTATAAGTGTTAAAAATGAATAACGTGATAGTAAGATGCAGGACCAGATTAGGTGATAGACATTACTCAAATTTATTCCAATTGCAACATGAAATGAATGCTACTTAAGACTCCAAATAACATAATAAAGTAATTGATTAAATGCTATATTTCCAGAGGTTGATGGGTAGAACAGGATTTAGTACAATAAATTTATGGCAGCAAGGATTCAGATTAGAAGAAGAAGGATTCAGAATTATAGAGGGAATGTGGACATATTTGGAGACAGGAACTTTTGAGGCCTAATCAAAGATATGTGAAATTTATAACACTGGACCTTAGTAGTGATAAGTTGGTATTTAAGCCAAGTATGTCTCTGATTTGTCAATCAAAATTTTCAGTTCCACTCAATTAGTGTGGAAATCTATTTATTATTTATTACGAAGCAATGTCAAAGTTATGGTCAATGTTGTTTTGGTAATAATTTGCTTCTAGGAAGATTAGGAGCTAACTAATATTACAGTGTGGCGCAATTTTGATGATGTAACCTATGATATGGTAATGGGGTGTTTAATGCAATTTGTTGACCTCCCGCACATCAGCATAAAAATTGTATTGAGCTTCCCCATTGGAAGAGAAGCCTTCGTTTCTTCCCAAAATCTGTTTCCTGAATAAATTGCAGTATTTTGGTTCCAGTATAAGCGTCCGTTCTTAGATCTTCCCTCGTTATGGAAATATTCAATTTCTTTCTTCCCTGAAATGGGCACTCAAATAGGATGTGTGAAGCAGTCTGCTCATTCTGTTCACACAGTCTACAAATGGATTCATATGGAGTCCCACTTTTCGTAAATGTTTCCTGAAGAGACCGTGTTCAATAACTAGCGCAATTACTTCCCATATTCCACTTCTGTACAATTTAAGGAGGGGAAAGGGTAAAATGTTACTTGGGCCTACGAGGGTAGGTCCGCAAGTTTTCGGCCTCGCCATTAAGGATTATCGCCTGCACAAAAGCCATATCAGGCGTCATACGTTGTCTGTTAAGTGCAGCTGTAACTTCCACTCTGCTGTGTTCAGCTATTCAGAATAGTTGCATAAAGAAAACTATATTAAGAAGATTGTGACATGCTCAAAATGGAGTTTCGCGGTGTTATTAAGTTCTTCACAAAAGAAGGACATACTAAAAGTGAAATTAAGCAGTGATGTACGGTGTATATGGGGAAGTATCCTTCTCATGTTTTAGTCGTAAAGCAATGGGGCAAACTTTTTGAATGAGTCGAGAAAGCTTTGAAGCCGACTGCAGATCGTTTCCTGGAGATGCTCATTCCTGAAAACATCGCTTTCGTGGAAGGAGAATTTATGGAAGACCGGCGGCTCAAAGTTACAGAAATAGCAGCAAGGTTGGGCCTTTCTAAAATAACAGTCCTTCGAATTATTCATGAACATTTAAACAAGAATAAGTTTAGTGCTAGATGGGTGCCTAGACTTCTTTCATCAGTCGAAAAACAACCACGATTCATCTGTGTTAGGCTTTTGGAGATCTGTCGTAGCAACGAGAGATAAGTTCTGCAAACCATTGTTACAGGAGTTGAAACTATGATCCTCTACTACGTTTCCTTGTCCAAAAGAGAATCCATAGAGTGGAGTAAACCTGGCGAAACACCGCCTATAAAGGCCAAGGTCACTCAGTGAACCAAGAAGATCATGACCACACTCTTTTGGCGCTGTGGAGGAATACTCTTCATTGACTTCAAGGAGAGGAACACCACAGTAAATGCGGAGTACTATGCTGGCCAAATGCACAGACTACGTGCTTCCATTAAAGAGAGCAGACGAGGAAGGCTGATTGGTGGTATGCGCTTTCTTCACGATAACGCGCCTGTGCACACACCTCTTGTTTCAAAGGAAGCTGTGAAGAAATGTGGCTACAAGGAGATCGACCATCCACCCTACAGCTCAGATCTAGATCCCAGTGACTATTTCTTCTTCTCAAAACTCAAGAAGGACCTTCGAGGAAGGAAATAGAAGTGTGACGAAGAAGTAATGGATTAAGCTTATGCTCATTTTGCAGAGAAGATTTCTGACTATTTTGGGTGGGGGGGGGGGATTAAACTGTTCATTCAAAATTTTGAGACACGTATTGCAATAAAATGTAACTATATTGAAAAGTGAGAAATAGGTTTTGCTTTTATCATACCTAGAAAAACGTTAGGCTTGAAACTTTTGGACATACCCTCTAGGACCAATTTCCCATCTCGTCTTTGTCCAGGATAGGTATGGCACCTAATCTGGTGTTTTTCTTTTATCCATGTCTTTGGCGCAGTTTAAGCAGGACGTCTACAGATTCCAACCACGGATACAGGGTCAACATAGAATGTTTCAGTACTCTTTCTTTGCTTCTGTTAGGTAGGCTGACAGTAACCATTTTCTTAAATATTTTTCACTGCGTTTGATTCCCATTTGAATGAATATTTTTTAATGTTTGTAAAACCAGCATCATTGGGAAACGCAATAAAAGGTTGCTGATGCAGGGGGAAAAATACATTTCTATAGCAACATTGTTTCTGAGAAGAAATTTTCTTCTTCATTCCCATTCGAATTTTCCACTATTAACCATTCAGATCCTATCCCTACCTCATGCAGCATTTCATGCCTAGTCATTGATGTAGAAGAGTTGCATAACCCAGCAACAAAAGATGTAGAAGAAATTAATGTCCTTGCCAGCAAAGGTTGATTCATAAAGAAAAATAAAAGTAAAATCTTAACAAATGCTTACAGATAAAGAAAAAAAAAATAATATCAAATAAAAAAGATTCTGGTCAAAATTAAGAATAGACATGAAAGTGTATGTTCATAGGGAGCAACAATTTATTTGTCAAAAATATTTGTGATCAGAATTGTATCATTTTTAGATCAAATTTCTACATTCCCAGATATATTTCAGAACAATTTCATGAAAATGATAAATTTAGTGTCAATATGAAGTATTCTGATTACCAAGGTGTTTTGTTTTCCTTACCATTGCTATGAATATTAAAGAAAGTTTATATAATTTTAACTTTTGGTTTGCATTCAAATTTGTTCAATATGATCATAATTATATCAGTTTAACCCCTAATAAACTTTCTTATGCTTAACCAATTTGTTAGTTATTAATAGAATGCAGCAGGTCTGTAAAATAAATTTAAAAAGTTTCTTCTGATATCTTTGAGCATTTCACCAATTATTACTTTTTAGTTCACCAATCATGTATCTCTTTGCATCCAAGCAACAACAAGTATGACACTGACCAGTGAAAACAAAGTGGATGCCTGTGACAATATTAACTTGGTACATTACTGTCACTTTGCAATCAACAGTTCATTCTAGGCCTAAAGACTTCTTTTCTTTTATGGTGTTTATTTCATTAATATATCTTTGTAAGCAGAACAAGACCCTTGGGCCTGTGCTGATATTTTGAAATGAAATGCAGTTAAGTATATTGTTTGTAATTATGGCTATAAATTTGTAATTGATATTTTAACAAAATCAAACTCCCCTAATTAAAAAATATATAAATGTATTTACATGAAAATACTTGGGTTGGAACAAACAAAGGCAATGCCCCCAGCAGAACTTAGTGCAATTTTAGTATCAGATTCATGAAATCCAGAAAACACTAGTGCTGGAATGAGCCATTTGTAGTGACATGTTGGAAATTGAGTTGTGCTCTGAAATTAGCTGCAAAGGATGAGCCAATACTTAACAATATGTGCAATGTTGCTCATACTCTTCATATCTGATTTAAATAAATAGAAAGTCGCCATGTTCATTAATTAGCACAAGTACTTCCACCTCTGTCCAATTTAAGGAGAATTAAGGATAGAGTGTTACTTGGGTCTAGGATCAATTTCCTAGCTTGTCTTTGTCCTGGTTAGGTTAGCCCCCTAGGTTGGTATTTTCTCCCTATCTGTTTACTGCACTTTTAGAAGGACATGTACTAATTCGAACCAGGGATTCAGGGCCAACATAGTGTGTTACAGTAATCTCTTTGACCATATAATCTTCTTCATTTCCATAAACATCCCGATGGCCTGGCACTGACTGCAGTTCAACCCTGTCACAAGATACCAGGCAGTCAGAACATTAAGGCATGCCCATGCCAATCTAGATTTAACCTGATAGGAGGAAATTGCTTTAAATCACTTTGGCTACTTGTGAGGATGAGAATTTGCTTACCATGGATGCCTTTCTTCAGTCTGGCACAATATGATACATTGCTCTTTGTATTATCAAAAAATATGAACACAATGTCTTTACACTTTTAGTTATACAGCACCATCTTTTTGCATCACTTCTCATCACGGCACAAATATACATTGAATGAATGGACATGAATATATAAACAGAATAGTTTTGAAGTTTAAAATTTAGAAAGAGAAGAAAAAAGTTTTTATGTGTATTCATAGAAAAATAAAAAAATGCTCACTAATCTAGCACAGATTGGCCTTAGGGCTATTGCAAAAGAGTTTGTGTATCATTTCTGGATTTTGTATTAACTAATACTGATTAACTTGGTCTCACATGTAAACCATCCGTAGTCACAGATGAAAATAATTACATCTAAAATTATCTTTTGCAGACAAGAAAAAAAAAACAATTATAAAAATGTGTTGTCCTCTGTAGGTTCTGGGCTATAAAATTTACATTTCTGTAATCTTAAAGCAAATTTTGTTGATCCATAACTGACTATGACTCATTGGGCTTATTTTGAAAGAGATTTTCACAACATTAATTCTAATACAGCATCAAGGATTTCAATACAATGTTTCTCATTTATTTTGGCCTTGTTAACTAGTCTGTAAACTGGGTGTCATCAGACGGAGCAATATCAGGAGAGCTTTTGAAATGATTTATGATAATGGGGGACAAATTTATTTCATAAAAATTAATGACGGATTATTGCTCCATGTTTATACAAATTTCTATACCACAATTCAAACTGCATACTAAGAATATTGAATCAACATAGTAAACCTAAAAGCACTTATAATCATTTTCCAGCACTCTAACGTGTATGGATGCATAACTGTGCAATTCTTACCTTTTAAATATTTTTTCTGGCTATGTAGTGTAGCCAAGATTGAGCCCAAGAAAAATGATGGAGTGATATTTTGTTTTAGTATCAAAATAGAGACCACATAGTTCTCATTCCTCCCATTGATTCTTTTATTAATATAACATGCATTGATATTTTTGGTAAAAGGAACCGGATATATTAACAGATTATCTTCCCTTGATAAAAGAAGCAATTAAAGCTTCATTTATGTTTACTGTTCAAATTATATACATATATGAAATATTTTGCATTCTGTTATGTAACTTTATAAAATTATGCATTGTGTAGAAAGACCATAGCACAAACATCAGATGGGATCTTAGTACATTTTAGATTTGAAACAATGGCAAAAATTTCTTCTAGGAATATTGAATAAGGGAAGGTGGAATTATTATAGTTCCTAATTTCAGTCACCACTAAGCCAAAATATTTGATCTCTTGGTTTTCACTCTGGTCAATAAATGTGGATAAGTTTTAGATCATAATCATATTTTCAGGTAGTTTGATGTGATTTTATTCCAACAGGGGAAGTCATCTTGAAGTAGGTTAAGAAGTTTAATTCCATAAATAGAATATGTGATATATAGTTGGGAAGCAATGGAGTAACAAAAGTGCAAACTTGCTCTGTCACACAATTATCTCTTGGTTTTTGTGATTTGCAGAAAGTGGTTTTCCAATTGTTTTTCCCATTCTTGTCACAGAAGTGTAGATATATTTTTTAAATCCCATTAGGTCAGTTGCCAAGTAAAGGTTTTTTCTGGAGTTTTTCCTTACCTTGACATGGTGAATACAAGCAACTTTTTAGTGACTCCAGTTCATTTGAGCACTCATTTCATCAAATGATCATTCTTTGTCTATTTAGACATTTGTTGCAATGAGAGTTGTTCAACTTTAGCAAAAATAAAAATTATAACAGGGAAATGGATTAGAATACATGAATTAGTTAAATATCTATTAATATGTTTGGTTGCTTGTGGTTGTTGGGGATACTGATATTAGCCTAGCTTCCCCATAAAGAGCTTCCAAATTATTTTTCATTTGTTTGTTGCTATCTGGTGGCCTGCATTTCAGTAGACATTTTATTATTTTAATAGTATTCACACCCTTATACAGTGGGCAGTGGATATGCCTGATTAATTTCATCCTGAAGGTATGTTCTTATGGGAAATCATGCCCAACAATTAAATGGAATTGGGCAATTCCATTTTTTCATGGGTTCAATAAAAGACGTTTGAAAGTATTTAGATCTTCATATGGTTCTACTTTAAGTTATTGTTTCATATTTGGTTGTTTCCTTTTCAGATATTAATCGTTTCATGAGCTTCAATTTGGATTATTATTATTTGGTTTATTTACAGACACTCCTTAATATCTCAGTTCAGCAACATCCCATTCTATTCATGGCGTGAAACAGCCAACAAAGTTTGCTCAGAGGCCTATTTTTTCTTTATCGTGGAGTAAATGTACGACACATGACCCATGGCTTTAAATGCCTTCCAAAGGAAGTCATACTATGGATTTTTATGCCCGAAGAAATCCATTGGTCCTGGCTAGGGTCTAACCCGCTATCTTGGGTTTAGGAAGCAAGTATGATAACCACTACTCCACCAGGACCGACTTTAAATTTAAAAGATAGTAGTAGTTCAAAAAGTGGTTTTAATTTTTTTTTGTTATTTTTAATTAATAAAAGAAATATATCTATTTATATTTAAGTTATCCAGAAGATACTTTTAATCCAAAGATACAGCAGTACAGAAAGACAGCAATATACAGCAATATTTATCCAGCAAACCAAGAAGAAATGTCTTTTAAATTTTTGGAGATAACAAACATTTAACAATCACAATTACTTTAAAATAAAAATAATAAACAGAGAGTAATTATTGCTGAGTTTGAAATCCTATGCCTTCTCTCCACATTGTGCAAACACTAATTTAATTCATGAATACATTCAGAGTCTATTTAAATATTATTTTTCCAGTTCAGTCATTACCTTTAAAATGTTCATCTTAAAACACCATATTGAGTCCCTATTTCTTCGTGATAAAGGTGATTACTAAGGACAATGCCAGTAAAAATGGGCCTGGGGTTCAAAGGCGTCATAGGTAATTTTTTAAGTGGATACTGAACCCTCAGCCTGCCATTTAACAAGTAGGCACATAGTCTGAGTCATATGAAATTTTCAATGATTCACTTTAAACACCATGGTTATTTTATTACTTTGAAGTATTTTCACAACAATATTTCTATTTCAGATTTGAAACGTCAGCTCTGGATGGCAACTACTACAGCTTAAATCAGGATGACCTTGAAGATATCCATTTCCCTACAGATGTGAATGAAAATAATGAAGAAGTGAAGGTGACCCCATCCCAATTGAAAACAAATGTAAATGCAGAGAGCCTCGTAACAATCCTCAGCCGCCATTTAAGAAATTTATGATAGATCCTGTAACACATGGCGTTGGCAGTGAACAACTGTATCCTTGGCATACACAGCAGCACCCATTAGCACATTGGGATAGTATAACGTCGAGTTGAAGCTCATCCAAATCAGAAACACAGAACCTCGTCATAATCCTCAGCCGCCATATAATACATTAACTAAAGATCCTATGACATGTGGAATTGGCATTAAAGAACTTTTTTCTTGGTACCCAGATCAGCAGGACAAACCATTATCAATTGGGTTTCATGAAGATTCAGCTCTGGTAACTACAGGCGTCATGGACTTCATTCCCAGCAACTGTATCATGACATCTTGAAAGAGGACAGCAATGTGGTGACATGCACTTCTGGTTCAGATAGTGCCCCTGCTTCAAGTTTATGTTCCCAGCCTTTTGTGCATGCAAGTGTGAGAAATGGGTCTGAAGAGTTGCACTCTCAAATCGCCCTCAGTCTAGACACCGGGAAAGAACATTATTTGGTAGCAGAAAATAACAATTTATTTAGTGCTCAAAAGATGTATAAGAAAGATTTGTACTTGGGATGATAAAAAATCCAGATGTGGATTCCAGGGTACCAATTCACACCTGAAAACACAGCAAAAACAGGCAGGGCAGAAAACACTTACAAAAAGCTGTAAATGAATGTACCCAAACTGTGAATAGATCATTGTATCCTTTTGCTATTCATTCAAAGGAAATAGATGCAAAACAGCTGAACAGTTTCATGACCATCATACTGCAGCTGGTACTTCTTTGAGGCTGCAAAACATTTTGCTCACTCCAAGTGGTAGTGAAACATTGGCAATGTTATATGCTTCACCATATGAAATGACAAGCTTCTCAGTGTCACATTGTGTAAAACATTTAAGGAAAGCAATGGTGGTAATTTGGGTAGTGGTAAAAAGGGTTTGGAAACAAATAGAGTGAAGGTAGTTCAGCAAAATTATAAAAATGTAACTCAGGAACAGAGAATTGTAAAAACTGCTCATAAAAAGGGAGATATACATACTATCAATGCAGCATATGACAAATTAAGACGTGCCATTCCTGCATGTTCTCACAATCAGAAACTTTCCAAACTTTCAATACTAAGGATGGCTTGCTCATACATTCGTACTTTATCACACATTGCTCGGAATGACTACAGTGCTGATTAGAGTGAATCAACACTTCCAGAATGCATTAACTCTATTTCCATTACTATTCAAACAGAGGGAAAATTATGCAGGAAAGAGGGTGTTCCATGACACTGCATGCTCCATCATATTTTAGTATTTATTTGTGTATTATGCATTAAATGCCACATATTATAATCCAATTCAAGTGGGGTGTTGTATTTAGAGCATATTGGTATTTTTTATATTTCATTTCTGTGTTGTTCCCATCACAGGAGAGCTTTTGTTCCGTAAGCTACAATAATGAATGGTGTCTTTCTTTTAGATCGGCAATTGTATGAGTTTTGCTTGTATTATATGGGTGCTGTTTTTCAATATCAGATAAAAATAAATGTTTACAATGGACTGTTGTAATAACTTCAACATTTCACTTGTTTTTATTCCCAGGAGTATTCCATTCCTACAATCTAAGATTTGATTAATATGTTTTACACCCATATAGTTTATAACATCAAATGTTGGATTATTTATCTAAAAATTATTTAAAAAACCTCAAAAGTTATGTTGTTTATAAACATAAAGACCAAGATTGTTATTTTAGTCTTGTCTTGGAGAATAAAACTCATAAACGTTAATAGTTTTCCTAAGGTAATTTCATTTCCATTATTTTATGTCTTTTGTTATGACCTTCCTTCTCGAAATAATTGTGCAGCGCAAACATTCGATAAGATTAATTAAATTGCAGCTAAAATATCAACACTGGTTAATATTGATGATAGTACGAACGTTACGGGAAAATACATACACAAAGTTTTGAGCGATTTAAAATTTTGCAGGAGGTCCTGAGTGTCGTACGTTTTAGACATTGCCACTGCAAATTAAAGGTAAGATAATATTTCTTACCCCGGAGAAGTAGCATAGATAACTGCAGTAATAATTATGGCGACATAAATTGGTAACACCGAAATGCATTATGCCTTTATTTGGGATACAAATTATGAGGCGATATGAAATACTATGCATAGCAAACCTGAAAATTATGATACCGTAGAGAAACCCATATACAAAACAAATTTAATGTATGGAACTCGCAAAATATGCAGCAATATAATACGAAAATTGTTTAAAAGTAAAGCTATAAACTTAAGAGTGACTGGCCTTTCTTATTCTGCCATTTACGAGTAAGCAATTAAAATTAACATTGGAAAATACGTTGTAAAATGATGCAAAACGTCTACTCGCTCTTTCTTGTAGGATAGTCTTACACGAGAGAGAGAGAGAGAGAGAGAGAGAGAGAGAGAGAGATATGGTAGCGCACAGCAGCATTGAGAACGGAGAGATAGGGTACATTTTAGGAAATTTCTCGGGTCACAAACACAGTTCTGTGATATGTATACCCGAAAGTCAAAACTTAAGGTCCCTTTCTGTACATACACAACATAAGCAACTTCGGAATGAACTGTCACTCAGTTCCTTCCGATGTTGACCTAGCAGCGCTTTGTTATGGGACCATCTCACACACCAGCTGAACGTTTTTACATATCCACACACATAACGTGAAGATCCGACTTGACTGTGAAGGCTGCAGGCATTGCCTCCATCTTCTTTCGCTGGTGGTTAGAAGTTGAGACTGTTAAGAAGATCTTGCTAACAGGTTGGATGCCCTTATAATTTTGTATCCGCTTCAAAGTGCGTCTAATGACCAATTAGAGCGTTTTTTCTTTCAAATGTGTCACTCTGAGGTTTTCATGGCATATGACTGTTTGTACATCCATCAAGATCCGTCAAGGGAAGAGCTTTTCTTACTACAAGAAAATTTTCGGAGGGCTGTGCTACAGTTCACCTTTTCTACATAAATGGGTACAAGCACGTTGAAGTCACCATTTTTCAGTTATTGTAAAACTTTAGAAGAATAGTATAATGTTCTTTGAAATGGGCAATTAAAGCCACATTGAAATGTAAGCTTTCAATAAATTTGAAATAGTTTTTATTTACATGTAGAGTTAGTTTATGCCGGGTGGAGAAAAAATATGTACATTAATTTACGAGAGGAAAGCGAGTTTGAGGCTAAGAGCTTTTAGAGTTGGAAAGAATGATCTGAGACGCTTAAACTTGCAGCTTAGGGCACTGTCATGAATCAATGTTATAGCTGTGTTGTGACTTTTAGTGTGTTCATAGCCGTAAAATATAAAGAAATAACAATCGCGGAGGTGCAGTCACTAGCACGCTTTAGTCTAACCACAAGTGATGTGCTGACACTCTGTTTGGAGGTGATAAGGTATTTTGGGATTAGTGAGTTTTTTGAGAGGTCTTTATATGAACGTGAATTGATTAAAGCATGTAATACAGCGCGAAGTGATATCTGTATTTGACAGAATGTACGGTAATCCATTGTGTTTTCAGTCCTCTTTAATGTCCAGAAACGCATTTGTAGCGTTGAATTTAACATCCGCAGCACCTCAGCGGAGGCCATTTGTTTTAATTCTTTGGCCGCCTTCCTACTCGTAAATTCTTGACATATTTTTTACTCACTCTATATTAACATAATATTGCGTTCGGTATTTACGCTTTTTTATTTGCGTTTTTCTTTTACAAGCTCACATATGGACATATCTGGTTGGCAATATTTAACCAAAAGGAGTTTAACAATAATATTGTCAAATCTCTTTGGCCAAATTTGCTTTCAATGGCGTCCTTATACAGTGCAACGCGTTCCTTTTAAAAAAATAAGTGTCCAATATGCCAATTTGTTTTTGCCAGGAGTACGCAGTTTTTGGACCAAAAGGAGGCTTCAGGTTTAATCTTCATAAACTGGTTAACACATTCCTGAAAAAGGACCTTTTCGCCTGTGGAGGGATCATTGCGTATCCTGTCATACACTGAAATTTCATATATATATAAATTACCCCGTAACCTTCCCCTAGTGCGACTTTAATCTCGTCTACTACCCTGGTGTCTGTCATACATCCTTCGTACTCTGCATGGGTGCACTCTGTCTGACAATGCATATCTGCGCATACAAGACACAGCAGAAATATTTTACTTTCATGTGGATGGCAGGACGGCATGGTACAGTCTTTCCGGAGGAAGAACTTTACATTTTACTACACCACCCTCAACATCATCCAAATTTTGAAAATATCTATGTGGATTTTAGGATGTCCCAACGGGTAAGCTTGGAAGTTTTTACGAATAGGCACAAACTGCACACGTCATAACAAAACATCTTCATATCTCCAGACATCAGGGAAGACATCATCAGCAAAGGATATTCGCCAATCTCCGAGAAGCAACTCGAGAGTAAAGGTAAGCCCCTGCCCATATTGTAGTTACGCTGGAAGGTACGGAGAAAAACAAAAAAACTGATCTTCGAAAGAGAAATACGCCACACCATAGTACTAATTAAGCAAATTAAAACCCGGAATCATATTACACAGTGTTTCAACAACCAGAAACTTTGACACACATATAAACTTTGTGCACTACACACCAAATGTATACTATGCGGGGGTGCCCACCGCCTACTAACTTACCCCGAAAGAGGCAAGGAAAACGTCACGCCAAAGTGTGCCAACTGAGGCCAACGCCATCCTTCCAACTACGAGGCTGTGATACTTTCCAGAAAGAGCGTGACTGGATGCAAATTGCAGGCCTCAATAGCCAGTTTCTAAAACACAACGGAACCAGACTAATCACAAACACGGGGTTTGCAAGAGAAGGCCACACCTTTCCCAATTGGCAAGCGGGCAGCTGCAGCAGCAGCAGCCCCAAAACGGCACGGTCGAGCCAGCTGCCGATACTCCAGCGCCCACAACAAGGCTGAGTGACATCAAAGAAATTTTTGAAATAGCAAAATCAATGAATGTCACAAAAATTCTGCAGCATCTAAAGATCCTAGTTACTGCCATTAACAGAAGTACGTATTTAATGGGAAAAATAGAAGCAATTGTGACTTTCATAGACAATGCATTCAATTAAATGGCGCCAACAGGAGAGCGCACAACTTCCTTTCGAGCTCTACTCAGGAACAGGCTGGATTTAGCTTTCATAGGGGAAACAACTTAAAACCGGGGCATGTATTCAATATCCACGACTACTTCATAATACGTACAGATAGAGATACTAAGCCAGTGGGGCCATTAAATCGAACATTGTTTTCGCCCGGGCACAATTTCCACGCATGCAATGCCTCGAGTGTACTGCAATAAGAGCAGGAACACAAAACCAACCTATATTACTGGTTGCTGCATACCGGCCTCCAGTTAGCCGGGGCCTCATAGAGTATCTGAACAAAATTCTTGACCTGGAAGAAAATGAACTCATTTCAGAGGATTTCAACGCCCACCGCCCAATTTGGAGTTCGAGCAGGACTTATCAATTAGGTACCACTCCTGCAAATTACATATTGCATAAAGAAGACGTTGAGATACATGGCCCCTCTAACCCCACGTTCTATCACGCGTCTGGACTATACGAGCCAGACATTCTAGACCTCGTAATTGCAAAGCAGGTGCGCGTTGAACAACAGCTACATGTTACATAAATTGGATACATCCGAGCTGGAGTACACCAGCACAGAGAAAATCGAACAGTGAGTTGCAAGCATTACTGCTTCTCTGCGGAAAGCCAAGATAAGCGGTGCCGATTTTCCCAAGCGCATACCCCCCTGGGCCACTTACCCAGAGGTGGAGCACCTGATTGCTAGGTGAAGAGGATGCATGCGTCAGTGGCGAGAAATCGGAGCACCCATATTTAAAGTCGCAGCAAACAGGCTGCGTAAATTGATGAAAGTGCAAATAACCGCCAATAAACACGACAGGTGGGAGAAAAAGATCCAAAATTGCATCCACAATGATTGCTCGCTGTGGCAAGTGCTACGGAGCTTCAAAAGGCCGGCTTAGTGAATACTAAACTCAGGCTCTTCAAGGGCAGGGGGGACTTGTATTCTCAACTACAGACAAAGCAGAAGGATTTGCAAACATGCTCGAGCATCGCTTTAAAGAAAATCCAAGTATCAATGAAGTGCACGAACACAAGATTGAGATTTGTTTTCTAGCGTGGGAAGCCAATGAGCCAAAACAAAAATTACCCCTGTTTACTACCCGGGAAGCCTTCCAGCAACTAATATCACTAAAATTAGGCATAGCCGCTGGCCCAGAAGGAGTGCGCAATGAAGACTTACGCAATATGCCCCGGATGGCACTAGTTCAAGCCACGAAAATGTTGAACGCTTGCGTAAAGCACCATTACTTCCTTGCTGCCGGGAAGCGAACAAAAGTTGTCATGATACATAAACCAGGCAAAAATATTCGGTATCCAAAATAATTACCGACCAATACTGCTCCTCCCTGCCTTTGGTAAACTGTTCGAGAAGCTATTACTGGCAAAAATACAAAAATCTGTCTGGGAATACAGTGTAATATCAAAATTTCAATTTGGATTCAGAAAGCATCACTCAACCGAGCTGCAACTGTTGAAATTTACAGATAATGTTACAAAAAAGTTTAAAAACGGGACCTCCACATTGGCTCTATTTCTCGACTTGGAATCTGCTTTCCATCGATGCTGGCACAAGGGCATTATCTTTAAATTGTGTAAAAACCCACCACTGCGGGGTTACGCCCCATCATTCAGTTACCTGCAAAATCGCAGCTTCCACGTACAGATCTCCCAAAACAAATCAACACAAAGGCAAATACAAGCAGGAGTTCCATAAGGAGCCATAATGGCCCCATACATCTACGTTGTCTACACTGTCTACTTCGCAGAAAACCAGCAATGCAAGGTAGCCATGCATGCCAATGATACGGGCCTGTATGTCCACACCAGAACCACAAATATGCCTTAACAACCTACAGAAATACACCAACATCTTCCTGTTCTGGCTACAGACCAGGAAAATTCCATATAAACCTAACATAGTGCACACCGCTATACTTCACCAAGAAAAACAAACCCACGGATATGGAAATATGTATAAATGGGTAACAGGTACCCTTCCGTCGGCATACGCTCTACCTAGGCGTCGATCTAGATTCTGTAGCTGCGGGACCACCTGAAAAACATAGCCAGCCGTGGGCGGAAGCCTAAAGTTGTGCGTGCTCCAATATTTCGAATCAAATTCGTAAAATTAAGAACTAAAATAACATTGTACAAAGCATTTATTTTAAGCTTACTAACCTTCGCCAGTGCAGCATGGGCTCACGTCCCAAAAACTGTACAGGCACCCCTACAGACAACACAAAATCCAGCGATCAGAAAACTACATCACGTACGAAACATAACCACGAAAAAAACCATACATCGGGAGATAGGGGTCAAGCCTATAGAGGAACTAATCAATACCAAATTACCGCAACTCTGGGCAAAAATACGGGTTCACCTTATATGGTAATCCAAAACATAGGCAGAAGCACACACTTACATTGCAAGCACAGGTGGATAAAAATGTTGAAAATAAGTAAATAGGGTTTCTTTACTTCTCTACCTATAAATAAAGGCAAACTGCCCTATCCTCTCTCTTCACCTTCTCACTCTTTTCCCCTACTATTGTAATATATATATATATATTACCATACATTCAATTAATTAAGGCAATATATTAATAATAAGTTTCTCATATTCCAAAATAAGGAATATTCATGGTTGCATTGAACTCTCATTCCCACATCCCGGTCACATGGTAGCCAGCATTTCTCACCAACTTCCTGACCTTTGCGGTGTTCTCACATCTGGAGCCCTTGGTCACTTACCCGTGTAGTATAACTTAGAATTCCTTTTCGGGTAATATCGTGTGCAGCCGTGAAAGAAATAGACCAATTTGTCTTCTGTGTATCCGTCCACTATATGGCCTAAAACTTTAATTTCTGGACCCCGATAAGCGTGATGTATGACGCAAGATTGCTGCTGCTACAACGAAGACAGTCAGATGCACGGTATCCCTGATTGTTCTTCAGCTAAGCTATACCCATTTCCTGGAATTAACGGAATTTTATTTCTAGGCCGGAATCACTTCCAGTTAACGTTCATACATGGTGACGCATTCTCAAAACTGGTCAACACCGTGCTCGACAGTGAATTGTTTACTAAATTTGGAAATACCGCGACTCAAGAAAAATTGGTCTGTTTTGCAGTTATCTACCTTTTTTTTTTTTTTTCATGTTGAAGACATAATTTGAGGACACCACCTCATTATGCCACTGCTCGAAATTCTTACGGGCATCTACACTCATGCCATCAGGACAGTAATATTTCTGCCCAAATACAGGATTAACAAACTTTTCGTTTTCCATGGTATTAAACAGATAGGAAAATTAACCTTAACGTTCGGGGAGTTGAAAAGTCTTTCAGAAGCAAGACTGTGGCATAGGAATGAAATTCAGTTCAGCTATAAAGTCATACTGTTATGTTTCATTTTGCCACTTTTGCTTCCATTCATGATGAGCTTTGGTGTCCAATTTGGACTGCACACCATATGTTTTAGCAGAAATTGCCCATCATAGTACCTCAAGCTGTGCGATATGATAACAATGTGACGGAATTCGAACCAGGGCTGTGTGATGAGATTTTTTTTCACAGGGTCCTTGTCAAATACATATTCTTTAACACCACACTGCGTCAAATAACATCTTGAGAGGTTCATCAATGCACAAAGCACGAATAAGAAGTGTTCTGAATACACTCGAAATCTATGAACATGAACATGAAATTGTTTCGCAAATTTGGAGATTTGTACAGCCGAATGTAACACTCATGTTTAGCATCAACATGGATCTTACAAGCACTACAAAAATTCCCTAGGCCTCACAATTACAAGTTTGTTGCACAAATTTCAGAATTTTTCTACGTCACACATTGACATGAACTTGGGGTAATAATTCCCCTTTATCGAACGGTAACTAAAGCAGGTATGCCATTGAAGACGCGATGACAAGCGTGACACCTCACGCACCTATCAAATGAAGGTGGGCTTCGCTGACGACACGTGGAGCAGTTAGTTCGCACCGGTGTACTTCTTTTTTATTTAGAGAGGTAAAATTGCAATATCGGCAATATCATTTATACTTGAAGATCAGCTGCAGGTTCACATTAGCATTAAAGTAGTTGTAGTGGAAAATTAAATCGATATTATTTATTATGGTTGTTGTTGTTTTTTTTTTTCTTTTTTATTTATTTTTTCTTTTTTTTTTTTTTCTTTTTTGCTTGTACAGCACATTTTCCCCTCAGTGGTTGCCAAAAACAGGTAATGGAATAATCCTTAAGTGCCATCTAAAAGAGTTTCACATCGTCGAGGGTAAAAGGACCATCGAATTTACCTATTTTCTCCTAATATAAGTAGCTAAGTTACACTGTCGCAGCTTATTATCTTGGAGTAAACTGCATTATTCGCGCCAGCACGAGAGAACGCCTCGACGTAAAGAATGTTTAAAAATCCCCGTGGAAAAAGTTTGCTCAATTTCAGCTGCGACATCTGCGGCCTCATTGCCTGGAAGCCACACATGTCCAGCTGCTCATAGCAGTGTCTCGCTGACGCCAGCTTCAATAAGTGTAAACACCGCTTCCTGGATCTTCTGTACAAGAGGGTGGTATTTGTACAGGTTTTTAAAAGATAAAAGGGCACTCAAAAATCGGAACAAATAACACTGTTCTCCAGCTGCTGTTCAAAAACAAATAAAATCGCCCAATAAATAGCATAAATCTCAGTCATAAAAATAAATGTTGCAGCGCTAAGACCAAATGTAAAACTACCTCCATTAAAAACAAAGGTACATCCAGCACCTCTATCGATTTCCAGCCGTCGATAAAAATAAATTACATCTAGCAAAGGAAGAGGCGATCCTGCTAAAATGTCGACGAATAACAGCTGCTGCGGCCGAAGACTTAGGACAAGACGTAAGCCCAAGATGAACCGGGGCATCTGCTGAAAGCCAAGGAGGAGAAGAAGATTCCCCGGCTAAGAAAAAAAAGCAGGTAACTCTACGTCCAGATTCCTTAACACCTCCCGAAAACGAAAACCAGCAGGCTTAGGAGTAAAAGACCGAGCAGATTTACAAAGGAACAAGCGACACGTTAAAGAACGGCTCATTCGTGGGATGTCTAGGTTGCACAGCTATTCGACAACCATAAGAACCAAGTAAAACATCCCGACGATAAGAAAGGGGAGGTTCTCCAGAATCCGAACATAACCTCGACACAGAACTCGCAGGGAATGCTTCAATAGAGATAGGAATTTCCCGGTGATGAATGGGATTAAGGCGACCAAGAACTGAAGACCTTGTACGGCCATAAATTAGGTAGCCGCAATCTAGTTTGGACCGGATTAGAGAGCGGTAGAAACGTAAAAGACCCGTCCGGTTAACTCTCCAGGATGCGCCACTTACAACACGTAAAAGACATACAGAACAGTCACACCTGCCTCTAAAATGCGCTATATGGATCACCAGCATAATTTCCTATCAAATATTAAGCCAAGGAACCTAACTTTCTCTGCAAGGCGAAATCTACTGGGCCAAGATGGACAGGTGATGAAGGGCACTCCTTTCAGCGCCAGAAATTCGTGCAGACGGTCATCTCAGCAAAGAAACAGAACCCCTGGTTTGCACTCAGCATATAGGCGGTCGAGACAGCGCTGGAGGCGGCGTTCGAACAGATAAGTCCTCCGAGACGAAAGAAAGATATCAAAATCGCGGACGAACAACGAGATTGGATTCCAGGTGCAAACACTCTGTGATAGAACTGATAGCAATGGCAAACTGTGTGACACTAAATACCGAGCCCTGAGGTACTCCGTTCTCTTGAATAAAACGAGATGATAAAATTAAACCCACGCCAACATTAAAAACTCGGTCTTTCAAAAATTCCTTAATAACAACAGATATCCGACTACATACATGTCAATTATGAAACGTACAAAGGATTCCATTTCTCCAACAAGTATCATAGTCTTTCCCCAGATCAAAGAATTTAGCAACTGTTTGATACTTCCGTACAAAGCCGTTAATAATATGGGTGGAAAGAGTCACAAGACGAGCGATGATGACGAAAACCACACTGGATGTTCATCAATAGTACATTTACTCAAACCATCACATAAGCCGCTCGCTAATCCTTCGCCCCATCACCTTGCAAACGCAACTGGTGAGGAACATCGGACGGTAACTGAAAGGAAGGTGTGAATCTTTTCCAGGTTTAGGTATGGGAATGACGGTGACCACTTACCAAGCGCTCGAAAAAGTGTCATTACACCAAGTAGAATTAAAAATTTGGAGCAAAAAAGCCTTGCCTTCAGCTGACAAATGCTATAATGTAGAAGTATGAATTCCTACAGACCCCGGTGCGCAATGCCAAGAGGTAGAAAGGGCGTGCTCCAATTCCCAGGCAGTGAAAAGGATACTATTACTCACCTGGTTGCCGGAGGCCAAACAGAATCTTCTCGATTCAGCCTGCTCCGTTAATGTGCGAAATGAAGGAGTATATTTGGCGGAGCTCGAAACATCAGCGAAAGTGCGCCCTGATTTATTGACTATGTATATCGGAGTAGTAAGTGCTTAATTTTGTACCTTAAGAACGGGTATATGCGAAAGCCCCGGTTTGCCTGCAACGCTGCGAAGCTTAATCCAAAAATAGAAGAAAGCGCTGATCTGTTAAATGATGAAGCGAAACAACCCAAGACACCTTTTGCTATATTGGATGATTCGACGGCATATAACGCGCAGCTGTTTGAAGCGAATCATGTTTGCTCAAGTAGAGTGGTGAAGAAAACCTCGCAAAGGATCTCGGTGTGCAAGTAATGCGTCCCGGCATTAATCGGTCCACCAAGGAAGGAACCGGAAGGCGTGTGGGGTGGGAAGATGACCGAGGAATTGTCAGATCTCTAGCTGTGATGATGACCGTTTCGAGGTGCTCGATCTCTGCACCGGTGGATGAAAATTCATACCCTGAAAATACAGTCAAAGAACGGAGGAGGTGCCTATTCGCCTTCTCAATAAATCACCTTGGTGCGAGCTGAGAATGTACATGTGAAGAAAACATGTGTTTCTGTCGCGGACATTGGTCACTGAGTATAAATCAGAAATGACGTTCCAGATAAAATGTACAGCAAGATGAGCAGCATAAGATTATGGCGGTCCGGAAAGTCTGCTAACATGCTACCCTTTGCACACTTCGTGGTGGAACCCCATAGGGGATGGTGCGCATTAAAATGCTCCAAATGTAAGACAGGGGGTGGTAGCGGGGATAAAAGATAATCTTGATCGACCGCTGCGACAATAGCAGATGTAGGCTGTAAAACTAAGGCCAGAAAAATAAACTGTAACTGCAGGAGTCTGGAGGTTTAATGAAGTAATGTATACGTCATTCCTGATGAGAATTAAATCTATGCCATGCACAGGGGTGCCATTTTCTGAAGCAATATCAAATGTCAACGAAGAGTAACCACGAAAAATGAACGAATCAAGTGGTCGAAGTTTGATTTCTTGGAGACACACAAGCGGAGAGTCAGTGGATCGTAAAAATAACTCCAGATGAGGTCCTTCGCCTGCGGAGTTCACGCATATTCCACAAAAGAATAGCTATTGTTAAAATGAGCTAAAATAAATAAAAATGCCACCTTACTTTTTGGTCGGCCTAGAACAAATCAACCGTCCTTTTTCATTTACATGGGACTCGGTGGTTTGCCTAGAGCAGGCAAAACCTGCTCCATGATATCCTCAAAAGAAGGGCTCTCCCACTGAGAGGTTTCCACCGTTTGGATGTAGAAATTGGCGGTGACGACGACCGCCTAGCGGGCTTGCTCACATTATGGGAGCTTGACCTCGGAGGAGGAAATGGGCTCTTCTTCTTATCAACAGGAGGGGACATTTTCAAGAAGTCAGACCTTGTGTAAACAGTCTTAAATTTAATTTCATGCCCATTAAAACTACCTGCTGGGGTTTCTCGGTAGAGCGTTTCGGAGAACTTGCTGCATTATGGACCCGTGTGAAAACAAGGTCACAGGTCTCTATGCTGATGTCGGGCTGAAGAAGCTGAAGAAGCTATTGCGCTGTATGTACCGGTATTAGGTACTATGGGATGGCGATATTAAAATCGCTCACGGACTTCAATAAAGAACAGCTTTTCCTTCACCCGGATTTCCTGAAAACAGGGTTCATCGCAATAGCGAGGACAGTCCGGGATGAGGCTGGATGATTCCCTCGGCAGTACACGTAGATGGGAACGGATGTACATACTCCTTCGTGTCTTTTCTGACCACAGATTCCATAGGTTGAAGAGGCACTCTTACAAGATAGGCGTATATGGACAACACGCTCTAAGCTCTAATAACATCGTAACGAGCTGGAAATATACGGGCGCACCTCAATCACCTCGTAATCAGCTTTAATTCCCTGCGGTAGGTTCACCAGGTTAAATGTGAGGAAAAGAGTACAGGTTGGCCATACTTCTCCGTCTTTCCTCGCCTGCACACGATACACTGACGTGACCTCTTGGTTTTCCAGACACTCTGGATTTCCGGGACAGGACATGCCAACAAGGACATTAGTTGTAATAAAACCACGCGACGAATTTAGAATTCTATGTTGCTAGACAAGGATCGGATAACCGTGGAGAATCGTCGCCTTCTGCAATGAGTTACTTTGTGATAGTACAAAAGTTTCTTTCATTTGATACTCATTACGAAGACTACGTGTACAGAATTGCACGGGACCAACTATGGAATCGATGTTCTTCTGCATAACCAACGGATTTACCCTGCTAAAATATTGACCTTCTTCTGTTCTGACCATGAGGGGCTGAACTCAATGTGAAGTCGGTTTCACCATTATCGGAATGATTTTTTTGGCCGCCCTGTTACTGTGGTTAATTACTTGGAAACTAGATTGCAAGGCTAGGTCTAAGCTTACCTGTATCAAGTCTGCAGGCGGCTCATTGTCGGCAGAAGAAGAGTTGCCGGTAGAAGAGGAGGGGTTGGCAGGGGGCGTATTGACAATAGCCGCGTTGTTGCCAGAAGGTGTGTTGACAGAAGTCGTGTTGATCGGAGAAACCGTATTGAGGGCCGAAGCTGAGAGGTCGACAGAAGGCTTTTTGTCGGCAAAAAACATGACGTTGGCACGGTAATAGTTGAAGACATATTGTTTCACACTGATTATAAGGTAATCACGTACTTCAATATCATGAAATGTGATCTCCAGGCGATAAGGTCCCAATTTTATGCAGCGTTTTTCAGTGACGTAATGAATTTGGTTTCTCATGCTTTGCCCCGTCCACTTGGGTTCCAGCCAATGATAATGGTTTTTCTACTGCATATGTTCACACTTCAACCAAATCAGATTGGTTTTCGCCTGAGGTAGTGAAAGCGTGTGCAAGTTCCAGTTTCAAGGTAAAAACATAAATGCTTTTAAGAGTGGAATTCGCTACGGTAATAGACCTTTTAAGAAAGGAAAAAATACTTTCAGCAGGGTGGGGACGCAATAACAGTGAACAGACAGATTTCTCCCACGTTCCACAATAAATAGCTAGGAATTTGTTTACAGTGAAATAATTTTAAGTGAGTATATTCGAAAATTGTTCGCTACGGCAATAAATGCTTTTAAAAGAGAAAAAGGTGGGATGGGAGAGAATATAAGTGAAAAACTTTAAGACAAATGGCTCCGAGATTCTCAAAATAGATCGCTAGGAATTCGTTTGCATTGAAATAACTTCAAATGAAGATATTCGTAAAAACTTTCGCTGCGGTAATAAATTCTTTTAGGAGAGAAAAATATCGGTTGGGAAACAATAAAAATAAATAGCTTTCAGAAGATGTCGCCTAACGTTCAAACAATAGTTCACTAGGAATTCATTTACAGCGTAAAGAAAATGTTTTAACACATGGCATCCTTAACAATAACAGTTAAAGTGAGAAGTTAACAGACAAATGGCATAAATCAAACTTAATAGCTCGCCGAGAAGACGAAAACGCAGAAACAAAAAATGACCTCCACCGTGGACAAAGGTGTTGCAAATATAGAATTACTACCGCAGGTAGCCAGTGAGCGGGTAGACAGGAGTGAGCGAGAGGAAACCATGAATTTACCACTTCCCCAAAGAGCTGTTTTTATTTTTCTCAAAAATTATTAATAAACGCAATTTATAATTATATTCGTGTAAAAGCACTACATATTCCAAGTTATACTAAAATGTAGTAAGGGACCCCACTAGGATCCAAAATTTCTTTCGGAAACTTAACTAAGTAAATTAGTTTTCGCATTTTATTCACGCTTAAGTATTTTCATCAATACCAATCATATTTTAAGAATGTTTTTTGCTTTTAAAAATGTTTTCATATTTTAAAAATTATTTTTAAAAAAATTGTCACATTTTAACAGTGTTTTTTTTTCATTAAAATATTTTTGCATTTAAAAAAATATTTCGAATTTTAAGAACATTATTTGCATTTAAAAACGTTTTCGCATTTTGTAATATGTTTTTGCATTTAAGATTGTTGCATTGTTTTCGCATATTAAAAATTGTTCGCATTAAAAAAAATTGTTTCTCATTTATAAATATGTTTTCACATTGTAATAATTTTGCAATTATTATTTATTATTATTATTATTATTATTATTATTATTATTATTATTATTATTATTATTATTATTATTATTATTATTATTATTATTATTATTTTGCAATTTACGAATGTTTATTGCATTTAAATTTGTTTCCGCATTTTGTTTGAATATACTTTAAAACACACATGTGCTGATGACGTAATGTGCATGTTCACACTTGTTAGCAAAACCAGATGATATCGCTTGCAATTTCCGACCGACTTGTGAGCGTCACCCGAATGTGCATCAGTATCGAGAAATCAACTTGGCAATCAACTTGATCCATGTAGCGCTACGCTAACTAATGAAATACCGAGTAACTAGGATTTTGGTTCTGTGTCTACGTTGCAGCTGAATGTGCCATACATCGTGCAAGGCGTTCGGACCATCTCCCACAGGGACGAACCCAGAATGTTTGTCCGTTTCGAGAACGGGAAAGAAGTGCTTTTACCAACAAGATTCAACAACTTTTCTGCAGAACTCATGAATTAATTCAACTCTTTGGCCTTTTACATAGTGTACCAGAGAATGGAGTTTCTCCGAAACGGCTACCGGCGGCACATTAGAATATTACACCAGCGTAAAAGCATGACGTGTCAAACGGCAAAACACTCACTCTATTTTGACACGAAAACTACGTCTCATTAATCCCCGATGGCGATTTCTCAGGAACCCGTCCGTTACCACTCCACAGGAGGATGAAACCGAGAGCAGCAGCGACGACCACAATGACGCTGGTGTGTCATTTGACAAAGGAACATTTACCACATACCTTTTTTACGGGGACCCCAACATTTTCGTGACAAAAGGAGATACCGCCAAGTAATGTTTTTTATCCGACAATTATATATATATATATATATATATATATATATATATATATAAACATTGTTGTATAACAAATAAAAACGTCCTGACTTAACGTATCTTTAACCGTGTGGTCGTCCACAAACTGCTGATTACGCACCGCATGATATACACCGCAGTAGGGTACTACAATACCCGGAGAGTGCGCTCAGGTGGGATGTATACTACTCGGGAGTCACAGCGGTAACTCCCGCCGAAACAAATGTAATATTTACGCAACTGATTCAAGACCGCCACTGGTGGCCAAGGTCTTTAAGGCGCTGAATCATGAGCGGATGTCTTGGGTTCGAATCCCGCCAGGACGTCCTCCCTGACTGAGTTTTTTTTTTTTTTTTCCAGGTTTTCCTCAGTGCTCATAAATTACAAATGCCGGGGAGATACCCTAAACTTAGGCCTGGAACATTTCCTTCCTTAAAAAAATATCCTTTCCCAATATATCATTTCATCTCATGTATCATCAGTGTGCACCGCCTGTGGTGCCCCATTAGTAAAAACGGGCATTAAACACTATACAAAAAAAAAATGATTCAAGTTCACGCATTTACAACTACCATTACAATGAAAATAAGCAGGTATCTTATAATAGTATATGTTGGAACGGTTGTTATGCTACATCCACACCTTTCTGGCGTCTTTAAAGAAAGTTGTAATGCACAAGCATCAGTTCATCTTCCGAACTGTTATTTCGACGGAAAAATTACGGGCTTTGGAGCAGAAATAAACTCCGATTTTGTATACAAAATTACATTTAATGACCAGAAAATACGCGTAAGATGGTAGTAAACGCATAAAAGATAAAAGGTTCTGTCATTCTTTTATGAGAATGCAATAGATGCACAAAGATTCAGAAATTAAGTACTTGCAACATTTTTCGAATAACTGGCTGATTTTGAATACCGATCTGGACGTTTTAGAAAAAACATTGTCATAGCTCATACAGCTTATGAATAATTTAATTTTGAAAATGTTTCAAAATGGGATACTAAATAGAGGAATATGGCCGCTCTAACCCCTGATGTGAAAGTATGCGATATTTATTTATGGGGAAAGTTGAAAATAAAGTATATGGAACAAATACGAAATGAAAGAAAAAAATGACTCAAGTGCAAAAATTAACTCAATTTTGGATGGTGAGCGAAAGGGTGTGAATTAAATTTTCTAAAATGATGCCAAAAATGTGTGGATGAAGCAGAAAGCAGTAATTCCAACGTCTCCTGTCATAATGTACGTTCTTTTGTTCATTGAATTTGTAGTTATAATTGCAAAAACTCGAGCCATTTGACCGTATATTACACCCACTTTATCGAGGGTTATCGCCATCCTGCCAGCTGTCGTAAAACGGGCGAATAAAACCATGAAAGACCAACTATTTTAATTGAACATTACGACTGTTATTACCGCCCCGGGTGGCCGAGGTCGTTAAGGCACGGACTCGTGAGCGGAAGATCTGGGGTTCGAATCCCGCCAGGACCGTTCTCCCTGACTGAGGTCTTTTCCAGGTTTTCCTCCGTCCTCATAAATGGAAAAAGCCAGGGAGGTAGCCTAAACTTAGGCCTGGAACGTTTCCTACTTAAAAACAATCCTTTCCCAATATAACATTTCATATCATATATCATCAGTGTCCTTCGCCTTTGGTGCCTCAGTAGTAAAACCGGGCGTTAAACACCTTTAAAAGAACTACTGTTATTACATCGATAGTGAAAATGTTCCTATCTAACATATTACAGTATTTATTTATTGCTCAATTTAAACTACCACTGCATCATTATCATTATTTTCGGTTATACCCCTTACAAAAGAACAATTTTTTGAGGATACATTAAAAGTTATATTGAATTACATTAATCTTTATTAAATTTCCAACTATCACTTTCTAAATTTTAATATGGCATATAACACTAATGCTACTGAATATGACAATTCCTCTTTTATAACTCCAATAAAAATATTGGCACCTATTTCAATAAATGCTTGCTTGATCTTTATTTCTAAAAACCCAACAGTTTCTTGAACTCCCGAATCTAAGCGTTATTCAACATATATGAGTTATACTGCAGGGCTGTAATGTAAAAAAACTAGATTGCTCACTACAGTACAGTTTTTAAAAGTGGCCATCTATCCGGAGAGTTTCCCAAGTTTCATGACAATCGCAATAAAATGTCAAGAATTGTAAATTTATGGTAGTTAAAATATTATTTTAGCAATTATAATTTTAGAGCGCTTTTTTCAAAATGCTGGAGATAAAAAGTCTCGGTAGTTTATATCGAAGTTTGTTAAAGTCACACTAGGCCTGCTTTCAGGGTATCAATTAATGCAACCCGATATATTTGAATTATATGCTTTATAATATGACTGAGATAATTTTTCTTGAGTTTATTTCGTTCATTAATTTATTTCAACATGATCATTTGATGAAATAAGGTATATTGAGAAAACTTTTTATAATATTTTGTTTTTACGTTGCGACATCGTCAATTCTCCTAATTCTGGCTGTACGCTATGTATAAATTAGGAGCGCTAATAGTAAAATCACAGAGTGATATACAGGGTGTTAAAATAATGTTTTCATTTAACTTTTTAAAGAGTTTCATTTTACGTGCTAAAAACCAATATATTCGCAAAGATGACTGAAAAAGTGAAACAGTTATTAAATACATTGCACCTATCACGAAGAGGGAAATTCTGAAAAATACCTTTACCTTTGCGGTTGCTTGCTGGCTGATGATTGGTGTACGAAAATGCCATTCATTTCACGAATGGAGGAAGTTGATATATTAAAAACAAAATTTTCAGCAGTTCTAGAGATTTAATTTCATGGAATGGTTCTATTTAATATCCACAAGTATGAAAACACAAAAAGCATCAAGTTACTCTAGAAACACTGAATCAGATGAACAAGTTACACTTTAATCGAAACGTATGCATAACAAGTTTAAATAGGTGAAGGAGCGTTTCTACCCTAAAGAGGTTTCGTTCAGTTAAGGTTCTTATGCACATTTGACCTATTAGCTTTAACTTGTTAGTAGGAAAAATAAGTACTTCAGTTGGTAATTCAAAGGTAAATTCTGCTCGAAGTGGTGGTAGTGATAATTCATATAGCCGTGCAAAGAAAACTGTACTATCATTCCTACGTGAGATTCCTCGCTTACTAGCAGGCAAGAAAACATTAATCACAGGTTAGTGATTTTTTTTATGTGGAAGTGGTTCTTAGGACTGTTACAAATGTTTGAAAACTAGGTTAACATTATCTAACGTTACAATTTCACTTGAAATAACACTCTGCTAAATTATAATCACTTTTAAAGCCCATTGTCAGATGCAGAAAAAAACTATTACAAATGTTTTAGATACGTGAACCACAGCTTTACCTAGTTAAATCCTAATTTTCGTAATATAGTCTTGTAACTAAGTTCTAAAAGGTGTGCTGCTGTTCCTTTAAAAAAACTCCCTCCTATCTTTGGTAGATTCCTCCAACGTTTAGCAGCTCAAAGACATTAATTTGCTGTTTTTAGTTATGTAGCCAAACCTCGGTTGTTAATCTTCCTCGAACAGAAATGTTAAAAGGATTTATGTCACTTTAATTGCCAAGAGGTTAACAAGATAAAAAGTTTACGCCGTTCTAAACAATTAGAGGATGGTGGAATGTTTAAAAAAATGTGTTGTCAATGACGTCAGTTGCAACTGCAATCTAAATCTACCATACTTGCCTCCTACACCCAAGAACGCGGGTTCGAACCCGGCCATGACCGATGGATTTTTTCGGGCGTAAAAATCCTAAGTTCCTTCGGAAGGGAAGTAACGCCGTGGGTCCCGTGTCGTACATTTACGGCAGGAAAAAGAACCTTAAGCCTGAAAGAGAGGCCTCTGAGCAAAATTTGTCGGCCGTTTCACGCCCTGAAGGACGCTGATGACCTGAGATGTTAAAGAGCGTCCATAAATAAATCAATCAAAAAAAAAAAATCTAAATCAACGTAATTTTTTTTAATAAATGAAACGTTTGCACCCCTTAATGCTATGATTGGTAGAAGTAGAGAGTAGTTAGCCAAGAACTTCCAGTTAGTGCGCGTAGCGGTTGCAAAACATGCCTGGTGGTGTAGTGGTAGCCATATTGGCCTCCTAAAACCAAGATCGCGGGTTCAATCCCGGCCAGGATAAGCGGATTTTTATGGTGTAAAATTCCTAAGTATGACTTACTTCCGAAGGGAAGGAAAGTAAAGCAGTGGGTCGCATGTCGTAGATTTACGGCATAAAAGAACCTCAAGCCTGAAAGAAGAGGCCGCTGAGCAAAAGTTATGGACTTTTTCACGCCCTGTATTGAACGAGGCGCTTATAACCTGAGATGTTAAAGAGCGTTAGTAAATATATCAAATAAAAAAGTCAAACAGTGCGATTTACACGGAGAGCTAATACTTTAATTTGGGAAAATGAGTGAGAGGTAGCTGGAGACATTGGAGTGTCCAAAGTGTAATTTCTAGATTTTGGATTCGGTTTTAGACCACAAGACGACAAAGCTCTCTCTTCGGCGAGCAACTACAACAAGAGAACAGCAGTTATCTGCTGTTAACAGTCCGGTGAAATAGACAGCAGAATACAACACCGTTGTAACATGCTCTTCAAGGAGCAGCAAAATAAAGAGTGCGAAACTGCTCCCAGTTCCCTTCATACGTCGGCGCTCTATGCCCGTAGACCCATGGCGTATGTCTCATTAACAGCTCAACATCGTTAGGCCCATTGCAACATCGTGGATAGGAAACTACACGAATGGAGTCAGTTTTGGTAATCTGATGAGTTTGACTATGGGCGAGTGCTCATCTTGCAGGGAGTGAAATGAGAAGCATCTAGATATGGAGGCGATTGTGAGGTGTGGTCTGATGGTGAGGGCAGAAATCTGCATTGGGGCACATACGGACTCCATATTACTTTAAATAGCTTTTTGACAACAGTATGGTATAGAGACCAAACCCTCTGTATTTTTACCATTACCTTGTGCTGGAACCATTGCAGGTTTTTTCTCATCTAGGACGATAATGCTCGTCATCATAGATATTGGTTAGTTTATGGCATAATGGAAGCAGAGGGTGTAGAGTAAATGCAGTGACCAGCTTTTTACTGGACTTAAATCGAATTGAGTGTGTATGCGATGTACTTGGCAGATGCACTGCAGCTCCTGCATTCTCCCAGAACTAAAGATAGGCATTACACAGTAGTGCAACATATTTCACAGGGATTCAGGGATAACTTTATTGGGTCCATTCCACAGAAGTGTGCAGCACTAATGGCTTCCATTGAAACACTATATACTATGCATTTGCTTTGATTTTGACTGTTTTTTGAGAATTCTTTGAATAATCACTTAGCTTTTTAGTGCTTAACCTCGTGTAAACAATGAATAAAGCACTTGTAAAATGTACTGGAATTGTATTTTTTTTCTGTTTCTCTAACTGTTATTAGCTCTTTCCCTAATTGCTCTGAGCTGTGTACAACACTAAAGACTAGTTAAAAACATACATTTCTGGAGTGTTTGTGTGGTATCCAGGATCAGTCTATCATCTGCAAACATCTTGCCGATCTTCAGCATTATTCACACTAAGAATGGTTTCTACCTTTTCTTTAGGCATACTTCCCAATTCAGTAGATTTGAATTAGTATTTTCTTATTGTTTCCCCAACTGTATTATTGTTACTTTCAACATTTTCAGGAAAATGTCGTTTGCTTTCAAATATGCCTATTATTCATGTGATCTGATCTTATTCCTTTCTTAGGCTTTTGAGATTATTTATTGGTTGAACACATGTTTAGGATTTGTGTCATTGGGATCTATCTTTCTTGTTCTGTTTCTTACTCTTTAAGTCTATAGGTTGTGTTGATCTGTTTGAAATTTCCTTAAAGGACATATGCTCTCACCTCTCAATCAAGATTGTGTAATGAGGTAGAAATTGGCAACTAAATAAACATTAAATATAAAGCTATAGACAGTTAAACTCTAGTGTTCTATATTCGTTATTCAGAAAGCTATGCTAAATGTGCCAAAAGTCACAGTGTAGTAAATATAGGATAAAGTGGAACAATTTACATTTATGACCATTTATGATCAAATATAAGAATCTTTTAATATCCTAGTATGAATTAGTATGCAGCAATGCTCCAACGGGCAATTTTGGATGTTAAACCTTTCTGTTTATGCTCAGAAGTTTTGCTTAATTACATCTATAACATAAAGAGCTGCTTGAAATTGTATAAGGTGAGTAGACACGTTTCTAATAGTGTGGTTGTGTTGCAAAATCTCTTTTCATAATAAGGCACATGCTTCTGAATACACTTTATCCATTTTTATGAATTTTAAGGTTCATTATAGTGGTATAGTTTGCAATATTTAGCACCTTTTATGACCAGAAAAAACATTCCAAAACCTTCCTTATTTTATTATTGTATTTCTATAATATAATTTATACTACAGTGGGGAGGCACCTCCAACTTGTCTAGTGTGATAGAATTACTTCCAGAAAGGCAAGTCTACAGTTTTAATCACAGGTGCGGACAGACATTGATGTGACATTGGAGTCTTTGATTCTTAATAAAGAAAAATGAATAAATTAGGAATAATATAAATATTAAATTGAATGGTGTTGCACTTAAACCAAAAAGCACACAAGACATTAATAAACTACTCCCAAAAAAACACTTTGGTCAAACTTGGCAGAGCAATGAAGACTTAACCGCATGTACCAAACTCATAAACAAGAATCATACAGAATTTGAAGATGTCAACATAGAACAAGAATGCAAATCTGAAGTAGAAACTGAAGAATACTCTAATCTCATATTACAAAGGACTTGCAAGTTGGACCAATATGCTTTTATCCTAGATTATGTTTCCAGAATTCTCCTTATTCAATATTGAGTTCCAAAATAAATCTTATCCTTTTAGATTATAAATAATTTTTTTGCATTTAATAATGCTAACATGTGCAACAGATATAAGTAGTGAAATCTAATAACAATATATATGTAAATCACATGGAAACAAACAGTAGCCATATGAATGGATTCATTTGATATATGTCATACTAAACACTCTTATTACTTCACTTATATTTCATTTTTAAAAGATATGTTTTAATTGAAGGTGGGTTTTCTAACCATTATGAACACGTCTCAAAGAAAGAATATTGTGTCAAATACCTTGGGAATATGGAAGATTCATACAATAGTTATGTGAACTTTAACAACAAATTTTTCAATTTGTAAAAACAAATAAAAAAAGTATACAAAACTCAAAGAAAAAAGTAGGCTCATATCAGCAGACATTCGTTTTCTAAACTTATGTCTTAAACTCAACACATGTCCAAACTTTGTATGGAAAACTGTGAAATTCTACCATAGTAGTCAAGAATGTTGGCAGCGGAAAAAAAGGTAATGCAAATGGAAAAAACCAAACATTACGCTAAATTATCAAATAAAAACAAGTAAGTGAAGCAATAAGAGTGATTGGTATGACATATATCCATGACTTTTTTTCATATGAGTTGGCTTCACTGTGTTAGTTCCACATATATTTTTTAAAAAAATTCTTTTATAAAAGATATGATTAAAATAATAAACAGAAGCCAATTTTTTCCTCTCCTGAAAATTTTGCTATGATGAATGAGATAAGTTTTTAAAACACGTGTCTTAATTAGTATTGATATGTTTCATTATTGCTTTAGATTCTCCATTAAAATGAATGTTCATTTAGTAAGAAATTAAGTAATAAAAGTTGGGTGCAGTACATAGGTTTTTAAGAGACTCATTGTGCCTCAATATGTTAGCCTCAGCAGGATCCATGGTCCCTAAAAAGGATACAATTTTTTTGATATTGGCTGTTTTAATAACCTGTGGGTCTAAAACAAGAGGTTCCATGATTAAATATAGATTGCTGAAAAGCTCGCATTTACATCAAATATATGTGAAGGTAAATATTGTACTTACGAAGCTGTTGACAATGGAGTGGCAATATAATGCATCTTACTTTTATGTACGTGAATGGAGTTTAGTGTAAAAAATGAATACCTAAGTTGAGATATATGAAGGTATTTAAAATTTCTATGCATATTTCCAGCAATTTGAGTACTTGGAGATTTCCATGATGTGCAAATGTTTGAGAAGTGAGTTGTGGCCAGTAAGAAAGCCAACAGCCTGCTGCATTCATATTTTACTTAGACACAATGAAGTGTCCTTATACCAGAGGCTAGGTCCTGCAATAAGCTCTTGAGCTTGCCCAGCCCTTGTCTGATTGTCCCACAGTACCAAATGTTCATTGTGGGTGAATGAAGTGCTCTTTGGAAAGACACTCCAAAAAAGAATCCTGGTTCTATAAAAGTGCCTTTTGTACTTTTTTTGCAATTTACTTGCTAATTCATTAGCCTTTATTTCTGGTGGTCAAGTATTCACATAAGGATAACAAAGCTTTAATCACAAAGCTATTCAACATGCTCTGCATTACTGCGCTAACTTAAGACGTTGTTCTCACAGCTTTTAAAGTTCCAATCGCAGCCTGGCTTTCAGAGAATATAGTAAATTTAACTCAGTAAACAGAAAGGCATTTTAAAATGTAAAATGTACAGCCAGTATAGCATAACTTCTGACTGGAAAACAGTAGCATATCTGCCAAGGGAGAAGGAGAGCCTTATAGAATGTCCCTAGATTCCAGCACAAATCCCTGAATTTATCAGGTAGCCATCTGTGAACCACACAGTGCCCCATTCTTGAGTGAGTTCCTGATCTTTCTGGGCCTAATCCTTCCTAACAGGAAACAAAATTGAAAAGTTTCACCTTATATGAAAGCAAGGCCTCATAGTCCCCAATCATCTTAATTATAGGCTGGACTCTTAAAGCCTGAATAGTATGGAATAATGGCCAATATGCAAATATTAAACTTATAATCCTACAAAAATTCAGATGCAACACACTCCAGCCATCGTGAATTCTTAAACATATAAATGCAAAGGTGGGGGGCAATAAAACATCTCCAAAGCGCAGGGCAGAGAACTGCACACTGCAACGGTTATACCCATACTGGCCATTCTGTGTATACTGCTATGATTGCTATTCATAGTCCCAATCTCAGATCCTGGACACATTCAAGGTAGCATCTTAGTACAGAGCCTGAGAACAAAGGTTTATTACCAAAAAGTCACTTTAGGCTTAAAGTCCCAACTTTTACAAATAACCTTTGTAGAGCATCAAAGTGACCTTAGGGTTTTGACACTTTCATATTCAATACTCTTGCTCCATTTCAACCTGTAATCCACGATAACTTCAAAAATGCTTTGGTGAAGTAGAGCAATTTAGTTTTCTTCCAAAGAAATAATGCTCTCAAAAATACTTTAGCCCCCTTTTCCTGGTAAAAACCACGAGATTGATATTTTTTCAAAATTAGCTTACAGACCTGTCTTATTTTACCATTTCTTGAATGTATATAATGCATTATGAATAAGATCGCAAAGCATATGGACAAAGTTACCTACTGGTAAAGCTACCAAGGAATATGTCATCTTCTGGTGCATAAACTTCACCAGCATTGAGCTTGTTTAGTGGTTCTTCTACCATATGGATGCAAATAGTTGGTGATACCACAATCACTTGAGGGCAGACCTTGAACATAGTTGCCCTCAACTCTACTTTGTTGAGAGAGACCAGTGAATGACACCTTCTAATGTGACATTTATCCAATCAGTGAGTCAGTGATTGTATCCTTCACTTGATTTACTTATAACCATTGCTAATTGAGCCTTTAGGCGTAAGATTATAGGCTTATTCAAAGATCAGGAACACAATTTTGCCTCTAGACTTGTTTGTCTTGTATATAAATATTGTACTTACGAAGCTGTTGACAATGGAGTGGCAATATAACTTCAACTTATTCAGAAAAACAACCTTAGAAAGCTACTACAGATCAGCACCTTTTCCAGTTGAACAACTAGCTGGTGGAGTACCATCTCTTCAGACTTGCCAGACTGGTATGCATGTTGATGGAGCTGCATATCATTATGCAATTTCTTAGGTACCTAACCATCAGGTTTTGCTTATGTCATCAAAAGAAAGAGTATAAGACTAATGCACCAAAAGTATTTTGGCTTTGTGTCACTCAGTGTTTCACTTAAATTATTTGGTAAATGTAGTATTGTAGCCACATATGGCTTCATTGCCAGCTATGTAGTGCTTTTAATTCACTGCTAAAGGTACAATTTCCGTCAACCAATGTAGTTCATTTTTTTATATAGCAGTGTAATTTGAATAGATACAATATCTATAATATTTTCCTTGTTCATTGTTACTGATACATGTGATTCATAAACCAACTTCAAGTAAGGCTTAGTTTTGCTACAATAAGTAAACTATTAGCTCATCACTTTTAACTATTACAGAAGGATACCTGCAGCTATCAGCATGGGAAGTGTCTGGTTTTAAGACAAGGGACTGCTATGACCATGATCCAATTCAGGCTGAGATTAGGTGCCAATGCTGCACAACATAACCAGATATCTTTATTATTATAAGTGTTAAAATCAACTAATAATCAGATAGTAATATATAGGCACAACATTAGGTGACAAACATTATTCAAATTTATTCAAATTGCAACATGTGTTGAATGCTACTTCACATAAGTCTCCTAATAACATAATGAAGTAATTGATTAAATGCTATATTTCCAAAGATCGATTAGTAGAAAGGGATTTAGTACAAGAACTTTATGGCAGCAATGGCAATGTAATAGAAGGATTCAGAATTATAGAGGGAATGTAGACATATTTGGAGATAGGGAACTTTGAGGCCAAAGTTCAAAGTTATGTGAAATTTATAACACTGGACAATTAGGGATAAGTTGGTATTTAGGTCAACCATGTCTCTGATTTGTCAACCAAAATATTCAGTCTACTCACTTAGTGAGGAAATCTTATTAGTAGTTATTAAAAAGCATTGTGAAAGCTATGGGCAATGTTGTTTTGGTAATAATTTGCTTCAAGGAAGTTTAGGATCAAACTGATATAAATGTATAGAGCAAATGTGTAGCGCAAGTTATGTGATGTAAATTGGGGGTTTAATAGAGTTGATTGACCTCCCATATATCAGCCAAAAATGAGTATTGTGCTTCCCCATTGAAAGAGATGTCTTCATTGTGCAAAAATCTGTTCCCTGAGTAAGTTGCAAAATTTTGGCTCCAATGTCAGCATCCATTCTTTGATCTTCCTGGTAATAGAAAGATTCAATTTCTTTCTTCCCAGAAATGGGCACTCAAACAAGATGTGTGAGGCAGACATCTGATTCTGTTTGCACAGTCTACAAATGGATTCATATAGATTTCCACTTTTCGTACATGTTTCCTGAAATGAATGTGTTCAGTAATTAGGGCAACCACTCTCCTTATACCACCTTATACCTTAAGACTGTGCCATATTTCCCAAGGCTTTTAATGATGTTTGTCTTTGAAGATAGGTCATATATGCATGCATTCATTTGTATCCCTTTTGGCAACTGCCGGTGAATTATATAAGTTTTTGACGTTCCTTTCCATGTGTAATTCCTTCCTTCCAGTACTTGAGATAAAACAGGTAACTTAAAAAGAAGGAGGAGCAGTATTGAGTATTCATTAGATCCAGACCTCAGGCTCAGTACTGATACATCCAGGAAACTTATAATGGAGTTATGGCCATTTGCTGCACAGCTGGCTCTTCAATTCTCGGCTTGCACCAAGTGATATGCAATAAGCCTAGTCCCTGCATGTATATAGATGTCCATTAGAGGAAGACCCACAGAATTTCCATTGCAATGGTTGGATTGCTTAAGAAGGTCCTGTCATAATAGACATGCTAAACTTTGTACCTCGGTAAACTTACTTACTATAGCGGTTGTAATGATTGTCGCCACCAGACAATGATGCTGTGTGAAACCTGTTACCTGACTGTTACAACATATAACCAAGGACTAATATGTGACTTTAGGCATCAGGTAGTTCCGATAGTGCGTTTGATGGTTAAAAGGAACTAGCTGGCTCTATAAAGAGTATTGTGAATATGATTGTTCCAGGTCAGCATCTTATCCTGTACAAGGGCTAGATGTTTAAGTCATTTAAAATATACCAGGATTGCCTAATTCAAGATTACCTAGACATTTAACATCTCTTATGTTAGTAAATGGGACAGCAACTGTTTTTCTATCATTTGCGGAAAGACACTCCAGCATACCTCACCTGTGAATTTTTATCTTGCCTAAATTCACCGTGTCTGAGGTGATATTCGAATATTTCCTAAAATAATCAGTGCCATATTATCTGCATAGCCTCGTGTATAGTAACCCTACTGGGTCATATCTTGCAATAGACCATCCACAATGAGACTCCGGATAAGGGGAGAAAGAACTTCCCCTCTGGGCAGCCCCTCATTTTGATGATTACTTTCAGTTCCCCATGAAGGCTGGTAGTTATATTTCTGCTCCTGAGCATTCAGTTTATCCACCTCTAAACTTTGTCATTGTCTGTTAAATAAATTCAAAATTTTCTTCTGATATCTTCATGCATTTAACCAGTTATTACTTTTATGATTGGCCATCATGCATCTCTTTGCATCCAACCAACAACAAATATGACACTGACCAGTAAAAACAAAGTGGATGGCTGTGACAATATGAACTAGGTACATTCCTGTCACTTTGCAATCACCAGTTCATTCTAGGCCTAAAAACTTCTTTTCTTTTATGGCGTTTATTTATTTTATATATCTTTGTAAACACAACAAGGCTCTCAGTCCTGTGCAAATATTTTGAAACAAAATGCACTTAAGTGTATTGTTTGTAGTTATAGCCATAAATTTGAAATTATTTTTAACAAAATCCAACTCCTCTAATTAAAAATATATAAATGTATTTACATGAAAATACTTGGGTTGGAACAAACAAAGGCAATGCCCCCAGCAGAACTTAGTACAATTTTAGTATCAGGTTCATGAAATCCAGAAAGCGCTAGTATTGGAATGAGCCATTTGTAGTGACATGTTGGAAATTCATTTGTGCTCTGAAATTAGCTGCAAAGGATGAGCCAATACTTAACAATATGTGCAATGTTGCTCATAGTCTTCTTATCTGATTTAAATAAATAATAAGCCACCATGTTCAGTAATTAGCATCAGTACTTCTCATATACCACCTCTGTCCAATTTAAGGAGAATGATGGATAGAGTGTTACTTGGGCCTAGGATCAATTTCCTAGCTTGTGAATTGAATCTGTCGTCTTAACACTCTTCATGCTTCACTAACCTTAAATATATACGGAAGGGGTTTCAAAGATAACATATCTCTTAACACTCTTCATGCTTCACTAACCTTAAATATATACGGAACCAGTTTCAAAGATAACATATCTTTGAAACCGGTTCCGTATATATTTAAGGTTAGTGAAGCATGAAGAGTGTTAAGAGGACAGATTCAATTCACATGAGCTTCACTGTGTTAGTTCCATATGAAAACTTTTTTAAAGATTTACAATTTTTAAAAAAATTTTGGTTTCCTAGCTTGTGTTTGCCCTGGTTAGGTTGGCCACCTAAGTTGGTATTTTTTCTCATTCCATGTTTTTACAGCGGTTTTAGCAGGTAATGTACTAATTTGAACCAGGGATTCAGGGCCAACATAGGGTGTTGCTGTACTCTCTTTCACCATCTGATCTTCTTCATGTCCATAAACATTCCGATGGCCTGGCATTCACTGCAGTTCAAACCTGTTGCAAGATATCAGGGCAGTCAGAAAAATTAGGCATTCCCATGCCAGTCTAGATTTAACCTGGTAGGAGAAAATTGCTTTAAATCACTTTGGCTACCTGTGAGGATGAGAATTTGCTTACCATGGATGCCTTACTTCAGTCTGACACAATATGATACATTGCTTTGTATTAGCAAAAAATATGAACACAATGTCATTACACTTTTAGTTATACAGCGCTATCTTTTTGCATCACTCTTCATCAAGGCATACAAATACATTGAATGAATGGACATGAATACATAAACAGAATAGTTTTGAAATATAAGGTAGAAAAATATTTTTATGTGTATTCATAGAAAATATAAAAAATGCTCACTAATCGTTGCAGGCAATAAGCAACCAAAATTGTATTTGCACAATGTAATTTTTATTCTCAAATTGTTAGCTATTCATTCTTACATATGATTTTACAGTACATCTGAATTTCCTTGATTTGAGTTACAGATTCTGTCTTTTTGACAGCCCCATATACTAATAGCATGGTGATGTGTCTAGAGATTTTGAAGGCTATAATGTCAGCAATTGCATGTGAAGTCTGAGTTGATTGAACTTTATGCTTCATTTCAGGAGGGGGGAAGCACTATTCCAAAATTAGTGCTGTGTATCAGTTAACATTAAACAATTTCATTAAAAATAGATAATTCATTCTTTAAATTCATGGCAGAGCATAGACTGGCCTTAGGGTTATTGTAAAAGACTTTGTTCATCATTTCTGGATTTTATATTAACTAATATTGATTAACTTGGCCACACATGTGAACCATCCCTGATCAAAGATGAAAATAATTAACAGCTCCATAAACTAATAGCAGGGTGTTGTGTAAAGAGATTTGCAGGCCATAATGTAAGCAGCTGCATGTAAAGTCTGAGTTGATTGAATTTTTTGCTTCATTTGGGCCGGGAGCACTATTCCAAAATTAGTGCTTTATATTACTTAACATTTAACAATTTCATGAAAAAATGATAATTCACTTTTTATACTTATGGCATAGCACAGACTGGACTTAGGGTGATTGTAAAAAACTTTGTTTATCATTTCTGGATTTTGTATTAACTAATATGATTAACTTGGTCTCACATGTAAACCATCCCTAGTCAAAGATGAAAATAATTACATCTAAAATTATTGTTTGCACATTAAAACAAAAAAAAAAATTATAAAAATGTGTTGTCCTCTGTGGGCTCTGGGCTATAAAATTTACATTTCTGTAATCTTAAAGCAAATTTTGTTGATCCATAGCTGACTATGACTCATTGGGCTTATTTTGAAAGAGGTTTTCACAGCATTAATTCTAATCCAGCATCAAGGATTGCAATACAATGTTTCTCATTTATTTTGGCCTTGTTAACTGTCTGTAAACTGGGTGTCATCAGATGCAGCAATATCAGGAGAGCTTTTTAAATGATTTATGATAATGGGGGACAAATTTATTTCATAAAAATTTATAACAGATTATCGTTCTATGTTTATACCAAATTTCTATACCATAATTCAAACTGCATACTAAGAATATTGAATCAACATAGTAAACATAAAAGCACTTATAATTGTTATCCAGCACTCTAACGCGTATGGATGCATAACTGTGCAATTCTTACCTTTTGAATATTTTTTCAGGCTATGTAGTGTAGCCAAGAGTGAGCCCAAGAAAAATGATGGAATGATATTTTGTTTTAGTATCAAAATAGAGACCACATTGTTCTGATTTCTCCCATTGATTCTTTTATTAATATAACATGCAATGATATTTTTGGTAAAAGGAACTGGATATATTAACAGATTATCTTCCCTTGATAAAAGAAGCAATTAAAGCTTCATTTATGTTTACTGTTCAAATTATATACATATATGAAATATTTTGCATTCTATTATGTAACTTTATAAAATTATTCATTGTGCAGAAAGACCATAGCACAAACACAAGATGGTACCATAGCACGTTGTAAATTTGAAGCAATGGCAAAAATTTCTTCTAGCAATATTTGAATAATGGAACGTGGAATAATTATACTTCCTAATTTCAATCACCACTAAGCCAAAATATTTGATCCCTTGGTTTGCATGTTGGTCAATATATATCTCAAGATAAATGCAGATAAGTTTTAAATCCTAATCATATTTTCAGGTTGTTTGGTGTGATTTTATTCTAACAGGGGAAGTCATCTTGAAGTAGGTTAAGGAGATTAATTCCATAAATAGAATATGTGAAATATAGTTGGGAAGCAATGGAGTAACAAAAGTGCAAACTTGCTCTGTATCACAAATATCTCTTGGTTTTTGTGAATTGCAGAAAGTGGTTTTCAAATTGTTTTTCCCATTCTTTTTACAGAATTGTAAATATATTTTTTAAATTCCATCTGGTCAGTTGCCAATGTAAGGTTTTTTCTGGAGTTTTTCCTTACCCTGACATGGTGAATACAAGCAACCTTTTAGTGACTTCAGCTCATTTGAGAACTCATTTCATCAAATGATTATTCTTTATCTATTTAGACATTTGTTGCAACGAGAGTTGTTCAACTGTAGCAAAAATAAAAATGATAACAAGGAAATAGATTAGAATACATGAATTAGCATGATATCTATAAATTTGTTTGATTACTGGTGGCCATTGGGGATACTGATATTCATCGTTTTTTCCCTAGCCTAGCTTCCCCATAAAGAGCTTCCAAATTATTTTTCATTTGTTTGTTGCTATCTGGTGGGCTGCATTTCAGTAGACGTTTTATTATTTTAAATAGTATTCACACCTTTACACAGTAGGCCATGGCTGTCCTTGATTAATTTCATCCTGAAGCGATTTTCTTATGGGAAACCATGCCCAAAAATTAAACGGTATTGGGCAACTCCATTTCTCGTGGTTTCAATAAGAGATGTTTGAAAGTATTTAGATCTGCAAATGGTTCTACTTTAAGTTATTGTATAATATTATGTTGTTCTTGTTCAGATCTTTATGGTTTTATGATTTTCAATTATATTATTATTATTATTATTATTATTATTATTATTATTATTATTATTATTATTATTATATGGTTTATTTACGGACGCTCAGTTCATCAGCGTCCCATTCTATTCAGGGCGTGAAACGGCCGACAAATTTTGCTCAGAGGCCTCTTTTTTCAGGATTGAGGTTCTTTATCATGCCGTAAATGTACGACACGGGACCCACGGCTTTGCTTCCCTTCCGAAGGAAGCCATAATAAGAATTTTTACCCCCGAAAAATCCATCGGTCCTGGCCGGGATCAAACCCGCCATCTTGGGTTTAGAAGGCAAGTATGGTAACCACTACTCCACCAGGACCGACTTTCAATTTAGAGGGAAGTAGTAGTTCAAAAAGTGGTTCTAATTTTTTTGTAATTTTTAATGAAAAAAAAATATATATATTTGGTTAAGATCACCAGAAGATATTTTTAATCCAAAGATAATATAAACTACACAGAAATATTTATCCAAAAAAACAAGAAAAAATATCTTTGAAATTTTTGGGGATATCTAACATTTAACAATCACAATTACTTTAAAATAAAAATAATAAACACTGAGTAATTATTCCTGTGCTTGAAATCCTTTTCTCAACATTGAGCAAACATTAATTTAATTCATGAATACATTTGGACTCTGTATTTAAATATTATTTTTCCAGTTGAGTCATTACCTTTAAAATGTTCTTCTTAAAACTCCATATTGAATGCCTAGCTTTTCATGATAATGGTGATTACTAAGAACAATGCTAGTAAAATGGGCCTGGGGTTCAAAGGTGCCATAGGTAATTTTTTAAGTGGATACTGAACCCTCAGCCTGCTATTTGACAAGCAGGCACATAGTCTGAGCCATATGAAATTTTCCATGATTCCCTTTAAACACCACAGTTATTTTATTAATTTGAAGTAATTTTACAAAAATATTTCTGTTTCAGAATTAAAATGTCAGCTGTAGATGACAACTACTACCGCTCAAATCAGGATGATCTTGAAGATATCCATTTCCCTACAGATGTGACTGAAAATAACGAAGAAGTGAAGGTGACCCCAATCCCAAATCAGAACAAATATAATTGCACTGAACCTCGTAACAATCCTCAGCCACCATATAAGAAATTTACAACAGATCATGTGACATATGGCATTGGCAGTGAAGAACTCTATTCTTGGCATTCACAGCAGCAGCCCTTATCACATGGGGATAGTATAGATGTAGAGTTGCAGCCCTTCCAAATGAGAAACACAGAACCTCATCATAATTATCAGCCGCAATCCAGTACATTAATAATGGATCCTATGATGACATGTGGGATTGGCGGCAATCGATTGTATTCTTGGGACCCAAATCAGCAGGACAAACCATTAACAATTGGGTTTCATGAAGATTCAGCTCCGGGAACTACAGAGCGTCATGGACTTCATTCCCAGCAAATGTATGATCACATCTTTAAAGAGGACAGCAATGTGGTGACATGCACTTCGGTTTCAGATAGTATCCTTGCTTCAAGATCATGTTCCCAGCCTTCTGTGCATGCAACGTTGAGAAATGGGCCTGAGGAGTTGCACTCTTTAATGGCACTCAGTCCAGACACCAGGGAAGACAATTATTTGGTAGCAGATAATAACAATTTACCAACTGCTTTACCACCAAATCCAAGTGAGATGGGTAGCAGGATGTTCTTGTCTCCTGAGAATAGGTTTCTAGATTCTGGTTTAGGTAAACCTACATTGCATAGGAACAAGAACATTAGATCCCACAGATTGAGGCATAATATTGCCAAAACCGCTGCTTTCTCACCTGAATGCTCAAAAGATATACAAGAAATATTTGTACATGTGATGATACAAAATCCAGATGTGGATTCCAGGGTTCCAATTCATACCTCAATACACAGCAAAAACAGGCAGGGCAGAAAAAATGTACAAACAGCTGTAAATCAACATACCTACACTGTGAATCGATCATCGTATCCTTTTCCTATTCATCCAAAGGAAATAGAAGCAAAAGAGCTGAACAGTGATCATGATTACCATATTGCAACTGGTACTTCTTTGAGCCAGCTAAATGTTTTGCCCACTCCAAGTAGTAGTGAAACATTAGCAATGTCAGATGTTTCACCATATGAAATGACAAGCATCTCAGGGTTGCATTGTGATGAACTTTTAAGCAAAAGCAATGGTGGTAATTTGGGTAGTGGTGAAAAGAATTTGGAGATAAATGCAGTAAAGGTAGCTAAGGAAAATTATAAAAATTTGAATTGGGAAAAAAGAATGTTGGACAATGCTCGTAAAAGGGGAGATACATATAAAATGAATGCTGCTTATGATAAATTGAGACGTGCCATTCCTGCATGTTCTCACATTCAGAAACTATCCAAACTGTCTATATTAAGAATGGCATGCACATACATTCGCACTTTATCAGATATTGCTGCGGAGGACCACAGTGCTGATAAAAGTGAATCCACACTGCAAAATGCATTAACTTTGCTTCCAGAAGCATTCAAATAGGGGGAAATTTAAGCAGGAAAGTGTATTATCCTTTAAAGTCCACATATTATATTTCATTCAATTTAGTACTGTCACCATAATACTCTCCCTAATTGCAACAAATATTATATGTCATAGTAAGAGTGTCAGTGCTATTACATCTTAACTATTTGTGAATTTAAAGAATGGGACCAAAAACTCCTTAACAGTTGCTCTCATAATTTATGTTGTAAAATTATCCTTATTTTAGTTAAGTGAGATATACACAAATTTCCCAATTAAATATTGTACTTATAAATCTGTTGACAATGTAGTGGCAATATAACCTAAACTTAGGTAATCATTTTTTATACTAAACTCCATTCCCTTACACAAAAGTAAGTGAATGGAGTTTAGTGTAAAAAATGAATACCTAAGTCTAGGATTTTTCCAAATAAATTTGACTACACTGTTGGATTCTTTAAAGTTAAGCTTTAAAAAAATTTCTACTGTAATTATTTATTAGATCCATTGTGTTTATTAATCAATGTAATATTTGGATGTGTTTTCTAAAATACAGTTCATTGCAAAAAAATAAAATATTAAAATTATTAAGTTATTGTTTGTTTGTCTTCATTGCCTTTTTCTCATTTGTGTTCTGTCTTACCACTTTTTATTTTTATTTTTATTCAGTAATGCTTATATTCCGATAACTTGGTTCAATAGCAGGACATAATATTCCAGATTCATTTTTTATTTTTTCCTTCAATCTTTAGAATTTACATTCTGCAGATTTTCAAATCTATATTACTAATACTATAACTAAACAAAACTAAAACTTCTAACTAGTACTGGAATCCACCACTACAGTTATTTAAACCCATATCCTGCAATTGCTACTGGTACCCAGTAGCAAAAGTTATAATATTGATTAATTCATATACAATTTAATATCCAATTCTTCATATCAATAAGACAGATATGATCATGCTGGTTTTTTTAATTGGAAAATCCTCATGTTCAGCATTTGTTCTCTGCAGAGCTCATGCAATGGGATAGCCAACTTGGGTAGTTAATATTCTACACATGATTATATGGGTGGAAATACTGAGGGGGCCAAAAAAATGTATACACACGTTCACAGCAGACATCTATTTAGTATATTTCACAGATGGACCTAGAAGCAACAGAAAGATGTAGTGTGATGATCTGTAAACAGATGGGACTCGCGTACATTGTGATAGCATTGCTATGTGACAGGTAAATGAACAATGAACAAATAAAGGCAATAATATTATAAATCAACAATGAACAATTGAAGTCAAAATTATTATATGATGTTCTGTAATACATGTGCATCACATTACATTATGCTAGCATTGCTATAACAAAATGGAGCCAAGATTATGGGGTTGAATAACACAAAAGCAATTTTGAAGTGGTAGTGGAAAACTAATTCCTTTTGAAGGAACAGTAACTGTACATGATATGAACATCCGCCTTACTCTCGATTCATACACTTTATGAAAATGAGGAATTTAACTTCTAACAGAATGGTGCACCATCATATTACCACTAAGGTGTATATGTATAACTTGATGACAATCTTCCAAGGCACTGGATAGGACGAAGAGTTCAGATTGAGTTTCAACCCCGTTCTGTGGATATAACTCAATTGGACTTGTACCTATGGGGAACTCTTGTGGATGCAGTATTCCATAGAAAACCAGCTTCCTGGCAACACTTCAGGAAGAAATTGAAAGGGCATGTGCTGCAATCGCTGAGGACACTTTAGCAAAGTTGCTCAATTAATAGTTCAATGTACTCAGAAATGTATCGATGCCGATGGTGGACATTTTGAGCAGCAGTTGTAACAGTAAAAGTATAAGATAATTAGTGCTCATCACTGTTAGTGTAAGTGCAGTTTTCATATAATAACACAGTTTTTTTCTTTGCTTGAAGTGTGTATACATTTTTTTGGCACCCTCTGTATTAATGCATTGGTATAGCGTTACGGGCTGCTGTATTAAAATATAATCAAATATGTTACATTTAATAAAAATTTACTAACAACATACAATTCAGTAATATGATTTTTAAGGAAAGTGTGATTATTACAAGGTACAGAGTGTTGTTCTTGTTTTGCATCCACAGTTAAATGCAAGTCATGTTGGGCCCTCCTTCCAACAGTGTTGGCTATCAATGAACAAAAACCCTCATATTTCCTTTCACACAACTTTGATCAATAATAATAAACACAAAATATTAGTTTTATTTCATAATCAGTGCAAGTTTGTACTATAGTTGAAAGTGATTTTCACTTTTCTAACAGCTTTTTTGAAATTTACATTCACTTGCAGCAGATATGTTTCCATAATTCCTTCCATTTTTGCCATGATATGAACTTTAAGTTGCTTTATAGCAGCAGTTCTCAAACTCTGGTATTTAACATTTCCCACGTGTCCACAAAACTTTAGTAAACTGAACCATATTGATTCTGTACTCTATAGATACACAAAATGAGTTATAAAATACAAAATTATGATGGGTATTTATTCAGGTAAAATAGATCAGACTTAAATTAAAGACTTTAATCATTTCGGAGTGAGCTTTAAAATAGATAATTTGAAAATTTAGACCATGCAGAACATTTATATATACTGCCATATTTTTCCCTGGCAACAGCACCCTTCTTTTAGTAGCAACTCCATAGTCTCACAAAGAAGGTTATGAGCATATTCATGCTTTTCATAACACATTTTTTTTAAAGATCATTCTCTGTACCTTTTTATTTGAAAAAAAAATGTTAAGAAATAATTTATGTAACATAGAACAACAATTCTAAATGCAAGTTTCTCCCATTAAGCAGTATGTTATGCATTTTATATCTTTTGACCAATAATTTTGGAAAGCCAGTGATGACAAACTTCAGAAAATAAATAGGATGAAAATTTATGGATTTTAACCTTTTGATTTGAATCTTAGGGGTCGACAACAGCAAGAGATATTTAAACAAGGTCTATATGAGAACCACTGCTACATTATATAGGAGTTGCTCCTGTACATTAATTTTCCTCCATTCTAGTGGTAATGTTTCAATAAAATACACTAGAGAATTTTTTTTCACCAGCACACCATAATTATTAATACTAGCATACCAGTTAGTCTGTATAATAACACAAAGACTTAAGATAAACACATCTCCTAACAGTAAACTGAATTATAATAAAATAAAGACAGAAGTAATGGTAGCTCCCTTTAAAGCGAAATGCTACTGACTATTCACTTCAGCTATCAGCATGGGAAGCATCTGTTATTAAGACAAGGGACTGGTATGAACATAACCCAATGCATGCTGGGCCTAGATGCCAAAGCAGGACAAAAATAACCCAATATCTTTATTATTATTATTATTATTATTATTATTATTATTATTATTATTGTTGTTGTTGTTGTTGTTATTGTTATAAGTGTTAAAAATGAATAACGTGATAGTAAGATGCAGGACCAGATTAGGTGATAGACATTACTCAAATTTATTCCAATTGCAACATGAAATGAATGCTACTTAAGACTCCAAATAACATAATAAAGTAATTGATTAAATGCTATATTTCCAGAGGTTGATGGGTAGAACAGGATTTAGTACAATAAATTTATGGCAGCAAGGATTCAGATTAGAAGAAGAAGGATTCAGAATTATAGAGGGAATGTGGACATATTTGGAGACAGGAACTTTTGAGGCCTAATCAAAGATATGTGAAATTTATAACACTGGACCTTAGTAGTGATAAGTTGGTATTTAAGCCAAGTATGTCTCTGATTTGTCAATCAAAATTTTCAGTTCCACTCAATTAGTGTGGAAATCTATTTATTATTTATTACGAAGCAATGTCAAAGTTATGGTCAATGTTGTTTTGGTAATAATTTGCTTCTAGGAAGATTAGGAGCTAACTAATATTACAGTGTGGCGCAATTTTGATGATGTAACCTATGATATGGTAATGGGGTGTTTAATGCAATTTGTTGACCTCCCGCACATCAGCATAAAAATTGTATTGAGCTTCCCCATTGGAAGAGAAGCCTTCGTTTCTTCCCAAAATCTGTTTCCTGAATAAATTGCAGTATTTTGGTTCCAGTATAAGCGTCCGTTCTTAGATCTTCCCTCGTTATGGAAATATTCAATTTCTTTCTTCCCTGAAATGGGCACTCAAATAGGATGTGTGAAGCAGTCTGCTCATTCTGTTCACACAGTCTACAAATGGATTCATATGGAGTCCCACTTTTCGTAAATGTTTCCTGAAGAGACCGTGTTCAATAACTAGCGCAATTACTTCCCATATTCCACTTCTGTACAATTTAAGGAGGGGAAAGGGTAAAATGTTACTTGGGCCTACGAGGGTAGGTCCGCAAGTTTTCGGCCTCGCCATTAAGGATTATCGCCTGCACAAAAGCCATATCAGGCGTCATACGTTGTCTGTTAAGTGCAGCTGTAACTTCCACTCTGCTGTGTTCAGCTATTCAGAATAGTTGCATAAAGAAAACTATATTAAGAAGATTGTGACATGCTCAAAATGGAGTTTCGCGGTGTTATTAAGTTCTTCACAAAAGAAGGACATACTAAAAGTGAAATTAAGCAGTGATGTACGGTGTATATGGGGAAGTATCCTTCTCATGTTTTAGTCGTAAAGCAATGGGGCAAACTTTTTGAATGAGTCGAGAAAGCTTTGAAGCCGACTGCAGATCGTTTCCTGGAGATGCTCATTCCTGAAAACATCGCTTTCGTGGAAGGAGAATTTATGGAAGACCGGCGGCTCAAAGTTACAGAAATAGCAGCAAGGTTGGGCCTTTCTAAAATAACAGTCCTTCGAATTATTCATGAACATTTAAACAAGAATAAGTTTAGTGCTAGATGGGTGCCTAGACTTCTTTCATCAGTCGAAAAACAACCACGATTCATCTGTGTTAGGCTTTTGGAGATCTGTCGTAGCAACGAGAGATAAGTTCTGCAAACCATTGTTACAGGAGTTGAAACTATGATCCTCTACTACGTTTCCTTGTCCAAAAGAGAATCCATAGAGTGGAGTAAACCTGGCGAAACACCGCCTATAAAGGCCAAGGTCACTCAGTGAACCAAGAAGATCATGACCACACTCTTTTGGCGCTGTGGAGGAATACTCTTCATTGACTTCAAGGAGAGGAACACCACAGTAAATGCGGAGTACTATGCTGGCCAAATGCACAGACTACGTGCTTCCATTAAAGAGAGCAGACGAGGAAGGCTGATTGGTGGTATGCGCTTTCTTCACGATAACGCGCCTGTGCACACACCTCTTGTTTCAAAGGAAGCTGTGAAGAAATGTGGCTACAAGGAGATCGACCATCCACCCTACAGCTCAGATCTAGATCCCAGTGACTATTTCTTCTTCTCAAAACTCAAGAAGGACCTTCGAGGAAGGAAATAGAAGTGTGACGAAGAAGTAATGGATTAAGCTTATGCTCATTTTGCAGAGAAGATTTCTGACTATTTTGGGTGGGGGGGGGGGATTAAACTGTTCATTCAAAATTTTGAGACACGTATTGCAATAAAATGTAACTATATTGAAAAGTGAGAAATAGGTTTTGCTTTTATCATACCTAGAAAAACGTTAGGCTTGAAACTTTTGGACATACCCTCTAGGACCAATTTCCCATCTCGTCTTTGTCCAGGATAGGTATGGCACCTAATCTGGTGTTTTTCTTTTATCCATGTCTTTGGCGCAGTTTAAGCAGGACGTCTACAGATTCCAACCACGGATACAGGGTCAACATAGAATGTTTCAGTACTCTTTCTTTGCTTCTGTTAGGTAGGCTGACAGTAACCATTTTCTTAAATATTTTTCACTGGGTTTGATTCCCATTTGAATGAATATTTTTTAATGTTTGTAAAACCAGCATCATTGGGAAACGCAATAAAAGGTTGCTGATGCAGGGGGAAAAATACATTTCTATAGCAACATTGTTTCTGAGAAGAAATTTTCTTCTTCATTCCCATTCGAATTTTCCACTATTAACCATTCAGATCCTATCCCTACCTCATGCAGCATTTCATGCCTAGTCATTGATGTAGAAGAGTTGCATAACCCAGCAACAAAAGATGTAGAAGAAATTAATGTCCTTGCCAGCAAAGGTTGATTCATAAAGAAAAATAAAAGTAAAATCTTAACAAATGCTTACAGATAAAGAAAAAAAAAATAATATCAAATAAAAAAGATTCTGGTCAAAATTAAGAATAGACATGAAAGTGTATGTTCATAGGGAGCAACAATTTATTTGTCAAAAATATTTGTGATCAGAATTGTATCATTTTTAGATCAAATTTCTACATTCCCAGATATATTTCAGAACAATTTCATGAAAATGATAAATTTAGTGTCAATATGAAGTATTCTGATTACCAAGGTGTTTTGTTTTCCTTACCATTGCTATGAATATTAAAGAAAGTTTATATAATTTTAACTTTTGGTTTGCATTCAAATTTGTTCAATATGATCATAATTATATCAGTTTAACCCCTAATAAACTTTCTTATGCTTAACCAATTTGTTAGTTATTAATAGAATGCAGCAGGTCTGTAAAATAAATTTAAAAAGTTTCTTCTGATATCTTTGAGCATTTCACCAATTATTACTTTTTAGTTCACCAATCATGTATCTCTTTGCATCCAAGCAACAACAAGTATGACACTGACCAGTGAAAACAAAGTGGATGCCTGTGACAATATTAACTTGGTACATTACTGTCACTTTGCAATCAACAGTTCATTCTAGGCCTAAAGACTTCTTTTCTTTTATGGTGTTTATTTCATTAATATATCTTTGTAAGCAGAACAAGACCCTTGGGCCTGTGCTGATATTTTGAAATGAAATGCAGTTAAGTATATTGTTTGTAATTATGGCTATAAATTTGTAATTGATATTTTAACAAAATCAAACTCCCCTAATTAAAAAATATATAAATGTATTTACATGAAAATACTTGGGTTGGAACAAACAAAGGCAATGCCCCCAGCAGAACTTAGTGCAATTTTAGTATCAGATTCATGAAATCCAGAAAACACTAGTGCTGGAATGAGCCATTTGTAGTGACATGTTGGAAATTGAGTTGTGCTCTGAAATTAGGTGCAAAGGATGAGCCAATACTTAATAATATGTGCAATGTTGCTCATACTCTTCATATCTGATTTAAATAAATAGAAAGTCGCCATGTTCATTAATTAGCACAAGTACTTCCACCTCTGTCCAATTTAAGGAGAATTAAGGATAGAGTGTTACTTGGGCCTAGGATCAATTTCCTAGCTTGTCTTTGTCCTGGTTAGGTTAGCCCCCTAGGTTGGTATTTTCTCCCTATCTGTTTACTGCACTTTTAGAAGGACATGTACTAATTCGAACCAGGGATTCAGGGCCAACATAGTGTGTTACAGTACTCTCTTTGACCATATAATCTTCTTCATTTCCATAAACATCCCGATGGCCTGGCACTGACTGCAGTTCAACCCTGTCACAAGATACCCGGCAGCCAGAACATTAAGGCATGCCCATGCCAATCTAGATTTAACCTGATAGGAGGAAATTGCTTTAAATCACTTTGGCTACTTGTGAGGATGAGAATTTGCTTACCATGGATGCCTTTCTTCAGTCTGGCACAATATGATACATTGCTCTTTGTATTATCAAAAAATATGAACACAATGTCTTTACACTTTTAGTTATACAGCACCATCTTTTTGCATCACTTCTCATCACGGCACAAATATACATTGAATGAATGGACATGAATATATAAACAGAATAGTTTTGAAGTTTAAAATTTAGAAAGAGAAGAAAAAAGTTTTTATGTGTATTCATAGAAAAATAAAAAAATGCTCACTAATCTAGCACAGATTGGCCTTAGGGCTATTGTAAAAGAGTTTGTGTATCATTTCTGGATTTTGTATTAACTAATACTGATTAACTTGGTCTCACATGTAAACCATCCGTAGTCACAGATGAAAATAATTACATCTAAAATTATCTTTTGCAGACAAGAAAAAAAAAACAATTATAAAAATGTGTTGTCCTCTGTAGGTTCTGGGCTATAAAATTTACATTTCTGTAATCTTAAAGCGAATTTTGTTGATCCATAACTGACTATGACTCATTGGGCTTATTTTGAAAGAGATTTTCACAACATTAATTCTAATACAGCAACAAGGATTTCAATACAATGTTTCTCATTTATTTTGGCCTTGTTAACTAGTCTGTAAACTGGGTGTCATCAGACGGAGCAATATCAGGAGAGCTTTTGAAATGATTTATGATAATGGGGGACAAATTTATTTCATAAAAATTAATGACGGATTATTGCTCCATGTTTATACAAATTTCTATACCACAATTCAAACTGCATACTAAGAATATTGAATCAACATAGTAAACCTAAAAGCACTTATAATCATTTTCCAGCACTCTAACGTGTATGGATGCATAACTGTGCAATTCTTACCTTTTAAATATTTTTTCTGGCTATGTAGTGTAGCCAAGATTGAGCCCAAGAAAAATGATGGAGTGATATTTTGTTTTAGTATCAAAATAGAGACCACATAGTTCTCATTCCTCCCATTGATTCTTTTATTAATATAACATGCATTGATATTTTTGGTAAAAGGAACCGGATATATTAACAGATTATCTTCCCTTGATAAAAGAAGCAATTAAAGCTTCATTTATGTTTACTGTTCAAATTATATACATATATGAAATATTTTGCATTCTGTTATGTAACTTTATAAAATTATGCATTGTGTAGAAAGACCATAGCACAAACATCAGATGGGATCTTAGTACATTTTAGATTTGAAACAATGGCAAAAATTTCTTCTAGGAATATTGAATAAGGGAAGGTGGAATTATTATAGTTCCTAATTTCAGTCACCACTAAGCCAAAATATTTGATCTCTTGGTTTTCACTCTGGTCAATAAATGTGGATAAGTTTTAGATCATAATCATATTTTCAGGTAGTTTGATGTGATTTTATTCCAACAGGGGAAGTCATCTTGAAGTAGGTTAAGAAGTTTAATTCCATAAATAGAATATGTGATATATAGTTGGGAAGCAATGGAGTAACAAAAGTGCAAACTTGCTCTGTCACACAATTATCTCTTGGTTTTTGTGATTTGCAGAAAGTGGTTTTCCAATTGTTTTTCCCATTCTTGTCACAGAAGTGTAGATATATTTTTTAAATCCCATTAGGTCAGTTGCCAAGTAAAGGTTTTTTCTGGAGTTTTTCCTTACCTTGACATGGTGAATACAAGCAACTTTTTAGTGACTCCAGTTCATTTGAGCACTCATTTCATCAAATGATCATTCTTTGTCTATTTAGACATTTGTTGCAATGAGAGTTGTTCAACTTTAGCAAAAATAAAAATTATAACAGGGAAATGGATTAGAATACATGAATTAGTTAAATATCTATTAATATGTTTGGTTGCTTGTGGTTGTTGGGGATACTGATATTAGCCTAGCTTCCCCATAAAGAGCTTCCAAATTATTTTTCATTTGTTTGTTGCTATCTGGTGGCCTGCATTTCAGTAGACATTTTATTATTTTAATAGTATTCACACCCTTATACAGTGGGCAGTGGATATGCCTGATTAATTTCATCCTGAAGGTATGTTCTTATGGGAAATCATGCCCAACAATTAAATGGAATTGGGCAATTCCATTTTTTCATGGGTTCAATAAAAGACGTTTGAAAGTATTTAGATCTTCATATGGTTCTACTTTAAGTTATTGTTTCATATTTGGTTGTTTCCTTTTCAGATATTAATCGTTTCATGAGCTTCAATTTGGATTATTATTATTTGGTTTATTTACAGACACTCCTTAATATCTCAGTTCAGCAACATCCCATTCTATTCATGGCGTGAAACAGCCAACAAAGTTTGCTCAGAGGCCTATTTTTTCTTTATCGTGGAGTAAATGTACGACACATGACCCATGGCTTTAAATGCCTTCCAAAGGAAGTCATACTATGGATTTTTATGCCCGAAGAAATCCATTGGTCCTGGCTAGGGTCTAACCCGCTATCTTGGGTTTAGGAAGCAAGTATGATAACCACTACTCCACCAGGACCGACTTTAAATTTAAAAGATAGTAGTAGTTCAAAAAGTGGTTTTAATTTTTTTTTGTTATTTTTAATTAATAAAAGAAATATATCTATTTATATTTAAGTTATCCAGAAGATACTTTTAATCCAAAGATACAGCAGTACAGAAAGACAGCAATATACAGCAATATTTATCCAGCAAACCAAGAAAAAATGTCTTTTAAATTTTTGGAGATAACAAACATTTAACAATCACAATTACTTTAAAATAAAAATAATAAACAGAGAGTAATTATTGCTGAGTTTGAAATCCTATGCCTTCTCTCCACATTGTGCAAACACTAATTTAATTCATGAATACATTCAGAGTCTATTTAAATATTATTTTTCCAGTTCAGTCATTACCTTTAAAATGTTCATCTTAAAACACCATATTGAGTCCCTATTTCTTCGTGATAAAGGTGATTACTAAGGACAATGCCAGTAAAAATGGGCCTGGGGTTCAAAGGCGTCATAGGTAATTTTTTAAGTGGATACTGAACCCTCAGCCTGCCATTTAACAAGTAGGCACATAGTCTGAGTCATATGAAATTTTCAATGATTCACTTTAAACACCATGGTTATTTTATTACTTTGAAGTATTTTCACAACAATATTTCTATTTCAGATTTGAAACGTCAGCTCTGGATGGCAACTACTACAGCTTAAATCAGGATGACCTTGAAGATATCCATTTCCCTACAGATGTGAATGAAAATAATGAAGAAGTGAAGGTGACCCCATCCCAATTGAAAACAAATGTAAATGCAGAGAGCCTCGTAACAATCCTCAGCCGCCATTTAAGAAATTTATGATAGATCCTGTAACACATGGCGTTGGCAGTGAACAACTGTATCCTTGGCATACACAGCAGCACCCATTAGCACATTGGGATAGTATAACGTCGAGTTGAAGCTCATCCAAATCAGAAACACAGAACCTCGTCATAATCCTCAGCCGCCATATAATACATTAACTAAAGATCCTATGACATGTGGAATTGGCATTAATGAACTTTTTTCTCGGTACCCAGATCAGCAGGACAAACCATTATCAATTGGGTTTCATGAAGATTCAGCTCTGGTAACTACAGGCGTCATGGACTTCATTCCCAGCAACTGTATCATGACATCTTGAAAGAGGACAGCAATGTGGTGACATGCACTTCTGGTTCAGATAGTGCCCCTGCTTCAAGTTTATGTTCCCAGCCTTTTGTGCATGCAAGTGTGAGAAATGGGTCTGAAGAGTTGCACTCTCAAATCGCCCTCAGTCTAGACACCGGGAAAGAACATTATTTGGTAGCAGAAAATAACAATTTATTTAGTGCTCAAAAGATGTATAAGAAAGATTTGTACTTGGGATGATAAAAAATCCAGATGTGGATTCCAGGGTACCAATTCACACCTGAAAACACAGCAAAAACAGGCAGGGCAGAAAACACTTACAAAAAGCTGTAAATGAATGTACCCAAACTGTGAATAGATCATTGTATCCTTTTGCTATTCATTCAAAGGAAATAGATGCAAAACAGCTGAACAGTTTCATGACCATCATACTGCAGCTGGTACTTCTTTGAGGCTGCAAAACATTTTGCTCACTCCAAGTGGTAGTGAAACATTGGCAATGTTATATGCTTCACCATATGAAATGACAAGCTTCTCAGTGTCACATTGTGTAAAACATTTAAGGAAAGCAATGGTGGTAATTTGGGTAGTGGTAAAAAGGGTTTGGAAACAAATAGAGTGAAGGTAGTTCAGCAAAATTATAAAAATGTAACTCAGGAACAGAGAATTGTAAAAACTGCTCATAAAAAGGGAGATATACATACTATCAATGCAGCATATGACAAATTAAGACGTGCCATTCCTGCATGTTCTCACAATCAGAAACTTTCCAAACTTTCAATACTAAGGATGGCTTGCTCATACATTCGTACTTTATCACACATTGCTCGGAATGACTACAGTGCTGATTAGAGTGAATCAACACTTCCAGAATGCATTAACTCTATTTCCATTACTATTCAAACAGAGGGAAAATTATGCAGGAAAGAGGGTGTTCCATGACACTGCATGCTCCATCATATTTTAGTATTTATTTGTGTATTATGCATTAAATGCCACATATTATAATCCAATTCAAGTGGGGTGTTGTATTTAGAGCATATTGGTATTTTTTATATTTCATTTCTGTGTCGTTCCCATCACAGGAGAGCTTTTGTTCCGTAAGCTACAATAATGAATGGTGTCTTTCTTTTAGATCGGCAATTGTATGAGTTTTGCTTGTATTATATGGGTGCTGTTTTTCAATATCAGATAAAAATAAATGTTTACAATGGACTGTTGTAATAACTTCAACATTTCACTTGTTTTTATTCCCAGGAGTATTCCATTCCTACAATCTAAGATTTGATTAATATGTTTTACACCCATATAGTTTATAACATCAAATGTTGGATTATTTATCTAAAAATTATTTAAAAAACCTCAAAAGTTATGTTGTTTATAAACATAAAGACCAAGATTGTTATTTTAGTCTTGTCTTGGAGAATAAAACTCATAAACGTTAATAGTTTTCCTAAGGTAATTTCATTTCCATTATTTTATGTCTTTTGTTATGACCTTCCTTCTCGAAATAATTGTGCAGCGCAAACATTCGATAAGATTAATTAAATTGCAGCTAAAATATCAACACTGGTTAATATTGATGATAGTACGAACGTTACGGGAAAATACATACACAAAGTTTTGAGCGATTTAAAATTTTGCAGGAGGTCCTGAGTGTCGTACGTTTTAGACATTGCCACTGCAAATTAAAGGTAAGATAATATTTCTTACCCCGGAGAAGTAGCATAGATAACTGCAGTAATAATTATGGCGACATAAATTGGTAACACCGAAATGCATTATGCCTTTATTTGGGATACAGATTATGAGGCGATATGAAATACTATGCATAGCAAACCTGAAAATTATGATACCGTAGAGAAACCCATATACAAAACAAATTTAATGTATGGAACTCGCAAAATATGCAACAATATAATACGAAAATTGTTTAAAAGTAAAGCTATAAACTTAAGAGTGACTGGCCTTTCTTATTCTGCCATTTACGAGTAAGCAATTAAAATTAACATTGGAAAATACGTTGTAAACTGATGCAAAACGTCTACTCGCTCTTTCTTGTAGGATAGTCTTACACGAGAGAGAGAGAGAGAGAGAGAGAGAGAGAGAGAGAGAGAGAGATATGGTAGCGCACAGCAGCATTGAGAACGGAGAGATAGGGTACATTTTAGGAAATTTCTCGGGTCACAAACACAGTTCTGTGATATGTATACCCGAAAGTCAAAACTTAAGGTCCCTTTCTGTACATACACAACATAAGCAACTTCGGAATGAACTGTCACTCAGTTCCTTCCGATGTTGACCTAGCAGCGCTTTGTTATGGGACCATCTCACACACCAGCTGAACGTTTTTACATATCCACACACATAACGTGAAGATCCGACTTGACTGTGAAGGCTGCAGGCATTGCCTCCATCTTCTTTCGCTGGTGGTTAGAAGTTGAGACTGTTAAGAAGATCTTGCTAACAGGTTGGATGCCCTTATAATTTTGTATCCGCTTCAAAGTGCGTCTAATGACCAATTAGAGCGTTTTTTCTTTCAAATGTGTCACTCTGAGGTTTTCATGGCATATGACTGTTTGTACATCCATCAAGATCCGTCAAGGGAAGAGCTTTTCTTACTACAAGAAAATTTTCGGAGGGCTGTGCTACAGTTCACCTTTTCTACATAAATGGGTACAAGCACGTTGAAGTCACCATTTTTCAGTTATTGTAAAACTTTAGAAGAATAGTATAATGTTCTTTGAAATGGGCAATTAAAGCCACATTGAAATGTAAGCTTTCAATAAATTTGAAATGGTTTTTATTTACATGTAGAGTTAGTTTATGCCGGGTGGAGAAAAAATATGTACATTAATTTACGAGAGGAAAGCGAGTTTGAGGCTAAGAGCTTTTAGAGTTGGAAAGAATGATCTGAGACGCTTAAACTTGCAGCTTAGGGCACTGTCATGAATCAATGTTATAGCTGTGTTGTGACTTTTAGTGTGTTCATAGCCGTAAAATATAAAGAAATAACAATCGCGGAGGTGCAGTCACTAGCACGCTTTAGTCTAACCACAAGTGATGTGCTGACACTCTGTTTGGAGGTGATAAGGTATTTTGGGATTAGTGAGTTTTTTGAGAGGTCTTTATATGAACGTGAATTGATTAAAGCATGTAATACAGCGCGAAGTGATATCTGTATTTGACAGAATGTACGGTAATCCATTGTGTTTTCAGTCCTCTTTAATGTCCAGAAACGCATTTGTAGCGTTGAATTTAACATCCGCAGCACCTCAGCGGAGGCCATTTGTTTTAATTCTTTGGCCGCCTTCCTACTCGTAAATTCTTGACATATTTTTTACTCACTCTATATTAACATAATATTGCGTTCGGTATTTACGCTTTTTTATTTGCGTTTTTCTTTTACAAGCTCACATATGGACATATCTGGTTGGCAATATTTAACCAAAAGGAGTTTAACAATAATATTGTCAAATCTCTTTGGCCAAATTTGCTTTCAATGGCGTCCTTATACAGTGCAACGCGTTCCTTTTAAAAAAATAAGTGTCCAATATGCCAATTTGTTTTTGCCAGGAGTACGCAGTTTTTGGACCAAAAGGAGGCTTCAGGTTTAATCTTCATAAACTGGTTAACACATTCCTGAAAAAGGACCTTTTCGCCTGTGGAGGGATCATTGCGTATCATGTCATATACTGAAATTTCATATATATATAAATTACCCCGTAACCTTCCCCTAGTGCGACTTTAATCTCGTCTACTACCCTGGTGTCTGTCATACATCCTTCGTACTCTGCATGGGTGCACTCTGTCTGACAATGCATATCTGCGCATACAAGACACAGCAGAAATATTTTACTTTCATGTGGATGGCAGGACGGCATGGTACAGTCTTTCCGGAGGAAGAACTTTACATTTTACTACACCACCCTCAACATCATCCAAATTTTGAAAATATCTATGTGGATTTTAGGATGTCCCAACGGGTAAGCTTGGAAGTTTTTACGAATAGGCACAAACTGCACACGTCATAACAAAACATCTTCATATCTCCAGACATCAGGGAAGACATCATCAGCAAAGGATATTCGCCAATCTCCGAGAAGCAACTCGAGAGTAAAGGTAAGCCCCTGCCCATATTGTAGTTACGCTGGAAGGTACGGAGAAAAACAAAAAAACTGATCTTCGAAAGAGAAATACGCCACACCATAGTACTAATTAAGCAAATTAAAACCCGGAATCATATTACACAGTGTTTCAACAACCAGAAACTTTGACACACATATAAACTTTGTGCACTACACACCAAATGTATACTATGCGGGGGTGCCCACCGCCTACTAACTTACTCCGAAAGAGGCAAGGAAAACGTCACGCCAAAGTGTGCCAACTGAGGCCAACGCCATCCTTCCAACTACGAGGCTGTGATACTTTCCAGAAAGAGCGTGACTGGATGCAAATTGCAGGCCTCAATAGCCAGTTTCTAAAACACAACGGAACCAGACTAATCACAAACACGGGGTTTGCAAGAGAAGGCCACACCTTTCCCAATTGGCAAGCGGGCAGCTGCAGCAGCAGCAGCCCCAAAACGGCACGGTCGAGCCAGCTGCCGATACTCCAGCGCCCACAACAAGGCTGAGTGACATCAAAGAAATTTTTGAAATAGCAAAATCAATGAATGTCACAAAAATTCTGCAGCATCTAAAGATCCTAGTTACTGCCATTAACAGAAGTACGTATTTAATGGGAAAAATAGAAGCAATTGTGACTTTCATAGACAATGCATTCAATTAAATGGCGCCAACAGGAGAGCGCACAACTTCCTTTCGAGCTCTACTCAGGAACAGGCTGGATTTAGCTTTCATAGGGGAAACAACTTAAAACCGGGGCATGTATTCAATATCCACGACTACTTCATAATACGTACAGATAGAGATACTAAGCCAGTGGGGCCATTAAATCGAACATTGTTTTCGCCCGGGCACAATTTCCACGCATGCAATGCCTCGAGTGTACTGCAATAAGAGCAGGAACACAAAACCAACCTATATTACTGGTTGCTGCATACCGGCCTCCAGTTAGCCGGGGCCTCATAGAGTATCTGAACAAAATTCTTGACCTGGAAGAAAATGAACTCATTTCAGAGGATTTCAACGCCCACCGCCCAATTTGGAGTTCGAGCAGGACTTATCAATTAGGTACCACTCCTGCAAATTACATATTGCATAAAGAAGACGTTGAGATACATGGCCCCTCTAACCCCACGTTCTATCACGCGTCTGGACTATACGAGCCAGACATTCTAGACCTCGTAATTGCAAAGCAGGTGCGCGTTGAACAACAGCTACATGTTACATAAATTGGATACATCCGAGCTGGAGTACACCAGCACAGAGAAAATCGAACAGTGAGTTGCAAGCATTACTGCTTCTCTGCGGAAAGCCAAGATAAGCGGTGCCGATTTTCCCAAGCGCATACCCCCCTGGGCCACTTACCCAGAGGTGGAGCACCTGATTGCTAGGTGAAGAGGATGCATGCGTCAGTGGCGAGAAATCGGAGCACCCATATTTAAAGTCGCAGCAAACAGGCTGCGTAAATTGATGAAAGTGCAAATAACCGCCAATAAACACGACAGGTGGGAGAAAAAGATCCAAAATTGCATCCACAATGATTGCTCGCTGTGGCAAGTGCTACGGAGCTTCAAAAGGCCGGCTTAGTGAATACTAAACTCAGGCTCTTCAAGGGCAGGGGGGACTTGTATTCTCAACTACAGACAAAGCAGAAGGATTTGCAAACATGCTCGAGCATCGCTTTAAAGAAAATCCAAGTATCAATGAAGTGCACGAACACAAGATTGAGATTTGTTTTCTAGCGTGGGAAGCCAATGAGCCAAAACAAAAATTACCCCTGTTTACTACCCGGGAAGCCTTCCAGCAACTAATATCACTAAAATTAGGCATAGCCGCTGGCCCAGAAGGAGTGCGCAATGAAGACTTACGCAATATGCCCCGGATGGCACTAGTTCAAGCCACGAAAATGTTGAACGCTTGCGTAAAGCACCATTACTTCCTTGCTGCCGGGAAGCGAACAAAAGTTGTCATGATACATAAACCAGGCAAAAATATTCGGTATCCAAAATAATTACCGACCAATACTGCTCCTCCCTGCCTTTGGTAAACTGTTCGAGAAGCTATTACTGGCAAAAATACAAAAATCTGTCTGGGAATACAGTGTAATATCAAAATTTCAATTTGGATTCAGAAAGCATCACTCAACCGAGCTGCAACTGTTGAAATTTACAGATAATGTTACAAAAAAGTTTAAAAACGGGACCTCCACATTGGCTCTATTTCTCGACTTGGAATCTGCTTTCCATCGATGCTGGCACAAGGGCATTATCTTTAAATTGTGTAAAAACCCACCACTGCGGGGTTACGCCCCATCATTCAGTTACCTGCAAAATCGCAGCTTCCACGTACAGATCTCCCAAAACAAATCAACACAAAGGCAAATACAAGCAGGAGTTCCATAAGGAGCCATAATGGCCCCATACATCTACGTTGTCTACACTGTCTACTTCGCAGAAAACCAGCAATGCAAGGTAGCCATGCATGCCAATGATACGGGCCTGTATGTCCACACCAGAACCACAAATATGCCTTAACAACCTACAGAAATACACCAACATCTTCCTGTTCTGGCTACAGACCAGGAAAATTCCATATAAACCTAACATAGTGCACACCGCTATACTTCACCAAGAAAAACAAACCCACGGATATGGAAATATGTATAAATGGGTAACAGGTACCCTTCCGTCGGCATACGCTCTACCTAGGCGTCGATCTAGATTCTGTAGCTGCGGGACCACCTGAAAAACATAGCCAGCCGTGGGCGGAAGCCTAAAGTTGTGCGTGCTCCAATATTTCGAATCAAATTCGTAAAATTAAGAACTAAAATAACATTGTACAAAGCATTTATTTTAAGCTTACTAACCTTCGCCAGTGCAGCATGGGCTCACGTCCCAAAAACTGTACAGGCACCCCTACAGACAACACAAAATCCAGCGATCAGAAAACTACATCACGTACGAAACATAACCACGAAAAAAACCATACATCGGGAGATAGGGGTCAAGCCTATAGAGGAACTAATCAATACCAAATTACCGCAACTCTGGGCAAAAATACGGGTTCACCTTATATGGTAATCCAAAACATAGGCAGAAGCACACACTTACATTGCAAGCACAGGTGGATAAAAATGTTGAAAATAAGTAAATAGGGTTTCTTTACTTCTCTACCTATAAATAAAGGCAAACTGCCCTATCCTCTCTCTTCACCTTCTCACTCTTTTCCCCTACTATTGTAATATATATATATATATATATATATATATATATATATATATATATATATATATATATATATATATATATATTACCATACATTCAATTAATTAAGGCAATATATTAATAATAAGTTTCTCATATTCCAAAATAAGGAATATTCATGGTTGCATTGAACTCTCATTCCCACATCCCGGTCACATGGTAGCCAGCATTTCTCACCAACTTCCTGACCTTTGCGGTGTTCTCACATCTGGAGCCCTTGGTCACTTACCCGTGTAGTATAACTTAGAATTCCTTTTCGGGTAATATCGTGTGCAGCCGTGAAAGAAATAGACCAATTTGTCTTCTGTGTATCCGTCCACTATATGGCCTAAAACTTTAATTTCTGGACCCCGATAAGCGTGATGTATGACGCAAGATTGCTGCTGCTACAACGAAGACAGTCAGATGCACGGTATCCCTGATTGTTCTTCAGCTAAGCTATACCCATTTCCTGGAATTAACGGAATTTTATTTCTAGGCCGGAATCACTTCCAGTTAACGTTCATACATGGTGACGCATTCTCAAAACTGGTCAACACCGTGCTCGACAGTGAATTGTTTACTAAATTTGGAAATACCGCGACTCAAGAAAAATTGGTCTGTTTTGCAGTTATCTACCTTTTTTTTTTTTTTTTTTTTCATGTTGAAGACATAATTTGAGGACACCACCTCATTATGCCACTGCTCGAAATTCTTACGGGCATCTACACTCATGCCATCAGGACAGTAATATTTCTGCCCAAATACAGGATTAACAAACTTTTCGTTTTCCATGGTATTAAACAGATAGGAAAATTAACCTTAACGTTCGGGGAGTTGAAAAGTCTTTCAGAAGCAAGACTGTGGCATAGGAATGAAATTCAGTTCAGCTATAAAGTCATACTGTTATGTTTCATTTTGCCACTTTTGCTTCCATTCATGATGAGCTTTGGTGTCCAATTTGGACTGCACACCATATGTTTTAGCAGAAATTGCCCATCATAGTACCTCAAGCTGTGCGATATGATAACAATTCGAACCAGGGCTGTGTGATGAGATTTTTTTTCACAGGGTCCTTGTCAAATACATATTCTTTAACACCACACTGCGTCAAATAACATCTTGAGAGGTTCATCAATGCACAAAGCACGAATAAGAAGTGTTCTGAATACACTCGAAATCTATGAACATGAACATGAAATTGTTTCGCAAATTTGGAGATTTGTACAGCCGAATGTAACACTCATGTTTAGCATCAACATGGATCTTACAAGCACTACAAAAATTCCCTAGGCCTCACAATTACAAGTTTGTTGCACAAATTTCAGAATTTTTCTACGTCACACATTGACATGAACTTGGGGTAATAATTCCCCTTTATCGAACGGTAACTAAAGCAGGTATGCCATTGAAGACGCGATGACAAGCGTGACACCTCACGCACCTATCAAATGAAGGTGGGCTTCGCTGACGACACGTGGAGCAGTTAGTTCGCACCGGTGTACTTCTTTTTTATTTAGAGAGGTAAAATTGCAATATCGGCAATATCATTTACACTTGAAGATCAGCTGCAGGTTCACATTAGCATTAAAGTAGTTGTAGTGGAAAATTAAATCGATATTATTTATTATGGTTGTTTTTTTTTTCTTTTTTCTTTTTTATTTATTTTTTTCTTTTTTTTTTCTTTTTTGCTTGTACAGCACATTTTCCCCTCAGTGGTTGCCAAAAACAGGTAATGGAATAATCCTTAAGTGCCATCTAAAAGAGTTTCACATCGTCGAGGGTAAAAGGACCATCGAATTTACCTATTTTCTCCTAATATAAGTAGCTAATTTACACTGTCGCAGCTTATTATCTTGGAGTAAACTGCATTATTCGCGCCAGCACGAGAGAACGCCTCGACGTAAAGAATGTTTAAAAATCCCCGTGGATTTTTGCTCAATTTCAGCTGCGACATCTGCGGCCTCATTGCCTGGAAGCCACACATGTCCAGCTGCTCATAGCAGTGTCTCGCTGACGCCAGCTTCAATAAGTGTAAACACCGCTTCCTGGATCTTCTGTACAAGAGGGTGGTATTTGTACAGGTTTTTAAAAGATAAAAGGGCACTCAAAAATCGGAACAAATAACACTGTTCTCCAGCTGCTGTTCAAAAACAAATAAAATCGCCCAATAAATAGCATAAATCTCAGTCATAAAAATAAATGTTGCAGCGCTAAGACCAAATGTAAAACTACCTCCATTAAAAACAAAGGTACATCCAGCACCTCTATCGATTTCCAGCCGTCGATAAAAATAAATTATATCTAGCAAAGGAAGAGGCGATCCTGCTAAAATGTCGACGAATAACAGCTGCTGCGGCCGAAGACTTAGGACAAGACGTAAGCCCAAGATGAACCGGGGCATCTGCTGAAAGCCAAGGAGGAGAAGAAGATTCCCCGGCTAAGAAAAAAAACAGGTAACTCTACGTCCAGATTCCTTAACACCTCCCGAAAACGAAAACCAGCAGGCTTAGGAGTAAAAGACCGAGCAGATTTACAAAGGAACAAGCGACACGTTAAAGAACGGCTCATTCGTGGGATGTCTAGGTTGCACAGCTATTCGACAACCATAAGAACCAAGTAAAACATCCCGACGATAAGAAAGGGGAGGTTCTCCAGAATCCGAACATAACCTCGACACAGAACTCGCAGGGAATGCTTCAATAGAGATAGGAATTTCCCAGTGATGAATGGGATTAAGGCGACCAAGAACTGAAGACCTTGTACGGCCATAAATTAGGTAGCCGCAATCTAGTTTGGACCGGATTAGAGAGCGGTAGAAACGTAAAAGACCCGTCCGGTTAACTCTCCAGGATGCGCCACTTACAACACGTAAAAGACATACAGAACAGTCACACCTGCCTCTAAAATGCGCTATATGGATCACCAGCATAATTTCCTATCAAATATTAAGCCAAGGAACCTAACTTCCTCTGCAAGGCGAAATCTACTGGGCCAAGATGGACAGGTGATGAAGGGCACTCCTTTCAGCGCCAGAAATTCGTGCAGACGGTCATCTCAGCAAAGAAACAGAACCCCTGGTTTGCACTCAGCATATAGGCGGTCGAGACAGCACTGGAGGCGGCGTTCGAACAGATAAGTCCTCCGAGACGAAAGAAAGATATCAAAATCGCGGACGAACAACGAGATTGGATTCCAGGTGCAAACACTCTGTGATAGAACTGATAGCAATGGCAAACTGTGTGACACTAAATACCGAGCCCTGAGGTACTCCGTTCTCTTGAATAAAACGAGATGATAAAATTAAACCCACGCCAACATTAAAAACTCGGTCTTTCAAAAATTCCTTAATAACAACAGATATCCGACTACATACATGTCAATTATGAAACGTACAAAGGATTCCATTTCTCCAACAAGTATCATAGTCTTTCCCCAGATCAAAGAATTTAGCAACTGTTTGATACTTCCGTACAAAGCCGTTAATAATATGGGTGGAAAGAGTCACAAGACGAGCGATGATGACGAAAACCACACTGGATGTTCATCAATAGTACATTTACTCAAACCATCACATAAGCCGCTCGCTAATCCTTCGCCCCATCACCTTGCAAACGCAACTGGTGAGGAACATCGGACGGTAACTGAAAGGAAGGTGTGAATCTTTTCCAGGTTTAGGTATGGGAATGACGGTGACCACTTACCAAGCGCTCGAAAAAGTGTCATTACACCAAGTAGAATTAAAAATTTGGAGCAAAAAAGCCTTGCCTTCAGCTGACAAATGCTATAATGTAGAAGTATGAATTCCTACAGACCCCGGTGCGCAATGCCAAGAGGTAGAAAGGGCGTGCTCCAATTCCCAGGCAGTGAAAAGGATACTATTACTCACCTGGTTGCCGGAGGCCAAACAGAATCTTCTCGATTCAGCCTGCTCCGTTAATGTGCGAAATGAAGGAGTATATTTGGCGGAGCTCGAAACATCAGCGAAAGTGCGCCCTGATTTATTGACTATGTATATCGGAGTAGTAAGTGCTTAATTTTGTACCTTAAGAACGGGTATATGCGAAAGCCCCGGTTTGCCTGCAACGCTGCGAAGCTTAATCCAAAAATAGAAGAAAGCGCTGATCTGTTAAATGATGAAGCGAAACAACCCAAGACACCTTTTGCTATATTGGATGATTCGACGGCATATAACGCGCAGCTGTTTGAAGCGAATAATGTTTGCTCAAGTAGAGTGGTGAAGAAAACCTCGCAAAGGATCTCGGTGTGCAAGTAATGCGTCCCGGCATTAATCGGTCCACCAAGGAACCGGAAGGCGTGTGGGGTGGGAAGATGACCGAGGAATTGTCAGATCTCTAGCTGTGATGATGACCGTTTCGAGGTGCTCGATCTCTGCACCGGTGGATGAAAATTCATACCCTGAAAATACAGTCAAAGAACGGAGGAGGTGCCTATTCGCCTTCTCAATAAATCACCTTGGTGCGAGCTGAGAATGTACATGTGAAGAAAATATGTGTTTCTGTCGCGGACATTGGTCACTGAGTATAAATCAGAAATGACGTTCCAGATAAAATGTACAGCAAGATGAGCAGCATAAGATTATGGCGGTCCGGAAAGTCTGCTAACATGCTACCCTTTGCACACTTCGTGGTGGAACCCCATAGGGGATGGTGCGCATTAAAATGCTCCAAATGTAAGACAGGGGGTGGTAGCGGGGATAAAAGATAATCTTGATCGACCGCTGCGACAATAGCAGATGTAGGCTGTAAAACTAAGGCCAGAAAAATAAACTGTAACTGCAGGAGTCTGGAGGTTTAATGAAGTAATGTATACGTCATTCCTGATGAGAATTAAATCTATGCCATGCACAGGGGTGCCATTTTCTGAAGCAATATCAAATGTCAACGAAGAGTAACCACGAAAAATGAACGAATCAAGTGGTCGAAGTTTGATTTCTTGGAGACACACAAGCGGAGAGTCAGTGGATCGTAAAAATAACTCCAGATGAGGTCCTTCGCCTGCGGAGTTCACGCATATTCCACAAAAGAATAGCTATTGTTAAAATGAGCTAAAATAAATAAAAATGCCACCTTACTTTTTGGTCGGCCTAGAACAAATCAACCGTCCTTTTTCATTTACATGGGACTCGGTGGTTTGCCTAGAGCAGGCAAAACCTGCTCCATGATATCCTCAAAAGAAGGGCTCTCCCACTGAGAGGTTTCCACAGTTTGGATGTAGAAATTGGCGGTGACGACGACCGCCTAGCGGGCTTGCTCACATTATGGGAGCTTGACCTCGGAGGAGGAAATGGGCTCTTCTTCTTATCAACAGGAGGGGACATTTTCAAGAAGTCAGACCTTGTGTAAACAGTCTTAAATTTAATTTCATGCCCATTAAAACTACCTGCTGGGGTTTCTCGGTAGAGCGTTTCGGAGAACTTGCTGCATTATGGACCCGTGTGAAAACAAGGTCACAGGTCTCTATGCTGATGTCGGGCTGAAGAAGCTGAAGAAGCTATTGCGCTGTATGTACCGGTATTAGGTACTATGGGATGGCGATATTAAAATCGCTCACGGACTTCAATAAAGAACAGCTTTTCCTTCACCCGGATTTCCTGAAAACAGGGTTCATCGCAATAGCGAGGACAGTCCGGGATGAGGCTGGATGATTCCCTCGGCAGTACACGTAGATGGGAACGGATGTACATACTCCTTCGTGTCTTTTCTGACCACAGATTCCATAGGTTGAAGAGGCACTCTTACAAGATAGGCGTATATGGACAACACGCTCTAAGCTCTAATAACATCGTAACGAGCTGGGAATATACGGGCGCACCTCAATCACCTCGTAATCAGCTTTAATTCCCTGCGGTAGGTTCACCAGGTTAAATGTGAGGAAAAGAGTACAGGTTGGCCATACTTCTCCGTCTTTCCTCGCCTGCACACGATACACTGACGTGACCTCTTGGTTTTCCAGACACTCTGGATTTCCGGGACAGGACATGCCAACAAGGACATTAGTTGTAATAAAACCACGCGACGAATTTAGAATTCTATGTTGCTAGACAAGGATCGGATAACCGTGGAGAATCGTCGCCTTCTGCAATGAGTTACTTTGTGATAGTACAAAAGTTTCTTTCATTTGATACTCATTACGAAGACTACGTGTACAGAATTGCACGGGACCAACTATGGAATCGATGTTCTTCTGCATAACAAACGGATTTACCCTGCTAAAATATTGACCTTCTTCTGTTCTGACCATGAGGGGCTGAACTCAATGTGAAGTCGGTTTCACCATTATCGGAATGATTTTTTTGGCCGCCCTGTTACTGTGGTTAATTACTTGGAAACTAGATTGCAAGGCTAGGTCTAAGCTTACCTGTATCAAGTCTGCAGGCGGCTCATTGTCGGCAGAAGAAGAGTTGCCGGTAGAAGAGGAGGGGTTGGCAGGGGGCGTATTGACAATAGCCGCGTTGTTGCCAGAAGGTGTGTTGACAGAAGTCGTGTTGATCGGAGAAACCGTATTGAGGGCCGAAGCTGAGAGGTCGACAGAAGGCTTTTTGTCGGCAAAAAACATGACGTTGGCACGGTAATAGTTGAAGACATATTGTTTCACACTGATTATAAGGTAATCACGTACTTCAATATCATGAAATGTGATCTCCAGGCGATAAGGTCCCAATTTTATGCAGCGTTTTTCAGTGACGTAATGAATTTGGTTTCTCATGCTTTGCCCCGTCCACTTGGGTTCCAGCCAATGATAATGGTTTTTCTACTGCATATGTTCACACTTCAACCAAATCAGATTGGTTTTCGCCTGAGGTAGTGAAAGCGTGTGCAAGTTCCAGTTTCAAGGTAAAAACATAAATGCTTTTAAGAGTGGAATTCGCTACGGTAATAGACCTTTTAAGAAAGGAAAAAATACTTTCAGCAGGGTGGGGACGCAATAACAGTGAACAGACAGATTTCTCCCACGTTCCACAATAAATAGCTAGGAATTTGTTTACAGTGAAATAATTTTAAGTGAGTATATTCGAAAATTGTTCGCTACGGCAATAAATGCTTTTAAAAGAGAAAAAGGTGGGATGGGAGAGAATATAAGTGAAAAACTTTAAGACAAATGGCTCCGAGATTCTCAAAATAGATCGCTAGGAATTCGTTTGCATTGAAATAACTTCAAATGAAGATATTCGTAAAAACTTTCGCTGCGGTAATAAATTCTTTTAGGAGAGAAAAATATCGGTTGGGAAACAATAAAAATAAATAGCTTTCAGAAGATGTCGCCTAACGTTCAAACAATAGTTCACTAGGAATTCATTTACAGCGTAAAGAAAATGTTTTAACACATGGCATCCTTAACAATAACAGTTAAAGTGAGAAGTTAACAGACAAATGGCGTAAATCAAACTTAATAGCTCGCCGAGAAGACGAAAACGCAGAAACAAAAAATGACCTCCACCGTGGACAAAGGTGTTGCAAATATAGAATTACTACCGCAGGTAGCCAGTGAGCGGGTAGACAGGAGTGAGCGAGAGGAAACCATGAATTTACCACTTCCCCAAAGAGCTGTTTTATATTTTTCTCAAAAATTATTAATAAACGCAATTTATAATTATATTCGTGTAAAAGCACTACATATTCCAAGTTATACTAAAATGTAGTAAGGGACCCCACTAGGATCCAAAATTTCTTTCGGAAACTTAACTAAGTTAATTAGTTTTCGCATTTTATTCACGCTTAAGTATTTTCATCAATACCAATCATATTTTAAGAATGTTTTTTGCTTTTAAAAATGTTTTCATATTTTAAAAATTATTTTTAAAAAAATTGTCACATTTTAACAGTGTTTTTTTTTCATTAAAATATTTTTGCATTTAAAAAAATATTTCGAATTTTAAGAACATTATTTGCATTTAAAAACGTTTTCGCATTTTGTAATATGTTTTTGCATTTAAGATTGTTGCATTGTTTTCGCATATTAAAAATTGTTCGCATTAAAAAAAATTGTTTCTCATTTATAAATATGTTTTCACATTGTAATAATTTTGCAATTATTTATTATTATTATTATTATTATTATTATTATTATTATTATTATTATTATTTTGCAATTTACGAATGTTTATTGCATTTAAATTTGTTTCCGCATTTTGTTTGAATATACTTTAAAACACACATGTGCTGATGACGTCATGTGCATGTTCACACTTGTTAGCAAAACCAGATGATATCGCTTGCAATTTCCGACCGACTTGTGAGCGTCACCCGAATGTGCATCAGTATCGAGAAATCAACTTGGCAATCAACTTGATCCATGTAGCGCTACGCTAACTAATGAAATACCGAGTAACTAGGATTTTGGTTCTGTGTCTACGTTGCAGCTGAATGTGCCATACATCGTGCAAGGCGTTCGGACCATCTCCCACAGGGACGAACCCAGAATGTTTGTCCGTTTCGAGAACGGGAAAGAAGTGCTTTTACCAACAAGATTCAACAACTTTTCTGCAGAACTCATGAATTAATTCAACTCTTTGGCCTTTTACATAGTGTACCAGAGAATGGAGTTTCTCCGAAACGGCTACCGGCGGCACATTAGAATATTACACCAGCGTAAAAGCATGACGTGTCAAACGGCAAAACACTCACTCTATTTTGACACGAAAACTACGTCTCATTAATCCCCGATGGCGATTTCTCAGGAACCCGTCCGTTACCACTCCACAGGAGGATGAAACCGAGAGCAGCAGCGACGACCACAATGACGCTGGTGTGTCATTTGACAAAGGAACATTTACCACATACCTTTTTTACGGGGACCCCAACATTTTCGTGACAAAAGGAGATACCGCCAAGTAATGTTTTTTATCCGACAATTATATATATATATATATATATATATATATATATATAAACATTGTTGTATAACAAATAAAAACGTCCTGACTTAACGTATCTTTAACCGTGTGGTCGTCCACAAACTGCTGATTACGCACCGCATGATATACACCGCAGTAGGGTACTACAATACCCGGAGAGTGCGCTCAGGTGGGATGTATACTACTCGGGAGTCACAGCGGTAACTCCCGCCGAAACAAATGTAATATTTACGCAACTGATTCAAGACCGCCACTGGTGGCCAAGGTCTTTAAGGCGCTGAATCATGAGCGGATGTCTTGGGTTCGAATCCCGCCAGGACGTCCTCCCTGACTGAGTTTTTTTTTTTTTTTTCCAGGTTTTCCTCAGTGCTCATAAATTACAAATGCCGGGGAGATACCCTAAACTTAGGCCTGGAACATTTCCTTCCTTAAAAAAATATCCTTTCCCAATATATCATTTCATCTCATGTATCATCAGTGTGCACCGCCTGTGGTGCCCCATTAGTAAAAACGGGCATTAAACACTATACAAAAAAAAAATGATTCAAGTTCACGCATTTACAACTACCATTACAATGAAAATAAGCAGGTATCTTATAATAGTATATGTTGGAACGGTTGTTATGCTACATCCACACCTTTCTGGCGTCTTTAAAGAAAGTTGTAATGCACAAGCATCAGTTCATCTTCCGAACTGTTATTTCGACGGAAAAATTACGGGCTTTGGAGCAGAAATAAACTCCGATTTTGTATACAAAATTACATTTAATGACCAGAAAATACGCGTAAGATGGTAGTAAACGCATAAAAGATAAAAGGTTCTGTCATTCTTTTATGAGAATGCAATAGATGCACAAAGATTCAGAAATTAAGTACTTGCAACATTTTTCGAATAACTGGCTGATTTTGAATACCGATCTGGACGTTTTAGAAAAAACATTGTCATAGCTCATACAGCTTATGAATAATTTAATTTTGAAAATGTTTCAAAATGGGATACTAAATAGAGGAATATGGCCGCTCTAACCCCTGATGTGAAAGTATGCGATATTTATTTATGGGGAAAGTTGAAAATAAAGTATATGGAACAAATACGAAATGAAAGAAAAAAATGACTCAAGTGCAAAAATTAACTCAATTTTGGATGGTGAGCGAAAGGGTGTGAATTAAATTTTCTAAAATGATGCCAAAAATGTGTGGATGAAGCAGAAAGCAGTAATTCCAACGTCTCCTGTCATAATGTACGTTCTTTTGTTCATTGAATTTGTAGTTATAATTGCAAAAACTCGAGCCATTTGACCGTATATTACACCCACTTTATCGAGGGTTATCGCCATCCTGCCAGCTGTCGTAAAACGGGCGAATAAAACCATGAAAGACCAACTATTTTAATTGAACATTACGACTGTTATTACCGCCCCGGGTGGCCGAGGTCGTTAAGGCACGGACTCGTGAGCGGAAGATCTGGGGTTCGAATCCCGCCAGGACCGTTCTCCCTGACTGAGGTCTTTTCCAGGTTTTCCTCCGTCCTCATAAATGGAAAAAGCCAGGGAGGTAGCCTAAACTTAGGCCTGGAACGTTTCCTACTTAAAAAAAATCCTTTCCCAATATAACATTTCATATCATATATCATCAGTGTCCTTCGCCTTTGGTGCCTCAGTAGTAAAACCGGGCGTTAAACACCTTTAAAAGAACTACTGTTATTACATCGATAGTGAAAATGTTCCTATCTAACATATTACAGTATTTATTTATTGCTCAATTTAAACTACCACTGCATCATTATCATTATTTTCGGTTATACCCCTTACAAAAGAACAATTTTTTGAGGATACATTAAAAGTTATATTGAATTACATTAATCTTTATTAAATTTCCAACTATCACTTTCTAAATTTTAATATGGCATATAACACTAATGCTACTGAATATGACAATTCCTCTTTTATAACTCCAATAAAAATATTGGCACCTATTTCAATAAATGCTTGCTTGATCTTTATTTCTAAAAACCCAACAGTTTCTTGAACTCCCGAATCTAAGCGTTATTCAACATATATGAGTTATACTGCAGGGCTGTAATGTAAAAAAACTAGATTGCTCACTACAGTACAGTTTTTAAAAGTGGCCATCTATCCGGAGAGTTTCCCAAGTTTCATGACAATCGCAATAAAATGTCAAGAATTGTAAATTTATGGTAGTTAAAATATTATTTTAGCAATTATAATTTTAGAGCGCTTTTTTCAAAATGCTGGAGATAAAAAGTCTCGGTAGTTTATATCGAAGTTTGTTAAAGTCACACTAGGCCTGCTTTCAGGGTATCAATTAATGCAACCCGATATATTTGAATTATATGCTTTATAATATGACTGAGATAATTTTTCTTGAGTTTATTTCGTTCATTAATTTATTTCAACATGATCATTTGATGAAATAAGGTATATTGAGAAAACTTTTTATAATATTTTGTTTTTACGTTGCGACATCGTCAATTCTCCTAATTCTGGCTGTACGCTATGTATAAATTAGGAGCGCTAATAGTAAAATCACAGAGTGATATACAGGGTGTTAAAATAATGTTTTCATTTAACTTTTTAAAGAGTTTCATTTTACGTGCTAAAAACCAATATATTCGCAAAGATGACTGAAAAAGTGAAACAGTTATTAAATACATTGCACCTATCACGAAGAGGGAAATTCTGAAAAATACCTTTACCTTTGCGGTTGCTTGCTGGCTGATGATTGGTGTACGAAAATGCCATTCATTTCACGAATGGAGGAAGTTGATATATTAAAAACAAAATTTTCAGCAGTTCTAGAGATTTAATTTCATGGAATGGTTCTATTTAATATCCACAAGTATGAAAACACAAAAAGCATCAAGTTACTCTAGAAACACTGAATCAGATGAACAAGTTACACTTTAATCGAAACGTATGCATAACAAGTTTAAATAGGTGAAGGAGCGTTTCTACCCTAAAGAGGTTTCGTTCAGTTAAGGTTCTTATGCACATTTGACCTATTAGCTTTAACTTGTTAGTAGGAAAAATAAGTACTTCAGTTGGTAATTCAAAGGTAAATTCTGCTCGAAGTGGTGGTAGTGATAATTCATATAGCCGTGCAAAGAAAACTGTACTATCATTCCTACGTGAGATTCCTCGCTTACTAGCAGGCAAGAAAACATTAATCACAGGTTAGTGATTTTTTTTATGTGGAAGTGGTTCTTAGGACTGTTACAAATGTTTGAAAACTAGGTTAACATTATCTAACGTTACAATTTCACTTGAAATAACACTCTGCTAAATTATAATCACTTTTGAAGCCCATTGTCAGATGCAGAAAAAAACTATTACAAATGTTTTAGATACGTGAACCACAGCTTTACCTAGTTAAATCCTAATTTTCGTAATATAGTCTTGTAACTAAGTTCTAAAAGGTGTGCTGCTGTTCCTTTAAAAAAACTCCCTCCTATCTTTGGTAGATTCCTCCAACGTTTAGCAGCTCAAAGACATTAATTTGCTGTTTTTAGTTATGTAGCCAAACCTCGGTTGTTAATCTTCCTCGAACAGAAATGTTAAAAGGATTTATGTCACTTTAATTGCCAAGAGGTTAACAAGATAAAAAGTTTACGCCGTTCTAAACAATTAGAGGATGGTGGAATGTTTAAAAAAATGTGTTGTCAATGACGTCAGTTGCAACTGCAATCTAAATCTACCATACTTGCCTCCTACACCCAAGAACGCGGGTTCGAACCCGGCCATGACCGATGGATTTTTTCGGGCGTAAAAATCCTAAGTTCCTTCGGAAGGGAAGTAACGCCGTGGGTCCCGTGTCGTACATTTACGGCAGGAAAAAGAACCTTAAGCCTGAAAGAGAGGCCTCTGAGCAAAATTTGTCGGCCGTTTCACGCCCTGAAGGACGCTGATGACCTGAGATGTTAAAGAGCGTCCATAAATAAATCAATCAAAAAAAAAAAATCTAAATCAACGTAATTTTTTTTAATAAATGAAACGTTTGCACCCCTTAATGCTATGATTGGTAGAAGTAGAGAGTAGTTAGCCAAGAACTTCCAGTTAGTGCGCGTAGCGGTTGCAAAACATGCCTGGTGGTGTAGTGGTAGCCATATTGGCCTCCTAAAACCAAGATCGCGGGTTCAATCCCGGCCAGGATAAGCGGATTTTTATGGTGTAAAATTCCTAAGTATGACTTACTTCCGAAGGGAAGGAAAGTAAAGCAGTGGGTCGCATGTCGTAGATTTACGGCATAAAAGAACCTCAAGCCTGAAAGAAGAGGCCGCTGAGCAAAAGTTATGGACTTTTTCACGCCCTGTATTGAACGAGGCGCTTATAACCTGAGATGTTAAAGAGCGTTAGTAAATATATCAAATAAAAAAGTCAAACAGTGCGATTTACACGGAGAGCTAATACTTTAATTTGGGAAAATGAGTGAGAGGTAGCTGGAGACATTGGAGTGTCCAAAGTGTAATTTCTAGATTTTGGATTCGGTTTTAGACCACAAGACGACAAAGCTCTCTCTTCGGCGAGCAACTACAACAAGAGAACAGCAGTTATCTGCTGTTAACAGTCCGGTGAAATAGACAGCAGAATACAACACCGTTGTAACATGCTCTTCAAGGAGCAGCAAAATAAAGAGTGCGAAACTGCTCCCAGTTCCCTTCATACGTCGGCGCTCTATGCCCGTAGACCCATGGCGTATGTCTCATTAACAGCTCAACATCGTTAGGCCCATTGCAACATCGTGGATAGGAAACTACACGAATGGAGTCAGTTTTGGTAATCTGATGAGTTTGACTATGGGCGAGTGCTCATCTTGCAGGGAGTGAAATGAGAAGCATCTAGATATGGAGGCGATTGTGAGGTGTGGTCTGATGGTGAGGGCAGAAATCTGCATTGGGGCACATACGGACTCCATATTACTTTAAATAGCTTTTTGACAACAGTATGGTATAGAGACCAAACCCTCTGTATTTTTACCATTACCTTGTGCTGGAACCATTGCAGGTTTTTTCTCATCTAGGACGATAATGCTCGTCATCATAGATATTGGTTAGTTTATGGCATAATGGAAGCAGAGGGTGTAGAGTAAATGCAGTGACCAGCTTTTTACTGGACTTAAATCGAATTGAGTGTGTATGCGATGTACTTGGCAGATGCACTGCAGCTCCTGCATTCTCCCAGAACTAAAGATAGGCATTACACAGTAGTGCAACATATTTCACAGGGATTCAGGGATAACTTTATTGGGTCCATTCCACAGAAGTGTGCAGCACTAATGGCTTCCATTGAAACACTATATACTATGCATTTGCTTTGATTTTGACTGTTTTTTGAGAATTCTTTGAATAATCACTTAGCTTTTTAGTGCTTAACCTCGTGTAAACAATGAATAAAGCACTTGTAAAATGTACTGGAATTGTATTTTTTTTCTGTTTCTCTAACTGTTATTAGCTCTTTCCCTAATTGCTCTGAGCTGTGTACAACACTAAAGACTAGTTAAAAACATACATTTCTGGAGTGTTTGTGTGGTATCCAGGATCAGTCTATCATCTGCAAACATCTTGCCGATCTTCAGCATTATTCACACTAAGAATGGTTTCTACCTTTTCTTTAGGCATACTTCCCAATTCAGTAGATTTGAATTAGTATTTTCTTATTGTTTCCCCAACTGTATTATTGTTACTTTCAACATTTTCAGGAAAATGTCGTTTGCTTTCAAATATGCCTATTATTCATGTGATCTGATCTTATTCCTTTCTTAGGCTTTTGAGATTATTTATTGGTTGAACACATGTTTAGGATTTGTGTCATTGGGATCTATCTTTCTTGTTCTGTTTCTTACTCTTTAAGTCTATAGGTTGTGTTGATCTGTTTGAAATTTCCTTAAAGGACATATGCTCTCACCTCTCAATCAAGATTGTGTAATGAGGTAGAAATTGGCAACTAAATAAACATTAAATATAAAGCTATAGACAGTTAAACTCTAGTGTTCTATATTCGTTATTCAGAAAGCTATGCTAAATGTGCCAAAAGTCACAGTGTAGTAAATATAGGATAAAGTGGAACAATTTACATTTATGACCATTTATGATCAAATATAAGAATCTTTTAATATCCTAGTATGAATTAGTATGCAGCAATGCTCCAACGGGCAATTTTGGATGTTAAACCTTTCTGTTTATGCTCAGAAGTTTTGCTTAATTACATCTATAACATAAAGAGCTGCTTGAAATTGTATAAGGTGAGTAGACACGTTTCTAATAGTGTGGTTGTGTTGCAAAATCTCTTTTCATAATAAGGCACATGCTTCTGAATACACTTTATCCATTTTTATGAATTTTAAGGTTCATTATAGTGGTATAGTTTGCAATATTTAGCACCTTTTATGACCAGAAAAAACATTCCAAAACCTTCCTTATTTTATTATTGTATTTCTATAATATAATTTATACTACAGTGGGGAGGCACCTCCAACTTGTCTAGTGTGATAGAATTACTTCCAGAAAGGCAAGTCTACAGTTTTAATCACAGGTGCGGACAGACATTGATGTGACATTGGAGTCTTTGATTCTTAATAAAGAAAAATGAATAAATTAGGAATAATATAAATATTAAATTGAATGGTGTTGCACTTAAACCAAAAAGCACACAAGACATTAATAAACTACTCCCAAAAAAACACTTTGGTCAAACTTGGCAGAGCAATGAAGACTTAACCGCATGTACCAAACTCATAAACAAGAATCATACAGAATTTGAAGATGTCAACATAGAACAAGAATGCAAATCTGAAGTAGAAACTGAAGAATACTCTAATCTCATATTACAAAGGACTTGCAAGTTGGACCAATATGCTTTTATCCTAGATTATGTTTCCAGAATTCTCCTTATTCAATATTGAGTTCCAAAATAAATCTTATCCTTTTAGATTATAAATAATTTTTTTGCATTTAATAATGCTAACATGTGCAACAGATATAAGTAGTGAAATCTAATAACAATATATATGTAAATCACATGGAAACAAACAGTAGCCATATGAATGGATTCATTTGATATATGTCATACTAAACACTCTTATTACTTCACTTATATTTCATTTTTAAAAGATATGTTTTAATTGAAGGTGGGTTTTCTAACCATTATGAACACGTCTCAAAGAAAGAATATTGTGTCAAATACCTTGGGAATATGGAAGATTCATACAATAGTTATGTGAACTTTAACAACAAATTTTTCAATTTGTAAAAACAAATAAAAAAAGTATACAAAACTCAAAGAAAAAAGTAGGCTCATATCAGCAGACATTCGTTTTCTAAACTTATGTCTTAAACTCAACACATGTCCAAACTTTGTATGGAAAACTGTGAAATTCTACCATAGTAGTCAAGAATGTTGGCAGCGGAAAAAAAGGTAATGCAAATGGAAAAAACCAAACATTACGCTAAATTATCAAATAAAAACAAGTAAGTGAAGCAATAAGAGTGATTGGTATGACATATATCCATGACTTTTTTTCATATGAGTTGGCTTCACTGTGTTAGTTCCACATATATTTTTTAAAAAAATTCTTTTATAAAAGATATGATTAAAATAATAAACAGAAGCCAATTTTTTCCTCTCCTGAAAATTTTGCTATGATGAATGAGATAAGTTTTTAAAACACGTGTCTTAATTAGTATTGATATGTTTCATTATTGCTTTAGATTCTCCATTAAAATGAATGTTCATTTAGTAAGAAATTAAGTAATAAAAGTTGGGTGCAGTACATAGGTTTTTAAGAGACTCATTGTGCCTCAATATGTTAGCCTCAGCAGGATCCATGGTCCCTAAAAAGGATACAATTTTTTTGATATTGGCTGTTTTAATAACCTGTGGGTCTAAAACAAGAGGTTCCATGATTAAATATAGATTGCTGAAAAGCTCGCATTTACATCAAATATATGTGAAGGTAAATATTGTACTTACGAAGCTGTTGACAATGGAGTGGCAATATAATGCATCTTACTTTTATGTACGTGAATGGAGTTTAGTGTAAAAAATGAATACCTAAGTTGAGATATATGAAGGTATTTAAAATTTCTATGCATATTTCCAGCAATTTGAGTACTTGGAGATTTCCATGATGTGCAAATGTTTGAGAAGTGAGTTGTGGCCAGTAAGAAAGCCAACAGCCTGCTGCATTCATATTTTACTTAGACACAATGAAGTGTCCTTATACCAGAGGCTAGGTCCTGCAATAAGCTCTTGAGCTTGCCCAGCCCTTGTCTGATTGTCCCACAGTACCAAATGTTCATTGTGGGTGAATGAAGTGCTCTTTGGAAAGACACTCCAAAAAAGAATCCTGGTTCTATAAAAGTGCCTTTTGTACTTTTTTTGCAATTTACTTGCTAATTCATTAGCCTTTATTTCTGGTGGTCAAGTATTCACATAAGGATAACAAAGCTTTAATCACAAAGCTATTCAACATGCTCTGCATTACTGCGCTAACTTAAGACGTTGTTCTCACAGCTTTTAAAGTTCCAATCGCAGCCTGGCTTTCAGAGAATATAGTAAATTTAACTCAGTAAACAGAAAGGCATTTTAAAATGTAAAATGTACAGCCAGTATAGCATAACTTCTGACTGGAAAACAGTAGCATATCTGCCAAGGGAGAAGGAGAGCCTTATAGAATGTCCCTAGATTCCAGCACAAATCCCTGAATTTATCAGGTAGCCATCTGTGAACCACACAGTGCCCCATTCTTGAGTGAGTTCCTGATCTTTCTGGGCCTAATCCTTCCTAACAGGAAACAAAATTGAAAAGTTTCACCTTATATGAAAGCAAGGCCTCATAGTCCCCAATCATCTTAATTATAGGCTGGACTCTTAAAGCCTGAATAGTATGGAATAATGGCCAATATGCAAATATTAAACTTATAATCCTACAAAAATTCAGATGCAACACACTCCAGCCATCGTGAATTCTTAAACATATAAATGCAAAGGTGGGGGGCAATAAAACATCTCCAAAGCGCAGGGCAGAGAACTGCACACTGCAACGGTTATACCCATACTGGCCATTCTGTGTATACTGCTATGATTGCTATTCATAGTCCCAATCTCAGATCCTGGACACATTCAAGGTAGCATCTTAGTACAGAGCCTGAGAACAAAGGTTTATTACCAAAAAGTCACTTTAGGCTTAAAGTCCCAACTTTTACAAATAACCTTTGTAGAGCATCAAAGTGACCTTAGGGTTTTGACACTTTCATATTCAATACTCTTGCTCCATTTCAACCTGTAATCCACGATAACTTCAAAAATGCTTTGGTGAAGTAGAGCAATTTAGTTTTCTTCCAAAGAAATAATGCTCTCAAAAATACTTTAGCCCCCTTTTCCTGGTAAAAACCACGAGATTGATATTTTTTCAAAATTAGCTTACAGACCTGTCTTATTTTACCATTTCTTGAATGTATATAATGCATTATGAATAAGATCGCAAAGCATATGGACAAAGTTACCTACTGGTAAAGCTACCAAGGAATATGTCATCTTCTGGTGCATAAACTTCACCAGCATTGAGCTTGTTTAGTGGTTCTTCTACCATATGGATGCAAATAGTTGGTGATACCACAATCACTTGAGGGCAGACCTTGAACATAGTTGCCCTCAACTCTACTTTGTTGAGAGAGACCAGTGAATGACACCTTCTAATGTGACATTTATCCAATCAGTGAGTCAGTGATTGTATCCTTCACTTGATTTACTTATAACCATTGCTAATTGAGCCTTTAGGCGTAAGATTATAGGCTTATTCAAAGATCAGGAACACAATTTTGCCTCTAGACTTGTTTGTCTTGTATATAAATATTGTACTTACGAAGCTGTTGACAATGGAGTGGCAATATAACTTCAACTTATTCAGAAAAACAACCTTAGAAAGCTACTACAGATCAGCACCTTTTCCAGTTGAACAACTAGCTGGTGGAGTACCATCTCTTCAGACTTGCCAGACTGGTATGCATGTTGATGGAGCTGCATATCATTATGCAATTTCTTAGGTACCTAACCATCAGGTTTTGCTTATGTCATCAAAAGAAAGAGTATAAGACTAATGCACCAAAAGTATTTTGGCTTTGTGTCACTCAGTGTTTCACTTAAATTATTTGGTAAATGTAGTATTGTAGCCACATATGGCTTCATTGCCAGCTATGTAGTGCTTTTAATTCACTGCTAAAGGTACAATTTCCGTCAACCAATGTAGTTCATTTTTTTATATAGCAGTGTAATTTGAATAGATACAATATCTATAATATTTTCCTTGTTCATTGTTACTGATACATGTGATTCATAAACCAACTTCAAGTAAGGCTTAGTTTTGCTACAATAAGTAAACTATTAGCTCATCACTTTTAACTATTACAGAAGGATACCTGCAGCTATCAGCATGGGAAGTGTCTGGTTTTAAGACAAGGGACTGCTATGACCATGATCCAATTCAGGCTGAGATTAGGTGCCAATGCTGCACAACATAACCAGATATCTTTATTATTATAAGTGTTAAAATCAACTAATAATCAGATAGTAATATATAGGCACAACATTAGGTGACAAACATTATTCAAATTTATTCAAATTGCAACATGTGTTGAATGCTACTTCACATAAGTCTCCTAATAACATAATGAAGTAATTGATTAAATGCTATATTTCCAAAGATCGATTAGTAGAAAGGGATTTAGTACAAGAACTTTATGGCAGCAATGGCAATGTAATAGAAGGATTCAGAATTATAGAGGGAATGTAGACATATTTGGAGATAGGGAACTTTGAGGCCAAAGTTCAAAGTTATGTGAAATTTATAACACTGGACAATTAGGGATAAGTTGGTATTTAGGTCAACCATGTCTCTGATTTGTCAACCAAAATATTCAGTCTACTCACTTAGTGAGGAAATCTTATTAGTAGTTATTAAAAAGCATTGTGAAAGCTATGGGCAATGTTGTTTTGGTAATAATTTGCTTCAAGGAAGTTTAGGATCAAACTGATATAAATGTATAGAGCAAATGTGTAGCGCAAGTTATGTGATGTAAATTGGGGGTTTAATAGAGTTGATTGACCTCCCATATATCAGCCAAAAATGAGTATTGTGCTTCCCCATTGAAAGAGATGTCTTCATTGTGCAAAAATCTGTTCCCTGAGTAAGTTGCAAAATTTTGGCTCCAATGTCAGCATCCATTCTTTGATCTTCCTGGTAATAGAAAGATTCAATTTCTTTCTTCCCAGAAATGGGCACTCAAACAAGATGTGTGAGGCAGACATCTGATTCTGTTTGCACAGTCTACAAATGGATTCATATAGATTTCCACTTTTCGTACATGTTTCCTGAAATGAATGTGTTCAGTAATTAGGGCAACCACTCTCCTTATACCACCTTATACCTTAAGACTGTGCCATATTTCCCAAGGCTTTTAATGATGTTTGTCTTTGAAGATAGGTCATATATGCATGCATTCATTTGTATCCCTTTTGGCAACTGCCGGTGAATTATATAAGTTTTTGACGTTCCTTTCCATGTGTAATTCCTTCCTTCCAGTACTTGAGATAAAACAGGTAACTTAAAAAGAAGGAGGAGCAGTATTGAGTATTCATTAGATCCAGACCTCAGGCTCAGTACTGATACATCCAGGAAACTTATAATGGAGTTATGGCCATTTGCTGCACAGCTGGCTCTTCAATTCTCGGCTTGCACCAAGTGATATGCAATAAGCCTAGTCCCTGCATGTATATAGATGTCCATTAGAGGAAGACCCACAGAATTTCCATTGCAATGGTTGGATTGCTTAAGAAGGTCCTGTCATAATAGACATGCTAAACTTTGTACCTCGGTAAACTTACTTACTATAGCGGTTGTAATGATTGTCGCCACCAGACAATGATGCTGTGTGAAACCTGTTACCTGACTGTTACAACATATAACCAAGGACTAATATGTGACTTTAGGCATCAGGTAGTTCCGATAGTGCGTTTGATGGTTAAAAGGAACTAGCTGGCTCTATAAAGAGTATTGTGAATATGATTGTTCCAGGTCAGCATCTTATCCTGTACAAGGGCTAGATGTTTAAGTCATTTAAAATATACCAGGATTGCCTAATTCAAGATTACCTAGACATTTAACATCTCTTATGTTAGTAAATGGGACAGCAACTGTTTTTCTATCATTTGCGGAAAGACACTCCAGCATACCTCACCTGTGAATTTTTATCTTGCCTAAATTCACCGTGTCTGAGGTGATATTCGAATATTTCCTAAAATAATCAGTGCCATATTATCTGCATAGCCTCGTGTATAGTAACCCTACTGGGTCATATCTTGCAATAGACCATCCACAATGAGACTCCGGATAAGGGGAGAAAGAACTTCCCCTCTGGGCAGCCCCTCATTTTGATGATTACTTTCAGTTCCCCATGAAGGCTGGTAGTTATATTTCTGCTCCTGAGCATTCAGTTTATCCAACTCTAAACTTTGTCATTGTCTGTTAAATAAATTCAAAATTTTCTTCTGATATCTTCATGCATTTAACCAGTTATTACTTTTATGATTGGCCATCATGCATCTCTTTGCATCCAACCAACAACAAATATGACACTGACCAGTAAAAACAAAGTGGATGGCTGTGACAATATGAACTAGGTACATTCCTGTCACTTTGCAATCACCAGTTCATTCTAGGCCTAAAAACTTCTTTTCTTTTATGGCGTTTATTTATTTTATATATCTTTGTAAACACAACAAGGCTCTCAGTCCTGTGCAAATATTTTGAAACAAAATGCACTTAAGTGTATTGTTTGTAGTTATAGCCATAAATTTGAAATTATTTTTAACAAAATCCAACTCCTCTAATTAAAAATATATAAATGTATTTACATGAAAATACTTGGGTTGGAACAAACAAAGGCAATGCCCCCAGCAGAACTTAGTACAATTTTAGTATCAGGTTCATGAAATCCAGAAAGCGCTAGTATTGGAATGAGCCATTTGTAGTGACATGTTGGAAATTCATTTGTGCTCTGAAATTAGCTGCAAAGGATGAGCCAATACTTAACAATATGTGCAATGTTGCTCATAGTCTTCTTATCTGATTTAAATAAATAATAAGCCACCATGTTCAGTAATTAGCATCAGTACTTCTCATATACCACCTCTGTCCAATTTAAGGAGAATGATGGATAGAGTGTTACTTGGGCCTAGGATCAATTTCCTAGCTTGTGAATTGAATCTGTCGTCTTAACACTCTTCATGCTTCACTAACCTTAAATATATACGGAAGGGGTTTCAAAGATAACATATCTCTTAACACTCTTCATGCTTCACTAACCTTAAATATATACGGAACCGGTTTCAAAGATAACATATCTTTGAAACCGGTTCCGTATATATTTAAGGTTAGTGAAGCATGAAGAGTGTTAAGAGGACAGATTCAATTCACATGAGCTTCACTGTGTTAGTTCCATATGAAAACTTTTTTAAAGATTTACAATTTTTAAAAAAATTTTGGTTTCCTAGCTTGTGTTTGCCCTGGTTAGGTTGGCCACCTAAGTTGGTATTTTTTCTCATTCCATGTTTTTACAGCGGTTTTAGCAGGTAATGTACTAATTTGAACCAGGGATTCAGGGCCAACATAGGGTGTTGCTGTACTCTCTTTCACCATCTGATCTTCTTCATGTCCATAAACATTCCGATGGCCTGGCATTCACTGCAGTTCAAACCTGTTGCAAGATATCAGGGCAGTCAGAAAAATTAGGCATTCCCATGCCAGTCTAGATTTAACCTGGTAGGAGAAAATTGCTTTAAATCACTTTGGCTACCTGTGAGGATGAGAATTTGCTTACCATGGATGCCTTACTTCAGTCTGACACAATATGATACATTGCTTTGTATTAGCAAAAAATATGAACACAATGTCATTACACTTTTAGTTATACAGCGCTATCTTTTTGCATCACTCTTCATCAAGGCATACAAATACATTGAATGAATGGACATGAATACATAAACAGAATAGTTTTGAAATATAAGGTAGAAAAATATTTTTATGTGTATTCATAGAAAATATAAAAAATGCTCACTAATCGTTGCAGGCAATAAGCAACCAAAATTGTATTTGCACAATGTAATTTTTATTCTCAAATTGTTAGCTATTCATTCTTACATATGATTTTACAGTACATCTGAATTTCCTTGATTTGAGTTACAGATTCTGTCTTTTTGACAGCCCCATATACTAATAGCATGGTGATGTGTCTAGAGATTTTGAAGGCTATAATGTCAGCAATTGCATGTGAAGTCTGAGTTGATTGAACTTTATGCTTCATTTCAGGAGGGGGGAAGCACTATTCCAAAATTAGTGCTGTGTATCAGTTAACATTAAACAATTTCATTAAAAATAGATAATTCATTCTTTAAATTCATGGCAGAGCATAGACTGGCCTTAGGGTTATTGTAAAAGACTTTGTTCATCATTTCTGGATTTTATATTAACTAATATTGATTAACTTGGCCACACATGTGAACCATCCCTGATCAAAGATGAAAATAATTAACAGCTCCATAAACTAATAGCAGGGTGTTGTGTAAAGAGATTTGCAGGCCATAATGTAAGCAGCTGCATGTAAAGTCTGAGTTGATTGAATTTTTTGCTTCATTTGGGCCGGGAGCACTATTCCAAAATTAGTGCTTTATATTACTTAACATTTAACAATTTCATGAAAAAATGATAATTCACTTTTTATACTTATGGCATAGCACAGACTGGACTTAGGGTGATTGTAAAAAACTTTGTTTATCATTTCTGGATTTTGTATTAACTAATATGATTAACTTGGTCTCACATGTAAACCATCCCTAGTCAAAGATGAAAATAATTACATCTAAAATTATTGTTTGCACATTAAAACAAAAAAAAAAATTATAAAAATGTGTTGTCCTCTGTGGGCTCTGGGCTATAAAATTTACATTTCTGTAATCTTAAAGCAAATTTTGTTGATCCATAGCTGACTATGACTCATTGGGCTTATTTTGAAAGAGGTTTTCACAGCATTAATTCTAATCCAGCATCAAGGATTGCAATACAATGTTTCTCATTTATTTTGGCCTTGTTAACTGTCTGTAAACTGGGTGTCATCAGATGCAGCAATATCAGGAGAGCTTTTTAAATGATTTATGATAATGGGGGACAAATTTATTTCATAAAAATTTATAACAGATTATCGTTCTATGTTTATACCAAATTTCTATACCATAATTCAAACTGCATACTAAGAATATTGAATCAACATAGTAAACATAAAAGCACTTATAATTGTTATCCAGCACTCTAACGCGTATGGATGCATAACTGTGCAATTCTTACCTTTTGAATATTTTTTCAGGCTATGTAGTGTAGCCAAGAGTGAGCCCAAGAAAAATGATGGAATGATATTTTGTTTTAGTATCAAAATAGAGACCACATTGTTCTGATTTCTCCCATTGATTCTTTTATTAATATAACATGCAATGATATTTTTGGTAAAAGGAACTGGATATATTAACAGATTATCTTCCCTTGATAAAAGAAGCAATTAAAGCTTCATTTATGTTTACTGTTCAAATTATATACATATATGAAATATTTTGCATTCTATTATGTAACTTTATAAAATTATTCATTGTGCAGAAAGACCATAGCACAAACACAAGATGGTACCATAGCACGTTGTAAATTTGAAGCAATGGCAAAAATTTCTTCTAGCAATATTTGAATAATGGAACGTGGAATAATTATACTTCCTAATTTCAATCACCACTAAGCCAAAATATTTGATCCCTTGGTTTGCATGTTGGTCAATATATATCTCAAGATAAATGCAGATAAGTTTTAAATCCTAATCATATTTTCAGGTTGTTTGGTGTGATTTTATTCTAACAGGGGAAGTCATCTTGAAGTAGGTTAAGGAGATTAATTCCATAAATAGAATATGTGAAATATAGTTGGGAAGCAATGGAGTAACAAAAGTGCAAACTTGCTCTGTATCACAAATATCTCTTGGTTTTTGTGAATTGCAGAAAGTGGTTTTCAAATTGTTTTTCCCATTCTTTTTACAGAATTGTAAATATATTTTTTAAATTCCATCTGGTCAGTTGCCAATGTAAGGTTTTTTCTGGAGTTTTTCCTTACCCTGACATGGTGAATACAAGCAACCTTTTAGTGACTTCAGCTCATTTGAGAACTCATTTCATCAAATGATTATTCTTTATCTATTTAGACATTTGTTGCAACGAGAGTTGTTCAACTGTAGCAAAAATAAAAATGATAACAAGGAAATAGATTAGAATACATGAATTAGCATGATATCTATAAATTTGTTTGATTACTGGTGGCCATTGGGGATACTGATATTCATCGTTTTTTCCCTAGCCTAGCTTCCCCATAAAGAGCTTCCAAATTATTTTTCATTTGTTTGTTGCTATCTGGTGGGCTGCATTTCAGTAGACGTTTTATTATTTTAAATAGTATTCACACCTTTACACAGTAGGCCATGGCTGTCCTTGATTAATTTCATCCTGAAGCGATTTTCTTATGGGAAACCATGCCCAAAAATTAAACGGTATTGGGCAACTCCATTTCTCGTGGTTTCAATAAGAGATGTTTGAAAGTATTTAGATCTGCAAATGGTTCTACTTTAAGTTATTGTATAATATTATGTTGTTCTTGTTCAGATCTTTATGGTTTTATGATTTTCAATTATATTATTATTATTATTATTATTATTATTATTATTATTATTATTATTATTATTATTATTATTATTATTATATGGTTTATTTACGGACGCTCAGTTCATCAGCGTCCCATTCTATTCAGGGCGTGAAACGGCCGACAAATTTTGCTCAGAGGCCTCTTTTTTCAGGATTGAGGTTCTTTATCATGCCGTAAATGTACGACACGGGACCCACGGCTTTGCTTCCCTTCCGAAGGAAGCCATAATAAGAATTTTTACCCCCGAAAAATCCATCGGTCCTGGCCGGGATCAAACCCGCCATCTTGGGTTTAGAAGGCAAGTATGGTAACCACTACTCCACCAGGACCGACTTTCAATTTAGAGGGAAGTAGTAGTTCAAAAAGTGGTTCTAATTTTTTTGTAATTTTTAATGAAAAAAAAATATATATATTTGGTTAAGATCACCAGAAGATATTTTTAATCCAAAGATAATATAAACTACACAGAAATATTTATCCAAAAAAACAAGAAAAAATATCTTTGAAATTTTTGGGGATATCTAACATTTAACAATCACAATTACTTTAAAATAAAAATAATAAACACTGAGTAATTATTCCTGTGCTTGAAATCCTTTTCTCAACATTGAGCAAACATTAATTTAATTCATGAATACATTTGGACTCTGTATTTAAATATTATTTTTCCAGTTGAGTCATTACCTTTAAAATGTTCTTCTTAAAACTCCATATTGAATGCCTAGCTTTTCATGATAATGGTGATTACTAAGAACAATGCTAGTAAAATGGGCCTGGGGTTCAAAGGTGCCATAGGTAATTTTTTAAGTGGATACTGAACCCTCAGCCTGCTATTTGACAAGCAGGCACATAGTCTGAGCCATATGAAATTTTCCATGATTCCCTTTAAACACCACAGTTATTTTATTAATTTGAAGTAATTTTACAAAAATATTTCTGTTTCAGAATTAAAATGTCAGCTGTAGATGACAACTACTACCGCTCAAATCAGGATGATCTTGAAGATATCCATTTCCCTACAGATGTGACTGAAAATAACGAAGAAGTGAAGGTGACCCCAATCCCAAATCAGAACAAATATAATTGCACTGAACCTCGTAACAATCCTCAGCCACCATATAAGAAATTTACAACAGATCATGTGACATATGGCATTGGCAGTGAAGAACTCTATTCTTGGCATTCACAGCAGCAGCCCTTATCACATGGGGATAGTATAGATGTAGAGTTGCAGCCCTTCCAAATGAGAAACACAGAACCTCATCATAATTATCAGCCGCAATCCAGTACATTAATAATGGATCCTATGATGACATGTGGGATTGGCGGCAATCGATTGTATTCTTGGGACCCAAATCAGCAGGACAAACCATTAACAATTGGGTTTCATGAAGATTCAGCTCCGGGAACTACAGAGCGTCATGGACTTCATTCCCAGCAAATGTATGATCACATCTTTAAAGAGGACAGCAATGTGGTGACATGCACTTCGGTTTCAGATAGTATCCTTGCTTCAAGATCATGTTCCCAGCCTTCTGTGCATGCAACGTTGAGAAATGGGCCTGAGGAGTTGCACTCTTTAATGGCACTCAGTCCAGACACCAGGGAAGACAATTATTTGGTAGCAGATAATAACAATTTACCAACTGCTTTACCACCAAATCCAAGTGAGATGGGTAGCAGGATGTTCTTGTCTCCTGAGAATAGGTTTCTAGATTCTGGTTTAGGTAAACCTACATTGCATAGGAACAAGAACATTAGATCCCACAGATTGAGGCATAATATTGCCAAAACCGCTGCTTTCTCACCTGAATGCTCAAAAGATATACAAGAAATATTTGTACATGTGATGATACAAAATCCAGATGTGGATTCCAGGGTTCCAATTCATACCTCAATACACAGCAAAAACAGGCAGGGCAGAAAAAATGTACAAACAGCTGTAAATCAACATACCTACACTGTGAATCGATCATCGTATCCTTTTCCTATTCATCCAAAGGAAATAGAAGCAAAAGAGCTGAACAGTGATCATGATTACCATATTGCAACTGGTACTTCTTTGAGCCAGCTAAATGTTTTGCCCACTCCAAGTAGTAGTGAAACATTAGCAATGTCAGATGTTTCACCATATGAAATGACAAGCATCTCAGGGTTGCATTGTGATGAACTTTTAAGCAAAAGCAATGGTGGTAATTTGGGTAGTGGTGAAAAGAATTTGGAGATAAATGCAGTAAAGGTAGCTAAGGAAAATTATAAAAATTTGAATTGGGAAAAAAGAATGTTGGACAATGCTCGTAAAAGGGGAGATACATATAAAATGAATGCTGCTTATGATAAATTGAGACGTGCCATTCCTGCATGTTCTCACATTCAGAAACTATCCAAACTGTCTATATTAAGAATGGCATGCACATACATTCGCACTTTATCAGATATTGCTGCGGAGGACCACAGTGCTGATAAAAGTGAATCCACACTGCAAAATGCATTAACTTTGCTTCCAGAAGCATTCAAATAGGGGGAAATTTAAGCAGGAAAGTGTATTATCCTTTAAAGTCCACATATTATATTTCATTCAATTTAGTACTGTCACCATAATACTCTCCCTAATTGCAACAAATATTATATGTCATAGTAAGAGTGTCAGTGCTATTACATCTTAACTATTTGTGAATTTAAAGAATGGGACCAAAAACTCCTTAACAGTTGCTCTCATAATTTATGTTGTAAAATTATCCTTATTTTAGTTAAGTGAGATATACACAAATTTCCCAATTAAATATTGTACTTATAAATCTGTTGACAATGTAGTGGCAATATAACCTAAACTTAGGTAATCATTTTTTATACTAAACTCCATTCCCTTACACAAAAGTAAGTGAATGGAGTTTAGTGTAAAAAATGAATACCTAAGTCTAGGATTTTTCCAAATAAATTTGACTACACTGTTGGATTCTTTAAAGTTAAGCTTTAAAAAAATTTCTACTGTAATTATTTATTAGATCCATTGTGTTTATTAATCAATGTAATATTTGGATGTGTTTTCTAAAATACAGTTCATTGCAAAAAAATAAAATATTAAAATTATTAAGTTATTGTTTGTTTGTCTTCATTGCCTTTTTCTCATTTGTGTTCTGTCTTACCACTTTTTATTTTTATTTTTATTCAGTAATGCTTATATTCCGATAACTTGGTTCAATAGCAGGACATAATATTCCAGATTCATTTTTTATTTTTTCCTTCAATCTTTAGAATTTACATTCTGCAGATTTTCAAATCTATATTACTAATACTATAACTAAACAAAACTAAAACTTCTAACTAGTACTGGAATCCACCACTACAGTTATTTAAACCCATATCCTGCAATTGCTACTGGTACCCAGTAGCAAAAGTTATAATATTGATTAATTCATATACAATTTAATATCCAATTCTTCATATCAATAAGACAGATATGATCATGCTGGTTTTTTTAATTGGAAAATCCTCATGTTCAGCATTTGTTCTCTGCAGAGCTCATGCAATGGGATAGCCAACTTGGGTAGTTAATATTCTACACATGATTATATGGGTGGAAATACTGAGGGGGCCAAAAAAATGTATACACACGTTCACAGCAGACATCTATTTAGTATATTTCACAGATGGACCTAGAAGCAACAGAAAGATGTAGTGTGATGATCTGTAAACAGATGGGACTCGCGTACATTGTGATAGCATTGCTATGTGACAGGTAAATGAACAATGAACAAATAAAGGCAATAATATTATAAATCAACAATGAACAATTGAAGTCAAAATTATTATATGATGTTCTGTAATACATGTGCATCACATTACATTATGCTAGCATTGCTATAACAAAATGGAGCCAAGATTATGGGGTTGAATAACACAAAAGCAATTTTGAAGTGGTAGTGGAAAACTAATTCCTTTTGAAGGAACAGTAACTGTACATGATATGAACATCCGCCTTACTCTCGATTCATACACTTTATGAAAATGAGGAATTTAACTTCTAACAGAATGGTGCACCATCATATTACCACTAAGGTGTATATGTATAACTTGATGACAATCTTCCAAGGCACTGGATAGGACGAAGAGTTCAGATTGAGTTTCAACCCCGTTCTGTGGATATAACTCAATTGGACTTGTACCTATGGGGAACTCTTGTGGATGCAGTATTCCATAGAAAACCAGCTTCCTGGCAACACTTCAGGAAGAAATTGAAAGGGCATGTGCTGCAATCGCTGAGGACACTTTAGCAAAGTTGCTCAATTAATAGTTCAATGTACTCAGAAATGTATCGATGCCGATGGTGGACATTTTGAGCAGCAGTTGTAACAGTAAAAGTATAAGATAATTAGTGCTCATCACTGTTAGTGTAAGTGCAGTTTTCATATAATAACACAGTTTTTTTCTTTGCTTGAAGTGTGTATACATTTTTTTGGCACCCTCTGTATTAATGCATTGGTATAGCGTTACGGGCTGCTGTATTAAAATATAATCAAATATGTTACATTTAATAAAAATTTACTAACAACATACAATTCAGTAATATGATTTTTAAGGAAAGTGTGATTATTACAAGGTACAGAGTGTTGTTCTTGTTTTGCATCCACAGTTAAATGCAAGTCATGTTGGGCCCTCCTTCCAACAGTGTTGGCTATCAATGAACAAAAACCCTCATATTTCCTTTCACACAACTTTGATCAATAATAATAAACACAAAATATTAGTTTTATTTCATAATCAGTGCAAGTTTGTACTATAGTTGAAAGTGATTTTCACTTTTCTAACAGCTTTTTTGAAATTTACATTCACTTGCAGCAGATATGTTTCCATAATTCCTTCCATTTTTGCCATGATATGAACTTTAAGTTGCTTTATAGCAGCAGTTCTCAAACTCTGGTATTTAACATTTCCCACGTGTCCACAAAACTTTAGTAAACTGAACCATATTGATTCTGTACTCTATAGATACACAAAATGAGTTATAAAATACAAAATTATGATGGGTATTTATTCAGGTAAAATAGATCAGACTTAAATTAAAGACTTTAATCATTTCGGAGTGAGCTTTAAAATAGATAATTTGAAAATTTAGACCATGCAGAACATTTATATATACTGCCATATTTTTCCCTGGCAACAGCACCCTTCTTTTAGTAGCAACTCCATAGTCTCACAAAGAAGGTTATGAGCATATTCATGCTTTTCATAACACATTTTTTTTAAAGATCATTCTCTGTACCTTTTTATTTGAAAAAAAAATGTTAAGAAATAATTTATGTAACATAGAACAACAATTCTAAATGCAAGTTTCTCCCATTAAGCAGTATGTTATGCATTTTATATCTTTTGACCAATAATTTTGGAAAGCCAGTGATGACAAACTTCAGAAAATAAATAGGATGAAAATTTATGGATTTTAACCTTTTGATTTGAATCTTAGGGGTCGACAACAGCAAGAGATATTTAAACAAGGTCTATATGAGAACCACTGCTACATTATATAGGAGTTGCTCCTGTACATTAATTTTCCTCCATTCTAGTGGTAATGTTTCAATAAAATACACTAGAGAATTTTTTTTCACCAGCACACCATAATTATTAATACTAGCATACCAGTTAGTCTGTATAATAACACAAAGACTTAAGATAAACACATCTCCTAACAGTAAACTGAATTATAATAAAATAAAGACAGAAGTAATGGTAGCTCCCTTTAAAGCGAAATGCTACTGACTATTCACTTCAGCTATCAGCATGGGAAGCATCTGTTATTAAGACAAGGGACTGGTATGAACATAACCCAATGCATGCTGGGCCTAGATGCCAAAGCAGGACAAAAATAACCCAATATCTTTATTATTATTATTATTATTATTATTATTATTATTATTATTATTATTATTATTATTATTATTATTGTTGTTGTTGTTGTTATTGTTATAAGTGTTAAAAATGAATAACGTGATAGTAAGATGCAGGACCAGATTAGGTGATAGACATTACTCAAATTTATTCCAATTGCAACATGAAATGAATGCTACTTAAGACTCCAAATAACATAATAAAGTAATTGATTAAATGCTATATTTCCAGAGGTTGATGGGTAGAACAGGATTTAGTACAATAAATTTATGGCAGCAAGGATTCAGATTAGAAGAAGAAGGATTCAGAATTATAGAGGGAATGTGGACATATTTGGAGACAGGAACTTTTGAGGCCTAATCAAAGATATGTGAAATTTATAACACTGGACCTTAGTAGTGATAAGTTGGTATTTAAGCCAAGTATGTCTCTGATTTGTCAATCAAAATTTTCAGTTCCACTCAATTAGTGTGGAAATCTATTTATTATTTATTACGAAGCAATGTCAAAGTTATGGTCAATGTTGTTTTGGTAATAATTTGCTTCTAGGAAGATTAGGAGCTAACTAATATTACAGTGTGGCGCAATTTTGATGATGTAACCTATGATATGGTAATGGGGTGTTTAATGCAATTTGTTGACCTCCCGCACATCAGCATAAAAATTGTATTGAGCTTCCCCATTGGAAGAGAAGCCTTCGTTTCTTCCCAAAATCTGTTTCCTGAATAAATTGCAGTATTTTGGTTCCAGTATAAGCGTCCGTTCTTAGATCTTCCCTCGTTATGGAAATATTCAATTTCTTTCTTCCCTGAAATGGGCACTCAAATAGGATGTGTGAAGCAGTCTGCTCATTCTGTTCACACAGTCTACAAATGGATTCATATGGAGTCCCACTTTTCGTAAATGTTTCCTGAAGAGACCGTGTTCAATAACTAGCGCAATTACTTCCCATATTCCACTTCTGTACAATTTAAGGAGGGGAAAGGGTAAAATGTTACTTGGGCCTACGAGGGTAGGTCCGCAAGTTTTCGGCCTCGCCATTAAGGATTATCGCCTGCACAAAAGCCATATCAGGCGTCATACGTTGTCTGTTAAGTGCAGCTGTAACTTCCACTCTGCTGTGTTCAGCTATTCAGAATAGTTGCATAAAGAAAACTATATTAAGAAGATTGTGACATGCTCAAAATGGAGTTTCGCGGTGTTATTAAGTTCTTCACAAAAGAAGGACATACTAAAAGTGAAATTAAGCAGTGATGTACGGTGTATATGGGGAAGTATCCTTCTCATGTTTTAGTCGTAAAGCAATGGGGCAAACTTTTTGAATGAGTCGAGAAAGCTTTGAAGCCGACTGCAGATCGTTTCCTGGAGATGCTCATTCCTGAAAACATCGCTTTCGTGGAAGGAGAATTTATGGAAGACCGGCGGCTCAAAGTTACAGAAATAGCAGCAAGGTTGGGCCTTTCTAAAATAACAGTCCTTCGAATTATTCATGAACATTTAAACAAGAATAAGTTTAGTGCTAGATGGGTGCCTAGACTTCTTTCATCAGTCGAAAAACAACCACGATTCATCTGTGTTAGGCTTTTGGAGATCTGTCGTAGCAACGAGAGATAAGTTCTGCAAACCATTGTTACAGGAGTTGAAACTATGATCCTCTACTACGTTTCCTTGTCCAAAAGAGAATCCATAGAGTGGAGTAAACCTGGCGAAACACCGCCTATAAAGGCCAAGGTCACTCAGTGAACCAAGAAGATCATGACCACACTCTTTTGGCGCTGTGGAGGAATACTCTTCATTGACTTCAAGGAGAGGAACACCACAGTAAATGCGGAGTACTATGCTGGCCAAATGCACAGACTACGTGCTTCCATTAAAGAGAGCAGACGAGGAAGGCTGATTGGTGGTATGCGCTTTCTTCACGATAACGCGCCTGTGCACACACCTCTTGTTTCAAAGGAAGCTGTGAAGAAATGTGGCTACAAGGAGATCGACCATCCACCCTACAGCTCAGATCTAGATCCCAGTGACTATTTCTTCTTCTCAAAACTCAAGAAGGACCTTCGAGGAAGGAAATAGAAGTGTGACGAAGAAGTAATGGATTAAGCTTATGCTCATTTTGCAGAGAAGATTTCTGACTATTTTGGGTGGGGGGGGGGGATTAAACTGTTCATTCAAAATTTTGAGACACGTATTGCAATAAAATGTAACTATATTGAAAAGTGAGAAATAGGTTTTGCTTTTATCATACCTAGAAAAACGTTAGGCTTGAAACTTTTGGACATACCCTCTAGGACCAATTTCCCATCTCGTCTTTGTCCAGGATAGGTATGGCACCTAATCTGGTGTTTTTCTTTTATCCATGTCTTTGGCGCAGTTTAAGCAGGACGTCTACAGATTCCAACCACGGATACAGGGTCAACATAGAATGTTTCAGTACTCTTTCTTTGCTTCTGTTAGGTAGGCTGACAGTAACCATTTTCTTAAATATTTTTCACTGGGTTTGATTCCCATTTGAATGAATATTTTTTAATGTTTGTAAAACCAGCATCATTGGGAAACGCAATAAAAGGTTGCTGATGCAGGGGGAAAAATACATTTCTATAGCAACATTGTTTCTGAGAAGAAATTTTCTTCTTCATTCCCATTCGAATTTTCCACTATTAACCATTCAGATCCTATCCCTACCTCATGCAGCATTTCATGCCTAGTCATTGATGTAGAAGAGTTGCATAACCCAGCAACAAAAGATGTAGAAGAAATTAATGTCCTTGCCAGCAAAGGTTGATTCATAAAGAAAAATAAAAGTAAAATCTTAACAAATGCTTACAGATAAAGAAAAAAAAAATAATATCAAATAAAAAAGATTCTGGTCAAAATTAAGAATAGACATGAAAGTGTATGTTCATAGGGAGCAACAATTTATTTGTCAAAAATATTTGTGATCAGAATTGTATCATTTTTAGATCAAATTTCTACATTCCCAGATATATTTCAGAACAATTTCATGAAAATGATAAATTTAGTGTCAATATGAAGTATTCTGATTACCAAGGTGTTTTGTTTTCCTTACCATTGCTATGAATATTAAAGAAAGTTTATATAATTTTAACTTTTGGTTTGCATTCAAATTTGTTCAATATGATCATAATTATATCAGTTTAACCCCTAATAAACTTTCTTATGCTTAACCAATTTGTTAGTTATTAATAGAATGCAGCAGGTCTGTAAAATAAATTTAAAAAGTTTCTTCTGATATCTTTGAGCATTTCACCAATTATTACTTTTTAGTTCACCAATCATGTATCTCTTTGCATCCAAGCAACAACAAGTATGACACTGACCAGTGAAAACAAAGTGGATGCCTGTGACAATATTAACTTGGTACATTACTGTCACTTTGCAATCAACAGTTCATTCTAGGCCTAAAGACTTCTTTTCTTTTATGGTGTTTATTTCATTAATATATCTTTGTAAGCAGAACAAGACCCTTGGGCCTGTGCTGATATTTTGAAATGAAATGCAGTTAAGTATATTGTTTGTAATTATGGCTATAAATTTGTAATTGATATTTTAACAAAATCAAACTCCCCTAATTAAAAAATATATAAATGTATTTACATGAAAATACTTGGGTTGGAACAAACAAAGGCAATGCCCCCAGCAGAACTTAGTGCAATTTTAGTATCAGATTCATGAAATCCAGAAAACACTAGTGCTGGAATGAGCCATTTGTAGTGACATGTTGGAAATTGAGTTGTGCTCTGAAATTAGGTGCAAAGGATGAGCCAATACTTAATAATATGTGCAATGTTGCTCATACTCTTCATATCTGATTTAAATAAATAGAAAGTCGCCATGTTCATTAATTAGCACAAGTACTTCCACCTCTGTCCAATTTAAGGAGAATTAAGGATAGAGTGTTACTTGGGCCTAGGATCAATTTCCTAGCTTGTCTTTGTCCTGGTTAGGTTAGCCCCCTAGGTTGGTATTTTCTCCCTATCTGTTTACTGCACTTTTAGAAGGACATGTACTAATTCGAACCAGGGATTCAGGGCCAACATAGTGTGTTACAGTACTCTCTTTGACCATATAATCTTCTTCATTTCCATAAACATCCCGATGGCCTGGCACTGACTGCAGTTCAACCCTGTCACAAGATACCAGGCAGCCAGAACATTAAGGCATGCCCATGCCAATCTAGATTTAACCTGATAGGAGGAAATTGCTTTAAATCACTTTGGCTACTTGTGAGGATGAGAATTTGCTTACCATGGATGCCTTTCTTCAGTCTGGCACAATATGATACATTGCTCTTTGTATTATCAAAAAATATGAACACAATGTCTTTACACTTTTAGTTATACAGCACCATCTTTTTGCATCACTTCTCATCACGGCACAAATATACATTGAATGAATGGACATGAATATATAAACAGAATAGTTTTGAAGTTTAAAATTTAGAAAGAGAAGAAAAAAGTTTTTATGTGTATTCATAGAAAAATAAAAAAATGCTCACTAATCTAGCACAGATTGGCCTTAGGGCTATTGTAAAAGAGTTTGTGTATCATTTCTGGATTTTGTATTAACTAATACTGATTAACTTGGTCTCACATGTAAACCATCCGTAGTCACAGATGAAAATAATTACATCTAAAATTATCTTTTGCAGACAAGAAAAAAAAAACAATTATAAAAATGTGTTGTCCTCTGTAGGTTCTGGGCTATAAAATTTACATTTCTGTAATCTTAAAGCGAATTTTGTTGATCCATAACTGACTATGACTCATTGGGCTTATTTTGAAAGAGATTTTCACAACATTAATTCTAATACAGCAACAAGGATTTCAATACAATGTTTCTCATTTATTTTGGCCTTGTTAACTAGTCTGTAAACTGGGTGTCATCAGACGGAGCAATATCAGGAGAGCTTTTGAAATGATTTATGATAATGGGGGACAAATTTATTTCATAAAAATTAATGACGGATTATTGCTCCATGTTTATACAAATTTCTATACCACAATTCAAACTGCATACTAAGAATATTGAATCAACATAGTAAACCTAAAAGCACTTATAATCATTTTCCAGCACTCTAACGTGTATGGATGCATAACTGTGCAATTCTTACCTTTTAAATATTTTTTCTGGCTATGTAGTGTAGCCAAGATTGAGCCCAAGAAAAATGATGGAGTGATATTTTGTTTTAGTATCAAAATAGAGACCACATAGTTCTCATTCCTCCCATTGATTCTTTTATTAATATAACATGCATTGATATTTTTGGTAAAAGGAACCGGATATATTAACAGATTATCTTCCCTTGATAAAAGAAGCAATTAAAGCTTCATTTATGTTTACTGTTCAAATTATATACATATATGAAATATTTTGCATTCTGTTATGTAACTTTATAAAATTATGCATTGTGTAGAAAGACCATAGCACAAACATCAGATGGGATCTTAGTACATTTTAGATTTGAAACAATGGCAAAAATTTCTTCTAGGAATATTGAATAAGGGAAGGTGGAATTATTATAGTTCCTAATTTCAGTCACCACTAAGCCAAAATATTTGATCTCTTGGTTTTCACTCTGGTCAATAAATGTGGATAAGTTTTAGATCATAATCATATTTTCAGGTAGTTTGATGTGATTTTATTCCAACAGGGGAAGTCATCTTGAAGTAGGTTAAGAAGTTTAATTCCATAAATAGAATATGTGATATATAGTTGGGAAGCAATGGAGTAACAAAAGTGCAAACTTGCTCTGTCACACAATTATCTCTTGGTTTTTGTGATTTGCAGAAAGTGGTTTTCCAATTGTTTTTCCCATTCTTGTCACAGAAGTGTAGATATATTTTTTAAATCCCATTAGGTCAGTTGCCAAGTAAAGGTTTTTTCTGGAGTTTTTCCTTACCTTGACATGGTGAATACAAGCAACTTTTTAGTGACTCCAGTTCATTTGAGCACTCATTTCATCAAATGATCATTCTTTGTCTATTTAGACATTTGTTGCAATGAGAGTTGTTCAACTTTAGCAAAAATAAAAATTATAACAGGGAAATGGATTAGAATACATGAATTAGTTAAATATCTATTAATATGTTTGGTTGCTTGTGGTTGTTGGGGATACTGATATTAGCCTAGCTTCCCCATAAAGAGCTTCCAAATTATTTTTCATTTGTTTGTTGCTATCTGGTGGCCTGCATTTCAGTAGACATTTTATTATTTTAATAGTATTCACACCCTTATACAGTGGGCAGTGGATATGCCTGATTAATTTCATCCTGAAGGTATGTTCTTATGGGAAATCATGCCCAACAATTAAATGGAATTGGGCAATTCCATTTTTTCATGGGTTCAATAAAAGACGTTTGAAAGTATTTAGATCTTCATATGGTTCTACTTTAAGTTATTGTTTCATATTTGGTTGTTTCCTTTTCAGATATTAATCGTTTCATGAGCTTCAATTTGGATTATTATTATTTGGTTTATTTACAGACACTCCTTAATATCTCAGTTCAGCAACATCCCATTCTATTCATGGCGTGAAACAGCCAACAAAGTTTGCTCAGAGGCCTATTTTTTCTTTATCGTGGAGTAAATGTACGACACATGACCCATGGCTTTAAATGCCTTCCAAAGGAAGTCATACTATGGATTTTTATGCCCGAAGAAATCCATTGGTCCTGGCTAGGGTCTAACCCGCTATCTTGGGTTTAGGAAGCAAGTATGATAACCACTACTCCACCAGGACCGACTTTAAATTTAAAAGATAGTAGTAGTTCAAAAAGTGGTTTTAATTTTTTTTTGTTATTTTTAATTAATAAAAGAAATATATCTATTTATATTTAAGTTATCCAGAAGATACTTTTAATCCAAAGATACAGCAGTACAGAAAGACAGCAATATACAGCAATATTTATCCAGCAAACCAAGAAAAAATGTCTTTTAAATTTTTGGAGATAACAAACATTTAACAATCACAATTACTTTAAAATAAAAATAATAAACAGAGAGTAATTATTGCTGAGTTTGAAATCCTATGCCTTCTCTCCACATTGTGCAAACACTAATTTAATTCATGAATACATTCAGAGTCTATTTAAATATTATTTTTCCAGTTCAGTCATTACCTTTAAAATGTTCATCTTAAAACACCATATTGAGTCCCTATTTCTTCGTGATAAAGGTGATTACTAAGGACAATGCCAGTAAAAATGGGCCTGGGGTTCAAAGGCGTCATAGGTAATTTTTTAAGTGGATACTGAACCCTCAGCCTGCCATTTAACAAGTAGGCACATAGTCTGAGTCATATGAAATTTTCAATGATTCACTTTAAACACCATGGTTATTTTATTACTTTGAAGTATTTTCACAACAATATTTCTATTTCAGATTTGAAACGTCAGCTCTGGATGGCAACTACTACAGCTTAAATCAGGATGACCTTGAAGATATCCATTTCCCTACAGATGTGAATGAAAATAATGAAGAAGTGAAGGTGACCCCATCCCAATTGAAAACAAATGTAAATGCAGAGAGCCTCGTAACAATCCTCAGCCGCCATTTAAGAAATTTATGATAGATCCTGTAACACATGGCGTTGGCAGTGAACAACTGTATCCTTGGCATACACAGCAGCACCCATTAGCACATTGGGATAGTATAACGTCGAGTTGAAGCTCATCCAAATCAGAAACACAGAACCTCGTCATAATCCTCAGCCGCCATATAATACATTAACTAAAGATCCTATGACATGTGGAATTGGCATTAATGAACTTTTTTCTCGGTACCCAGATCAGCAGGACAAACCATTATCAATTGGGTTTCATGAAGATTCAGCTCTGGTAACTACAGGCGTCATGGACTTCATTCCCAGCAACTGTATCATGACATCTTGAAAGAGGACAGCAATGTGGTGACATGCACTTCTGGTTCAGATAGTGCCCCTGCTTCAAGTTTATGTTCCCAGCCTTTTGTGCATGCAAGTGTGAGAAATGGGTCTGAAGAGTTGCACTCTCAAATCGCCCTCAGTCTAGACACCGGGAAAGAACATTATTTGGTAGCAGAAAATAACAATTTATTTAGTGCTCAAAAGATGTATAAGAAAGATTTGTACTTGGGATGATAAAAAATCCAGATGTGGATTCCAGGGTACCAATTCACACCTGAAAACACAGCAAAAACAGGCAGGGCAGAAAACACTTACAAAAAGCTGTAAATGAATGTACCCAAACTGTGAATAGATCATTGTATCCTTTTGCTATTCATTCAAAGGAAATAGATGCAAAACAGCTGAACAGTTTCATGACCATCATACTGCAGCTGGTACTTCTTTGAGGCTGCAAAACATTTTGCTCACTCCAAGTGGTAGTGAAACATTGGCAATGTTATATGCTTCACCATATGAAATGACAAGCTTCTCAGTGTCACATTGTGTAAAACATTTAAGGAAAGCAATGGTGGTAATTTGGGTAGTGGTAAAAAGGGTTTGGAAACAAATAGAGTGAAGGTAGTTCAGCAAAATTATAAAAATGTAACTCAGGAACAGAGAATTGTAAAAACTGCTCATAAAAAGGGAGATATACATACTATCAATGCAGCATATGACAAATTAAGACGTGCCATTCCTGCATGTTCTCACAATCAGAAACTTTCCAAACTTTCAATACTAAGGATGGCTTGCTCATACATTCGTACTTTATCACACATTGCTCGGAATGACTACAGTGCTGATTAGAGTGAATCAACACTTCCAGAATGCATTAACTCTATTTCCATTACTATTCAAACAGAGGGAAAATTATGCAGGAAAGAGGGTGTTCCATGACACTGCATGCTCCATCATATTTTAGTATTTATTTGTGTATTATGCATTAAATGCCACATATTATAATCCAATTCAAGTGGGGTGTTGTATTTAGAGCATATTGGTATTTTTTATATTTCATTTCTGTGTCGTTCCCATCACAGGAGAGCTTTTGTTCCGTAAGCTACAATAATGAATGGTGTCTTTCTTTTAGATCGGCAATTGTATGAGTTTTGCTTGTATTATATGGGTGCTGTTTTTCAATATCAGATAAAAATAAATGTTTACAATGGACTGTTGTAATAACTTCAACATTTCACTTGTTTTTATTCCCAGGAGTATTCCATTCCTACAATCTAAGATTTGATTAATATGTTTTACACCCATATAGTTTATAACATCAAATGTTGGATTATTTATCTAAAAATTATTTAAAAAACCTCAAAAGTTATGTTGTTTATAAACATAAAGACCAAGATTGTTATTTTAGTCTTGTCTTGGAGAATAAAACTCATAAACGTTAATAGTTTTCCTAAGGTAATTTCATTTCCATTATTTTATGTCTTTTGTTATGACCTTCCTTCTCGAAATAATTGTGCAGCGCAAACATTCGATAAGATTAATTAAATTGCAGCTAAAATATCAACACTGGTTAATATTGATGATAGTACGAACGTTACGGGAAAATACATACACAAAGTTTTGAGCGATTTAAAATTTTGCAGGAGGTCCTGAGTGTCGTACGTTTTAGACATTGCCACTGCAAATTAAAGGTAAGATAATATTTCTTACCCCGGAGAAGTAGCATAGATAACTGCAGTAATAATTATGGCGACATAAATTGGTAACACCGAAATGCATTATGCCTTTATTTGGGATACAGATTATGAGGCGATATGAAATACTATGCATAGCAAACCTGAAAATTATGATACCGTAGAGAAACCCATATACAAAACAAATTTAATGTATGGAACTCGCAAAATATGCAACAATATAATACGAAAATTGTTTAAAAGTAAAGCTATAAACTTAAGAGTGACTGGCCTTTCTTATTCTGCCATTTACGAGTAAGCAATTAAAATTAACATTGGAAAATACGTTGTAAACTGATGCAAAACGTCTACTCGCTCTTTCTTGTAGGATAGTCTTACACGAGAGAGAGAGAGAGAGAGAGAGAGAGAGAGAGAGAGAGATATGGTAGCGCACAGCAGCATTGAGAACGGAGAGATAGGGTACATTTTAGGAAATTTCTCGGGTCACAAACACAGTTCTGTGATATGTATACCCGAAAGTCAAAACTTAAGGTCCCTTTCTGTACATACACAACATAAGCAACTTCGGAATGAACTGTCACTCAGTTCCTTCCGATGTTGACCTAGCAGCGCTTTGTTATGGGACCATCTCACACACCAGCTGAACGTTTTTACATATCCACACACATAACGTGAAGATCCGACTTGACTGTGAAGGCTGCAGGCATTGCCTCCATCTTCTTTCGCTGGTGGTTAGAAGTTGAGACTGTTAAGAAGATCTTGCTAACAGGTTGGATGCCCTTATAATTTTGTATCCGCTTCAAAGTGCGTCTAATGACCAATTAGAGCGTTTTTTCTTTCAAATGTGTCACTCTGAGGTTTTCATGGCATATGACTGTTTGTACATCCATCAAGATCCGTCAAGGGAAGAGCTTTTCTTACTACAAGAAAATTTTCGGAGGGCTGTGCTACAGTTCACCTTTTCTACATAAATGGGTACAAGCACGTTGAAGTCACCATTTTTCAGTTATTGTAAAACTTTAGAAGAATAGTATAATGTTCTTTGAAATGGGCAATTAAAGCCACATTGAAATGTAAGCTTTCAATAAATTTGAAATGGTTTTTATTTACATGTAGAGTTAGTTTATGCCGGGTGGAGAAAAAATATGTACATTAATTTACGAGAGGAAAGCGAGTTTGAGGCTAAGAGCTTTTAGAGTTGGAAAGAATGATCTGAGACGCTTAAACTTGCAGCTTAGGGCACTGTCATGAATCAATGTTATAGCTGTGTTGTGACTTTTAGTGTGTTCATAGCCGTAAAATATAAAGAAATAACAATCGCGGAGGTGCAGTCACTAGCACGCTTTAGTCTAACCACAAGTGATGTGCTGACACTCTGTTTGGAGGTGATAAGGTATTTTGGGATTAGTGAGTTTTTTGAGAGGTCTTTATATGAACGTGAATTGATTAAAGCATGTAATACAGCGCGAAGTGATATCTGTATTTGACAGAATGTACGGTAATCCATTGTGTTTTCAGTCCTCTTTAATGTCCAGAAACGCATTTGTAGCGTTGAATTTAACATCCGCAGCACCTCAGCGGAGGCCATTTGTTTTAATTCTTTGGCCGCCTTCCTACTCGTAAATTCTTGACATATTTTTTACTCACTCTATATTAACATAATATTGCGTTCGGTATTTACGCTTTTTTATTTGCGTTTTTCTTTTACAAGCTCACATATGGACATATCTGGTTGGCAATATTTAACCAAAAGGAGTTTAACAATAATATTGTCAAATCTCTTTGGCCAAATTTGCTTTCAATGGCGTCCTTATACAGTGCAACGCGTTCCTTTTAAAAAAATAAGTGTCCAATATGCCAATTTGTTTTTGCCAGGAGTACGCAGTTTTTGGACCAAAAGGAGGCTTCAGGTTTAATCTTCATAAACTGGTTAACACATTCCTGAAAAAGGACCTTTTCGCCTGTGGAGGGATCATTGCGTATCATGTCATATACTGAAATTTCATATATATATAAATTACCCCGTAACCTTCCCCTAGTGCGACTTTAATCTCGTCTACTACCCTGGTGTCTGTCATACATCCTTCGTACTCTGCATGGGTGCACTCTGTCTGACAATGCATATCTGCGCATACAAGACACAGCAGAAATATTTTACTTTCATGTGGATGGCAGGACGGCATGGTACAGTCTTTCCGGAGGAAGAACTTTACATTTTACTACACCACCCTCAACATCATCCAAATTTTGAAAATATCTATGTGGATTTTAGGATGTCCCAACGGGTAAGCTTGGAAGTTTTTACGAATAGGCACAAACTGCACACGTCATAACAAAACATCTTCATATCTCCAGACATCAGGGAAGACATCATCAGCAAAGGATATTCGCCAATCTCCGAGAAGCAACTCGAGAGTAAAGGTAAGCCCCTGCCCATATTGTAGTTACGCTGGAAGGTACGGAGAAAAACAAAAAAACTGATCTTCGAAAGAGAAATACGCCACACCATAGTACTAATTAAGCAAATTAAAACCCGGAATCATATTACACAGTGTTTCAACAACCAGAAACTTTGACACACATATAAACTTTGTGCACTACACACCAAATGTATACTATGCGGGGGTGCCCACCGCCTACTAACTTACCCCGAAAGAGGCAAGGAAAACGTCACGCCAAAGTGTGCCAACTGAGGCCAACGCCATCCTTCCAACTACGAGGCTGTGATACTTTCCAGAAAGAGCGTGACTGGATGCAAATTGCAGGCCTCAATAGCCAGTTTCTAAAACACAACGGAACCAGACTAATCACAAACACGGGGTTTGCAAGAGAAGGCCACACCTTTCCCAATTGGCAAGCGGGCAGCTGCAGCAGCAGCAGCCCCAAAACGGCACGGTCGAGCCAGCTGCCGATACTCCAGCGCCCACAACAAGGCTGAGTGACATCAAAGAAATTTTTGAAATAGCAAAATCAATGAATGTCACAAAAATTCTGCAGCATCTAAAGATCCTAGTTACTGCCATTAACAGAAGTACGTATTTAATGGGAAAAATAGAAGCAATTGTGACTTTCATAGACAATGCATTCAATTAAATGGCGCCAACAGGAGAGCGCACAACTTCCTTTCGAGCTCTACTCAGGAACAGGCTGGATTTAGCTTTCATAGGGGAAACAACTTAAAACCGGGGCATGTATTCAATATCCACGACTACTTCATAATACGTACAGATAGAGATACTAAGCCAGTGGGGCCATTAAATCGAACATTGTTTTCGCCCGGGCACAATTTCCACGCATGCAATGCCTCGAGTGTACTGCAATAAGAGCAGGAACACAAAACCAACCTATATTACTGGTTGCTGCATACCGGCCTCCAGTTAGCCGGGGCCTCATAGAGTATCTGAACAAAATTCTTGACCTGGAAGAAAATGAACTCATTTCAGAGGATTTCAACGCCCACCGCCCAATTTGGAGTTCGAGCAGGACTTATCAATTAGGTACCACTCCTGCAAATTACATATTGCATAAAGAAGACGTTGAGATACATGGCCCCTCTAACCCCACGTTCTATCACGCGTCTGGACTATACGAGCCAGACATTCTAGACCTCGTAATTGCAAAGCAGGTGCGCGTTGAACAACAGCTACATGTTACATAAATTGGATACATCCGAGCTGGAGTACACCAGCACAGAGAAAATCGAACAGTGAGTTGCAAGCATTACTGCTTCTCTGCGGAAAGCCAAGATAAGCGGTGCCGATTTTCCCAAGCGCATACCCCCCTGGGCCACTTACCCAGAGGTGGAGCACCTGATTGCTAGGTGAAGAGGATGCATGCGTCAGTGGCGAGAAATCGGAGCACCCATATTTAAAGTCGCAGCAAACAGGCTGCGTAAATTGATGAAAGTGCAAATAACCGCCAATAAACACGACAGGTGGGAGAAAAAGATCCAAAATTGCATCCACAATGATTGCTCGCTGTGGCAAGTGCTACGGAGCTTCAAAAGGCCGGCTTAGTGAATACTAAACTCAGGCTCTTCAAGGGCAGGGGGGACTTGTATTCTCAACTACAGACAAAGCAGAAGGATTTGCAAACATGCTCGAGCATCGCTTTAAAGAAAATCCAAGTATCAATGAAGTGCACGAACACAAGATTGAGATTTGTTTTCTAGCGTGGGAAGCCAATGAGCCAAAACAAAAATTACCCCTGTTTACTACCCGGGAAGCCTTCCAGCAACTAATATCACTAAAATTAGGCATAGCCGCTGGCCCAGAAGGAGTGCGCAATGAAGACTTACGCAATATGCCCCGGATGGCACTAGTTCAAGCCACGAAAATGTTGAACGCTTGCGTAAAGCACCATTACTTCCTTGCTGCCGGGAAGCGAACAAAAGTTGTCATGATACATAAACCAGGCAAAAATATTCGGTATCCAAAATAATTACCGACCAATACTGCTCCTCCCTGCCTTTGGTAAACTGTTCGAGAAGCTATTACTGGCAAAAATACAAAAATCTGTCTGGGAATACAGTGTAATATCAAAATTTCAATTTGGATTCAGAAAGCATCACTCAACCGAGCTGCAACTGTTGAAATTTACAGATAATGTTACAAAAAAGTTTAAAAACGGGACCTCCACATTGGCTCTATTTCTCGACTTGGAATCTGCTTTCCATCGATGCTGGCACAAGGGCATTATCTTTAAATTGTGTAAAAACCCACCACTGCGGGGTTACGCCCCATCATTCAGTTACCTGCAAAATCGCAGCTTCCACGTACAGATCTCCCAAAACAAATCAACACAAAGGCAAATACAAGCAGGAGTTCCATAAGGAGCCATAATGGCCCCATACATCTACGTTGTCTACACTGTCTACTTCGCAGAAAACCAGCAATGCAAGGTAGCCATGCATGCCAATGATACGGGCCTGTATGTCCACACCAGAACCACAAATATGCCTTAACAACCTACAGAAATACACCAACATCTTCCTGTTCTGGCTACAGACCAGGAAAATTCCATATAAACCTAACATAGTGCACACCGCTATACTTCACCAAGAAAAACAAACCCACGGATATGGAAATATGTATAAATGGGTAACAGGTACCCTTCCGTCGGCATACGCTCTACCTAGGCGTCGATCTAGATTCTGTAGCTGCGGGACCACCTGAAAAACATAGCCAGCCGTGGGCGGAAGCCTAAAGTTGTGCGTGCTCCAATATTTCGAATCAAATTCGTAAAATTAAGAACTAAAATAACATTGTACAAAGCATTTATTTTAAGCTTACTAACCTTCGCCAGTGCAGCATGGGCTCACGTCCCAAAAACTGTACAGGCACCCCTACAGACAACACAAAATCCAGCGATCAGAAAACTACATCACGTACGAAACATAACCACGAAAAAAACCATACATCGGGAGATAGGGGTCAAGCCTATAGAGGAACTAATCAATACCAAATTACCGCAACTCTGGGCAAAAATACGGGTTCACCTTATATGGTAATCCAAAACATAGGCAGAAGCACACACTTACATTGCAAGCACAGGTGGATAAAAATGTTGAAAATAAGTAAATAGGGTTTCTTTACTTCTCTACCTATAAATAAAGGCAAACTGCCCTATCCTCTCTCTTCACCTTCTCACTCTTTTCCCCTACTATTGTAATATATATATATATATATATATATATATATATATATATATATTACCATACATTCAATTAATTAAGGCAATATATTAATAATAAGTTTCTCATATTCCAAAATAAGGAATATTCATGGTTGCATTGAACTCTCATTCCCACATCCCGGTCACATGGTAGCCAGCATTTCTCACCAACTTCCTGACCTTTGCGGTGTTCTCACATCTGGAGCCCTTGGTCACTTACCCGTGTAGTATAACTTAGAATTCCTTTTCGGGTAATATCGTGTGCAGCCGTGAAAGAAATAGACCAATTTGTCTTCTGTGTATCCGTCCACTATATGGCCTAAAACTTTAATTTCTGGACCCCGATAAGCGTGATGTATGACGCAAGATTGCTGCTGCTACAACGAAGACAGTCAGATGCACGGTATCCCTGATTGTTCTTCAGCTAAGCTATACCCATTTCCTGGAATTAACGGAATTTTATTTCTAGGCCGGAATCACTTCCAGTTAACGTTCATACATGGTGACGCATTCTCAAAACTGGTCAACACCGTGCTCGACAGTGAATTGTTTACTAAATTTGGAAATACCGCGACTCAAGAAAAATTGGTCTGTTTTGCAGTTATCTACCTTTTTTTTTTTTTTTTTTTTTCATGTTGAAGACATAATTTGAGGACACCACCTCATTATGCCACTGCTCGAAATTCTTACGGGCATCTACACTCATGCCATCAGGACAGTAATATTTCTGCCCAAATACAGGATTAACAAACTTTTCGTTTTCCATGGTATTAAACAGATAGGAAAATTAACCTTAACGTTCGGGGAGTTGAAAAGTCTTTCAGAAGCAAGACTGTGGCATAGGAATGAAATTCAGTTCAGCTATAAAGTCATACTGTTATGTTTCATTTTGCCACTTTTGCTTCCATTCATGATGAGCTTTGGTGTCCAATTTGGACTGCACACCATATGTTTTAGCAGAAATTGCCCATCATAGTACCTCAAGCTGTGCGATATGATAACAATTCGAACCAGGGCTGTGTGATGAGATTTTTTTTCACAGGGTCCTTGTCAAATACATATTCTTTAACACCACACTGCGTCAAATAACATCTTGAGAGGTTCATCAATGCACAAAGCACGAATAAGAAGTGTTCTGAATACACTCGAAATCTATGAACATGAACATGAAATTGTTTCGCAAATTTGGAGATTTGTACAGCCGAATGTAACACTCATGTTTAGCATCAACATGGATCTTACAAGCACTACAAAAATTCCCTAGGCCTCACAATTACAAGTTTGTTGCACAAATTTCAGAATTTTTCTACGTCACACATTGACATGAACTTGGGGTAATAATTCCCCTTTATCGAACGGTAACTAAAGCAGGTATGCCATTGAAGACGCGATGACAAGCGTGACACCTCACGCACCTATCAAATGAAGGTGGGCTTCGCTGACGACACGTGGAGCAGTTAGTTCGCACCGGTGTACTTCTTTTTTATTTAGAGAGGTAAAATTGCAATATCGGCAATATCATTTACACTTGAAGATCAGCTGCAGGTTCACATTAGCATTAAAGTAGTTGTAGTGGAAAATTAAATCGATATTATTTATTATGGTTGTTTTTTTTTTCTTTTTTCTTTTTTATTTATTTTTTTCTTTTTTTTTTCTTTTTTGCTTGTACAGCACATTTTCCCCTCAGTGGTTGCCAAAAACAGGTAATGGAATAATCCTTAAGTGCCATCTAAAAGAGTTTCACATCGTCGAGGGTAAAAGGACCATCGAATTTACCTATTTTCTCCTAATATAAGTAGCTAATTTACACTGTCGCAGCTTATTATCTTGGAGTAAACTGCATTATTCGCGCCAGCACGAGAGAACGCCTCGACGTAAAGAATGTTTAAAAATCCCCGTGGATTTTTGCTCAATTTCAGCTGCGACATCTGCGGCCTCATTGCCTGGAAGCCACACATGTCCAGCTGCTCATAGCAGTGTCTCGCTGACGCCAGCTTCAATAAGTGTAAACACCGCTTCCTGGATCTTCTGTACAAGAGGGTGGTATTTGTACAGGTTTTTAAAAGATAAAAGGGCACTCAAAAATCGGAACAAATAACACTGTTCTCCAGCTGCTGTTCAAAAACAAATAAAATCGCCCAATAAATAGCATAAATCTCAGTCATAAAAATAAATGTTGCAGCGCTAAGACCAAATGTAAAACTACCTCCATTAAAAACAAAGGTACATCCAGCACCTCTATCGATTTCCAGCCGTCGATAAAAATAAATTATATCTAGCAAAGGAAGAGGCGATCCTGCTAAAATGTCGACGAATAACAGCTGCTGCGGCCGAAGACTTAGGACAAGACGTAAGCCCAAGATGAACCGGGGCATCTGCTGAAAGCCAAGGAGGAGAAGAAGATTCCCCGGCTAAGAAAAAAAACAGGTAACTCTACGTCCAGATTCCTTAACACCTCCCGAAAACGAAAACCAGCAGGCTTAGGAGTAAAAGACCGAGCAGATTTACAAAGGAACAAGCGACACGTTAAAGAACGGCTCATTCGTGGGATGTCTAGGTTGCACAGCTATTCGACAACCATAAGAACCAAGTAAAACATCCCGACGATAAGAAAGGGGAGGTTCTCCAGAATCCGAACATAACCTCGACACAGAACTCGCAGGGAATGCTTCAATAGAGATAGGAATTTCCCAGTGATGAATGGGATTAAGGCGACCAAGAACTGAAGACCTTGTACGGCCATAAATTAGGTAGCCGCAATCTAGTTTGGACCGGATTAGAGAGCGGTAGAAACGTAAAAGACCCGTCCGGTTAACTCTCCAGGATGCGCCACTTACAACACGTAAAAGACATACAGAACAGTCACACCTGCCTCTAAAATGCGCTATATGGATCACCAGCATAATTTCCTATCAAATATTAAGCCAAGGAACCTAACTTCCTCTGCAAGGCGAAATCTACTGGGCCAAGATGGACAGGTGATGAAGGGCACTCCTTTCAGCGCCAGAAATTCGTGCAGACGGTCATCTCAGCAAAGAAACAGAACCCCTGGTTTGCACTCAGCATATAGGCGGTCGAGACAGCACTGGAGGCGGCGTTCGAACAGATAAGTCCTCCGAGACGAAAGAAAGATATCAAAATCGCGGACGAACAACGAGATTGGATTCCAGGTGCAAACACTCTGTGATAGAACTGATAGCAATGGCAAACTGTGTGACACTAAATACCGAGCCCTGAGGTACTCCGTTCTCTTGAATAAAACGAGATGATAAAATTAAACCCACGCCAACATTAAAAACTCGGTCTTTCAAAAATTCCTTAATAACAACAGATATCCGACTACATACATGTCAATTATGAAACGTACAAAGGATTCCATTTCTCCAACAAGTATCATAGTCTTTCCCCAGATCAAAGAATTTAGCAACTGTTTGATACTTCCGTACAAAGCCGTTAATAATATGGGTGGAAAGAGTCACAAGACGAGCGATGATGACGAAAACCACACTGGATGTTCATCAATAGTACATTTACTCAAACCATCACATAAGCCGCTCGCTAATCCTTCGCCCCATCACCTTGCAAACGCAACTGGTGAGGAACATCGGACGGTAACTGAAAGGAAGGTGTGAATCTTTTCCAGGTTTAGGTATGGGAATGACGGTGACCACTTACCAAGCGCTCGAAAAAGTGTCATTACACCAAGTAGAATTAAAAATTTGGAGCAAAAAAGCCTTGCCTTCAGCTGACAAATGCTATAATGTAGAAGTATGAATTCCTACAGACCCCGGTGCGCAATGCCAAGAGGTAGAAAGGGCGTGCTCCAATTCCCAGGCAGTGAAAAGGATACTATTACTCACCTGGTTGCCGGAGGCCAAACAGAATCTTCTCGATTCAGCCTGCTCCGTTAATGTGCGAAATGAAGGAGTATATTTGGCGGAGCTCGAAACATCAGCGAAAGTGCGCCCTGATTTATTGACTATGTATATCGGAGTAGTAAGTGCTTAATTTTGTACCTTAAGAACGGGTATATGCGAAAGCCCCGGTTTGCCTGCAACGCTGCGAAGCTTAATCCAAAAATAGAAGAAAGCGCTGATCTGTTAAATGATGAAGCGAAACAACCCAAGACACCTTTTGCTATATTGGATGATTCGACGGCATATAACGCGCAGCTGTTTGAAGCGAATAATGTTTGCTCAAGTAGAGTGGTGAAGAAAACCTCGCAAAGGATCTCGGTGTGCAAGTAATGCGTCCCGGCATTAATCGGTCCACCAAGGAACCGGAAGGCGTGTGGGGTGGGAAGATGACCGAGGAATTGTCAGATCTCTAGCTGTGATGATGACCGTTTCGAGGTGCTCGATCTCTGCACCGGTGGATGAAAATTCATACCCTGAAAATACAGTCAAAGAACGGAGGAGGTGCCTATTCGCCTTCTCAATAAATCACCTTGGTGCGAGCTGAGAATGTACATGTGAAGAAAATATGTGTTTCTGTCGCGGACATTGGTCACTGAGTATAAATCAGAAATGACGTTCCAGATAAAATGTACAGCAAGATGAGCAGCATAAGATTATGGCGGTCCGGAAAGTCTGCTAACATGCTACCCTTTGCACACTTCGTGGTGGAACCCCATAGGGGATGGTGCGCATTAAAATGCTCCAAATGTAAGACAGGGGGTGGTAGCGGGGATAAAAGATAATCTTGATCGACCGCTGCGACAATAGCAGATGTAGGCTGTAAAACTAAGGCCAGAAAAATAAACTGTAACTGCAGGAGTCTGGAGGTTTAATGAAGTAATGTATACGTCATTCCTGATGAGAATTAAATCTATGCCATGCACAGGGGTGCCATTTTCTGAAGCAATATCAAATGTCAACGAAGAGTAACCACGAAAAATGAACGAATCAAGTGGTCGAAGTTTGATTTCTTGGAGACACACAAGCGGAGAGTCAGTGGATCGTAAAAATAACTCCAGATGAGGTCCTTCGCCTGCGGAGTTCACGCATATTCCACAAAAGAATAGCTATTGTTAAAATGAGCTAAAATAAATAAAAATGCCACCTTACTTTTTGGTCGGCCTAGAACAAATCAACCGTCCTTTTTCATTTACATGGGACTCGGTGGTTTGCCTAGAGCAGGCAAAACCTGCTCCATGATATCCTCAAAAGAAGGGCTCTCCCACTGAGAGGTTTCCACAGTTTGGATGTAGAAATTGGCGGTGACGACGACCGCCTAGCGGGCTTGCTCACATTATGGGAGCTTGACCTCGGAGGAGGAAATGGGCTCTTCTTCTTATCAACAGGAGGGGACATTTTCAAGAAGTCAGACCTTGTGTAAACAGTCTTAAATTTAATTTCATGCCCATTAAAACTACCTGCTGGGGTTTCTCGGTAGAGCGTTTCGGAGAACTTGCTGCATTATGGACCCGTGTGAAAACAAGGTCACAGGTCTCTATGCTGATGTCGGGCTGAAGAAGCTGAAGAAGCTATTGCGCTGTATGTACCGGTATTAGGTACTATGGGATGGCGATATTAAAATCGCTCACGGACTTCAATAAAGAACAGCTTTTCCTTCACCCGGATTTCCTGAAAACAGGGTTCATCGCAATAGCGAGGACAGTCCGGGATGAGGCTGGATGATTCCCTCGGCAGTACACGTAGATGGGAACGGATGTACATACTCCTTCGTGTCTTTTCTGACCACAGATTCCATAGGTTGAAGAGGCACTCTTACAAGATAGGCGTATATGGACAACACGCTCTAAGCTCTAATAACATCGTAACGAGCTGGGAATATACGGGCGCACCTCAATCACCTCGTAATCAGCTTTAATTCCCTGCGGTAGGTTCACCAGGTTAAATGTGAGGAAAAGAGTACAGGTTGGCCATACTTCTCCGTCTTTCCTCGCCTGCACACGATACACTGACGTGACCTCTTGGTTTTCCAGACACTCTGGATTTCCGGGACAGGACATGCCAACAAGGACATTAGTTGTAATAAAACCACGCGACGAATTTAGAATTCTATGTTGCTAGACAAGGATCGGATAACCGTGGAGAATCGTCGCCTTCTGCAATGAGTTACTTTGTGATAGTACAAAAGTTTCTTTCATTTGATACTCATTACGAAGACTACGTGTACAGAATTGCACGGGACCAACTATGGAATCGATGTTCTTCTGCATAACAAACGGATTTACCCTGCTAAAATATTGACCTTCTTCTGTTCTGACCATGAGGGGCTGAACTCAATGTGAAGTCGGTTTCACCATTATCGGAATGATTTTTTTGGCCGCCCTGTTACTGTGGTTAATTACTTGGAAACTAGATTGCAAGGCTAGGTCTAAGCTTACCTGTATCAAGTCTGCAGGCGGCTCATTGTCGGCAGAAGAAGAGTTGCCGGTAGAAGAGGAGGGGTTGGCAGGGGGCGTATTGACAATAGCCGCGTTGTTGCCAGAAGGTGTGTTGACAGAAGTCGTGTTGATCGGAGAAACCGTATTGAGGGCCGAAGCTGAGAGGTCGACAGAAGGCTTTTTGTCGGCAAAAAACATGACGTTGGCACGGTAATAGTTGAAGACATATTGTTTCACACTGATTATAAGGTAATCACGTACTTCAATATCATGAAATGTGATCTCCAGGCGATAAGGTCCCAATTTTATGCAGCGTTTTTCAGTGACGTAATGAATTTGGTTTCTCATGCTTTGCCCCGTCCACTTGGGTTCCAGCCAATGATAATGGTTTTTCTACTGCATATGTTCACACTTCAACCAAATCAGATTGGTTTTCGCCTGAGGTAGTGAAAGCGTGTGCAAGTTCCAGTTTCAAGGTAAAAACATAAATGCTTTTAAGAGTGGAATTCGCTACGGTAATAGACCTTTTAAGAAAGGAAAAAATACTTTCAGCAGGGTGGGGACGCAATAACAGTGAACAGACAGATTTCTCCCACGTTCCACAATAAATAGCTAGGAATTTGTTTACAGTGAAATAATTTTAAGTGAGTATATTCGAAAATTGTTCGCTACGGCAATAAATGCTTTTAAAAGAGAAAAAGGTGGGATGGGAGAGAATATAAGTGAAAAACTTTAAGACAAATGGCTCCGAGATTCTCAAAATAGATCGCTAGGAATTCGTTTGCATTGAAATAACTTCAAATGAAGATATTCGTAAAAACTTTCGCTGCGGTAATAAATTCTTTTAGGAGAGAAAAATATCGGTTGGGAAACAATAAAAATAAATAGCTTTCAGAAGATGTCGCCTAACGTTCAAACAATAGTTCACTAGGAATTCATTTACAGCGTAAAGAAAATGTTTTAACACATGGCATCCTTAACAATAACAGTTAAAGTGAGAAGTTAACAGACAAATGGCGTAAATCAAACTTAATAGCTCGCCGAGAAGACGAAAACGCAGAAACAAAAAATGACCTCCACCGTGGACAAAGGTGTTGCAAATATAGAATTACTACCGCAGGTAGCCAGTGAGCGGGTAGACAGGAGTGAGCGAGAGGAAACCATGAATTTACCACTTCCCCAAAGAGCTGTTTTATATTTTTCTCAAAAATTATTAATAAACGCAATTTATAATTATATTCGTGTAAAAGCACTACATATTCCAAGTTATACTAAAATGTAGTAAGGGACCCCACTAGGATCCAAAATTTCTTTCGGAAACTTAACTAAGTTAATTAGTTTTCGCATTTTATTCACGCTTAAGTATTTTCATCAATACCAATCATATTTTAAGAATGTTTTTTGCTTTTAAAAATGTTTTCATATTTTAAAAATTATTTTTAAAAAAATTGTCACATTTTAACAGTGTTTTTTTTTTCATTAAAATATTTTTGCATTTAAAAAAATATTTCGAATTTTAAGAACATTATTTGCATTTAAAAACGTTTTCGCATTTTGTAATATGTTTTTGCATTTAAGATTGTTGCATTGTTTTCGCATATTAAAAATTGTTCGCATTAAAAAAAATTGTTTCTCATTTATAAATATGTTTTCACATTGTAATAATTTTGCAATTATTTATTATTATTATTATTATTATTATTATTATTATTATTATTATTATTATTTTGCAATTTACGAATGTTTATTGCATTTAAATTTGTTTCCGCATTTTGTTTGAATATACTTTAAAACACACATGTGCTGATGACGTCATGTGCATGTTCACACTTGTTAGCAAAACCAGATGATATCGCTTGCAATTTCCGACCGACTTGTGAGCGTCACCCGAATGTGCATCAGTATCGAGAAATCAACTTGGCAATCAACTTGATCCATGTAGCGCTACGCTAACTAATGAAATACCGAGTAACTAGGATTTTGGTTCTGTGTCTACGTTGCAGCTGAATGTGCCATACATCGTGCAAGGCGTTCGGACCATCTCCCACAGGGACGAACCCAGAATGTTTGTCCGTTTCGAGAACGGGAAAGAAGTGCTTTTACCAACAAGATTCAACAACTTTTCTGTAGAACTCATGAATTAATTCAACTCTTTGGCCTTTTACATAGTCTACCAGAGAATGGAGTTTCTCCGAAACGGCTACCGGCGGCACATTAGAATATTACACCAGCGTAAAAGCATGACGTGTCAAACGGCAAAACACTCACTCTATTTTGACACGAAAACTACGTCTCATTAATCCCCGATGGCGATTTCTCAGGAACCCGTCCGTTACCACTCCACAGGAGGATGAAACCGAGAGCAGCAGCGACGAACACAATGACGCTGGTGTGTCATTTGACAAAGGAACATTTACCACATACCTTTTTTACGGGGACCCCAACATTTTCGTGACAAAAGGAGATACCGCCAAGTAATGTTTTTTATCCGACAATTATATATATATATATAAACATTGTTGTATAACAAATAAAAACGTCCTGACTTAACGTATCTTTAACCGTGTGGTCGTCCACAAACTGCTGATTACGCACCGCATGATATACACCGCAGTAGGGTACTACAATACCCGGAGAGTGCGCTCAGGTGGGATGTATACTACTCGGGAGTCACAGCGGTAACTCCCGCCGAAACAAATGTAATATTTACGCAACTGATTCAAGACCGCCACTGGTGGCCAAGGTCTTTAAGGCGCTGAATCATGAGCGGATGTCTTGGGTTCGAATCCCGCCAGGACGTCCTCCCTGACTGAGTTTTTTTTTTTTTTTTTCCAGGTTTTCCTCAGTGCTCATAAATTACAAATGCCGGGGAGATACCCTAAACTTAGGCCTGGAACATTTCCTTCCTTAAAAAAATATCCTTTCCCAATATATCATTTCATCTCATGTATCATCAGTGTGCACCGCCTGTGGTGCCCCATTAGTAAAAACGGGCATTAAACACTATACAAAAAAAAAATGATTCAAGTTCACGCATTTACAACTACCATTACAATGAAAATAAGCAGGTATCTTATAATAGTATATGTTGGAACGGTTGTTATGCTACATCCACACCTTTCTGGCGTCTTTAAAGAAAGTTGTAATGCACAAGCATCAGTTCATCTTCCGAACTGTTATTTCGACGGAAAAATTACGGGCTTTGGAGCAGAAATAAACTCCGATTTTGTATACAAAATTACATTTAATGACCAGAAAATACGCGTAAGATGGTAGTAAACGCATAAAAGATAAAAGGTTCTGTCATTCTTTTATGAGAATGCAATAGATGCACAAAGATTCAGAAATTAAGTACTTGCAACATTTTTCGAATAACTGGCTGATTTTGAATACCGATCTGGACGTTTTAGAAAAAACATTGTCATAGCTCATACAGCTTATGAATAATTTAATTTTGAAAATGTTTCAAAATGGGATACTAAATAGAGGAATATGGCCGCTCTAACCCCTGATGTGAAAGTATGCGATATTTATTTATGGGGAAAGTTGAAAATAAAGTATATGGAACAAATACGAAATGAAAGAAAAAAATGACTCAAGTGCAAAAATTAACTCAATTTTGGATGGTGAGCGAAAGGGTGTGAATTAAATTTTCTAAAATGATGCCAAAAATGTGTGGATGAAGCAGAAAGCAGTAATTCCAACGTCTCCTGTCATAATGTACGTTCTTTTGTTCATTGAATTTGTAGTTATAATTGCAAAAACTCGAGCCATTTGACCGTATATTACACCCACTTTATCGAGGGTTATCGCCATCCTGCCAGCTGTCGTAAAACGGGCGAATAAAACCATGAAAGACCAACTATTTTAATTGAACATTACGACTGTTATTACCGCCCCGGGTGGCCGAGGTCGTTAAGGCACGGACTCGTGAGCGGAAGATCTGGGGTTCGAATCCCGCCAGGACCGTTCTCCCTGACTGAGGTCTTTTCCAGGTTTTCCTCCGTCCTCATAAATGGAAAAAGCCAGGGAGGTAGCCTAAACTTAGGCCTGGAACGTTTCCTACTTAAAAAAAATCCTTTCCCAATATAACATTTCATATCATATATCATCAGTGTCCTTCGCCTTTGGTGCCTCAGTAGTAAAACCGGGCGTTAAACACCTTTAAAAGAACTACTGTTATTACATCGATAGTGAAAATGTTCCTATCTAACATATTACAGTATTTATTTATTGCTCAATTTAAACTACCACTGCATCATTATCATTATTTTCGGTTATACCCCTTACAAAAGAACAATTTTTTGAGGATACATTAAAAGTTATATTGAATTACATTAATCTTTATTAAATTTCCAACTATCACTTTCTAAATTTTAATATGGCATATAACACTAATGCTACTGAATATGACAATTCCTCTTTTATAACTCCAATAAAAATATTGGCACCTATTTCAATAAATGCTTGCTTGATCTTTATTTCTAAAAACCCAACAGTTTCTTGAACTCCCGAATCTAAGCGTTATTCAACATATATGAGTTATACTGCAGGGCTGTAATGTAAAAAAACTAGATTGCTCACTACAGTACAGTTTTTAAAAGTGGCCATCTATCCGGAGAGTTTCCCAAGTTTCATGACAATCACAATAAAATGTCAAGAATTGTAAATTTATGGTAGTTAAAATATTATTTTAGCAATTATAATTTTAGAGCGCTTTTTTCAAAATGCTGGAGATAAAAAGTCTCGGTAGTTTATATCGAAGTTTGTTAAAGTCACACTAGGCCTGCTTTCAGGGTATCAATTAATGCAACCCGATATATTTGAAGTATATGCTTTATAATATGACTGAGATAATTTTTCTTGAGTTTATTTCGTTCATTAATTTATTTCAACATGATCATTTGATGAAATAAGGTATATTGAGAAAACTTTTTATAATATTTTGTTTTTACGTTGCGACATCGTCAATTCTCCTAATTCTGGCTGTACGCTATGTATAAATTAAGAGCGCTAATAGTAAAATCACAGAGTGATATACAGGGTGTTAAAATAATGTTTTCATTTAACTTTTTAAAGAGTTTCATTTTACGTGCTAAAAACCAATATATTCGCAAAGATGACTGAAAAAGTGAAACAGTTATTAAATACATTGCACCTATCACGAAGAGGGAAATTCTGAAAAATACCTTTACCTTTGCGGTTGCTTGCTGGCTGATGATTGGTGTACGAAAATGCCATTCATTTCACGAATGGAGGAAGTTGATATATTAAAAACAAAATTTTCAGCAGTTCTAGAGATTTAATTTCATGGAATGGTTCTATTTAATATCCACAAGTATGAAAACACAAAAAGCATCAAGTTACTCTAGAAACACTGAATCAGATGAACAAGTTACACTTTAATCGAAACGTATGCATAACAAGTTTAAATAGGTGAAGGAGCGTTTCTACCCTAAAGAGGTTTCGTTCAGTTAAGGTTCTTATGCACATTTGACCTATTAGCTTTAACTTGTTAGTAGGAAAAATAAGTACTTCAGTTGGTAATTCAAAGGTAAATTCTGCTCGAAGTGGTGGTAGTGATAATTCATATAGCCGTGCAAAGAAAACTGTACTATCATTCCTACGTGAGATTCCTCGCTTACTAGCAGGCAAGAAAACATTAATCACAGGTTAGTGATTTTTTTATGTGGAAGTGGTTCTTAGGACTGTTACAAATGTTTGAAAACTAGGTTAACATTATCTAACGTTACAATTTCACTTGAAATAACACTCTGCTAAATTATAATCACTTTTGAAGCCCATTGTCAGATGCAGAAAAAAACTATTACAAATGTTTTAGATACGTGAACCACAGCTTTACCTAGTTAAATCCTAATTTTCGTAATATAGTCTTGTAACTAAGTTCTAAAAGGTGTGCTGCTGTTCCTTTAAAAAAACTCCCTCCTATCTTTGGTAGATTCCTCCAACGTTTAGCAGCTCAAAGACATTAATTTGCTGTTTTTAGTTATGTAGCCAAACCTCGGTTGTTAATCTTCCTCGAACAGAAATGTTAAAAGGATTTATGTCACTTTAATTGCCAAGAGGTTAACAAGATAAAAAGTTTACGCCGTTCTAAACAACTAGAGGATGGTGGAATGTTTAAAAAAATGTGTTGTCAATGACGTCAGTTGCAACTGCAATCTAAATCTACCATACTTGCCTCCTACACCCAAGAACGCGGGTTCGAACCCGGCCATGACCGATGGATTTTTTCGGGCGTAAAAATCCTAAGTTCCTTCGGAAGGGAAGTAACGCCGTGGGTCCCGTGTCGTACATTTACGGCAGGAAAAAGAACCTTAAGCCTGAAAGAGAGGCCTCTGAGCAAAATTTGTCGGCCGTTTCACCCCCTGAAGGACGCTGATGACCTGAGATGTTAAAGAGCGTCCATAAATAAATCAATCAAAAAAAAAAAAATCTAAATCAACGTAATTTTTTTTAATAAATGAAACGTTTGCACCCCTTAATGCTATGATTGGTAGAAGTAGAGAGTAGTTAGCCAAGAACTTCCAGTTAGTGCGCGTAGCGGTTGCAAAACATGCCTGGTGGTGTAGTGGTAGCCATATTGGCCTCCTAAAACCAAGATCGCGGGTTCAATCCCGGCCAGGATAAGCGGATTTTTATGGTGTAAAATTCCTAAGTATGACTTACTTCCGAAGGGAAGGAAAGTAAAGCAGTGGGTCGCATGTCGTAGATTTACGGCATAAAAGAACCTCAAGCCTGAAAGAAGAGGCCGCTGAGCAAAAGTTATGGACTTTTTCACGCCCTGTATTGAACGAGGCGCTTATAACCTGAGATGTTAAAGAGCGTTAGTAAATATATCAAATAAAAAAGTCAAACAGTGCGATTTACACGGAGAGCTAATACTTTAATTTGGGAAAATGAGTGAGAGGTAGCTGGAGACATTGGAGTGTCCAAAGTGTAATTTCTAGATTTTGGATTCGGTTTTAGACCACAAGACGACAAAGCTCTCTCTTCGGCGAGCAACTACAACAAGAGAACAGCAGTTATCTGCTGTTAACAGTCCGGTGAAATAGACAGCAGAATACAACACCGTTGTAACATGCTCTTCAAGGAGCAGCAAAATAAAGAGTGCGAAACTGCTCCCAGTTCCCTTCATACGTCGGCGCTCTATGCCAGTAGACCCATGGCGTATGTCTCATTAACAGCTCAACATCGTTAAGCCCATTGCAACATCGTGGATAGGAAACTACACGAATGGAGTCAGTTTTGGTAATCTGATGAGTTTGACTATGGGCGAGTGCTCATCTTGCAGGGAGTGAAATGAGAAGCATCTAGATATGGAGGCGATTGTGAGGTGTGGTCTGATGGTGAGGGCAGAAATCTGCATTGGGGCACATACGGACTCCATATTACTTTAAATAGCTTTTTGACAACAGTATGGTATAGAGACCAAACCCTCTGTATTTTTACCATACCTTGTGCTGGAACCATTGCAGGTTTTTTCTCATCTAGGACGATAATGCTCGTCATCATAGATATTGGTTAGTTTATGGCATAATGGAAGCAGAGGGTGTAGAGTAAATGCAGTGACCAGCTTTTTACTGGACTTAAATCGAATTGAGTGTGTATGCGATGTACTTGGCAGATGCACTGCAGCTCCTGCATTCTCCCAGAACTAAAGATAGGCATTACACAGTAGTGCAACATATTTCACAGGGATTCAGGGATAACTTTATTGGGTCCATTCCACAGAAGTGTGCAGCACTAATGGCTTCCATTGAAACACTATATACTATGCATTTGCTTTGATTTTGACTGTTTTTTGAGAATTCTTTGAATAATCACTTAGCTTTTTAGTGCTTAACCTCGTGTAAACAATGAATAAAGCACTTGTAAAATGTACTGGCATTGTATTTTTTTTCTGTTTCTCTAACGGTTATTAGCTCTTTCCCTAATTGCTCTGAGCTGTGTACAACACTAAAGACTAGTTAAAAACATACATTTCTGGAGTGTTTGTGTGGTATCCAGGATCAGTCTATCATCTGCAAACATCTTGCCGATCTTCAGCATTATTCACACTAAGAATGGTTTCTACCTTTTCTTTAGGCATACTTCCCAATTCAGTAGATTTGAATTAGTATTTTCTTATTGTTTCCCCAACTGTATTATTGTTACTTTCAACATTTTCAGGAAAATGTCGTTTGCTTTCAAATATGCCTATTATTCATGTGATCTGATCTTATTCCTTTCTTAGGCTTTTGAGATTATTTATTGGTTGAACACATGTTTAGGATTTGTGTCATTGGGATCTATCTTTCTTGTTCTGTTTCTTACTCTTTAAGTCTATAAGTTGTGTTGATCTGTTTGAAATTTCCTTAAAGGACATATGCTCTCACCTCTCAATCAAGATTGTGTAATGAGGTAGAAATTGGCAACTAAATAAACATTAAATATAAAGCTATAGACAGTTAAACTCTAGTGTTCTATATTCGTTATTCAGAAAGCTATGCTAAATGTATAGTTTGCAATATTTAGCACCTTTTATGACCTGAAAAAACATTCCAAAACCTTCCTTATTTTATTATTGTATTTCTATAATATAATTTATACTACAGTGGGGAGGCACCTCCAACTTGTCTAGTGTGATAGAATTACTTCCAGAAAGGCAAGTCTACAGTTTTAATCACAGGTGCGGACAGACATTGATGTGACATTGGAGTCTTTGATTCTTAATAAAGAAAAATGAATAAATTAGGAATAATATAAATATTAAATTGAATGGTGTTGCACTTAAACCAAAAAGCACACAAGACATTAATAAACTACTCCCAAAAAAACACTTTGGTCAAACTTGGCAGAGCAATGAAGACTTAACCGCATGTACCAAACTCATAAACAAGAATCATACAGAATTTGAAGATGTCAACATAGAACAAGAATGCAAATCTGAAGTAGAAACTGAAGAATACTCTAATCTCATATTACAAAGGACTTGCAAGTTGGACCAATATGCTTTTATCCTAGATTATGTTTCCAGAATTCTCCTTATTCAATATTGAGTTCCAAAATAAATCTTATCCTTTTAGATTATAAATAATTTTTTTGCATTTAATAATGCTAACATGTGCAACAGATATAAGTAGTGAAATCTAATAACAATATATATGTAAATCACATGGAAACAAACAGTAGCCATATGAATGGATTCATTTGATATATGTCATACTAAACACTCTTATTACTTCACTTATATTTCATTTTTAAAAGATATGTTTTAATTGAAGGTGGGTTTTCTAACCATTACGAACACGTCTCAAAGAAAGAATATTGTGTCAAATACCTTGGGAATATGGAAGATTCATACAATAGTTATGTGAACTTTAACAACAAAATTTTCAATTTGTAAAAACAAATAAAAAAAGTATATAAAACTCAAAGAAAAAAGTAGGCTCATATCAGCAGACATTCGTTTTCTAAACTTATGTCTTAAACTCAACACATGTCCAAACTTTGTATGGAAAACTGTGAAATTCTACCATAGTAGTCAAGAATGTTGGCAGCGGAAAAAAAGGTAATGCAAATGGAAAAAACCAAACATTACGCTAAATTATCAAATAAAAACAAGTAAGTGAAGCAATAAGAGTGATTGGTATGACATATATCCATGACTTTTTTTCATATGAGTTGGCTTCACTGTGTTAGTTCCACATATATTTTTTAAAAAAATTCTTTTATAAAAGATATGATTAAAATAATAAACAGAAGCCAATTTTTTCCTCTCCTGAAAATTTTGCTATGATGAATGAGATAAGTTTTTAAAACACGTGTCTTAATTAGTATTGATATGTTTCATTATTGCTTTAGATTCTCCATTAAAATGAATGTTCATTTAGTAAGAAATTAAGTAATAAAAGTTGGGTGCAGTACATAGGTTTTTAAGAGACTCATTGTGCCTCAATATGTTAGCCTCAGCAGGATCCATGGTCCCTAAAAAGGATACAATTTTTTTGATATTGGCTGTTTTAATAACCTGTGGGTCTAAAACAAGAGGTTCCATGATTAAATATAGATTGCTGAAAAGCTCGCATTTACATCAAATATATGTGAAGGTAAATATTGTACTTACGAAGCTGTTGACAATGGAGTGGCAATATAATGCATCTTACTTTTATGTACGTGAATGGAGTTTAGTGTAAAAAATGAATACCTAAGTTGAGATATATGAAGGTATTTAAAATTTCTATGCATATTTCCAGCAATTTGAGTACTTGGAGATTTCCATGATGTGCAAATGTTTGAGAAGTGAGTTGTGGCCAGTAAGAAAGCCAACAGCCTGCTGCATTCATATTTTACTTAGACACAATGAAGTGTCCTTATACCAGAGGCTAGGTCCTGCAATAAGCTCTTGAGCTTGCCCAGCCCTTGTCTGATTGTCCCACAGTACCAAATGTTCATTGTGGGTGAATGAAGTGCTCTTTGGAAAGACACTCCAAAAAAGAATCCTGGTTCTATAAAAGTGCCTTTTGTACTTTTTTTGCAATTTACTTGCTAATTCATTAGCCTTTATTTCTGGTGGTCAAGTATTCACATAAGGATAACAAAGCTTTAATCACAAAGCTATTCAACATGCTCTGCATTACTGCGCTAACTTAAGACGTTGTTCTCACAGCTTTTAAAGTTCCAATCGCAGCCTGGCTTTCAGAGAATATAGTAAATTTAACTCAGTAAACAGAAAGGCATTTTAAAATGTAAAATGTACAGCCAGTATAGCATAACTTCTGACTGGAAAACAGTAGCATATCTGCCAAGGGAGAAGGAGAGCCTTATAGAATGTCCCTAGATTCCAGCACAAATCCCTGAATTTATCAGGTAGCCATCTGTGAACCACACAGTGCCCCATTCTTGAGTGAGTTCCTGATCTTTCTGGGCCTAATCCTTCCTAACAGGAAACAAAATTGAAAAGTTTCACCTTATATGAAAGCAAGGCCTCATAGTCCCCAATCATCTTAATTATAGGCTGGACTCTTAAAGCCTGAATAGTATGGAATAATGGCCAATATGCAAATATTAAACTTATAATCCTACAAAAATTCAGATGCAACACACTCCAGCCATCGTGAATTCTTAAACATATAAATGCAAAGGTGGGGGGCAATAAAACATCTCCAAAGCGCAGGGCAGAGAACTGCACACTGCAACGGTTATACCCATACTGGCCATTCTGTGTATACTGCTATGATTGCTATTCATAGTCCCAATCTCAGATCCTGGACACATTCAAGGTAGCATCTTAGTACAGAGCCTGAGAACAAAGGTTTATTACCAAAAAGTCACTTTAGGCTTAAAGTCCCAACTTTTACAAATAACCTTTGTAGAGCATCAAAGTGACCTTAGGGTTTTGACACTTTCACATTCAATACTCTTGCTCCATTTCAACCTGTAATCCACGATAACTTCAAAAATGCTTTGGTGAAGTAGAACAATTTAGTTTTCTTCCAAAGAAATAATGCTCTCAAAAATACTTTAGCCCCCTTTTCCTGGTAAAAACCACGAGATTGATATTTTTTCAAAATTAGCTTACAGACCTGTCTTATTTTACCATTTCTTGAATGTATATAATGCATTATGAATAAGATCGCAAAGCATATGGACAAAGTTACCTACTGGTAAAGCTACCAAGGAATATGTCATCTTCTGGTGCATAAACTTCACCAGCATTGAGCTTGTTTAGTGGTTCTTCTACCATATGGACGCAAATAGTTGGTGATACCACAATCACTTGAGGGCAGACCTTGAACATAGTTGCCCTCAACTCTACTTTGTTGAGAGAGACCAGTGAATGACACCTTCTAATGTGACATTTATCCAATCAGTGAGTCAGTGATTGTATCCTTCACTTGATTTACTTATAACCATTGCTAATTGAGCCTTTAGGCGTAAGATTATAGGCTTATTCAAAGATCAGGAACACAATTTTGCCTCTAGACTTGTTTGTCTTGTATATAAATATTGTACTTACGAAGCTGTTGACAATGGAGTGGCAATATAACTTCAACTTATTCAGAAAAACAACCTTAGAAAGCTACTACAGATCAGCACCTTTTCCAGTTGAACAACTAGCTGGTGGAGTACCATCTCTTCAGACTTGCCAGACTGGTATGCATGTTGATGGAGCTGCATATCATTATGCAATTTCTTAGGTACCTAACCATCAGGTTTTGCTTATGTCATCAAAAGAAAGAGTATAAGACTAATGCACCAAAAGTATTTTGGCTTTGTGTCACTCAGTGTTTCACTTAAATTATTTGGTAAATGTAGTATTGTAGCCACATATGGCTTCATTGCCAGCTATGTAGTGCTTTTAATTCACTGCTAAAGGTACAATTTCCGTCAACCAATGTAGTTCATTTTTTTATATAGCAGTGTAATTTGAATAGATACAATATCTATAATATTTTCCTTGTTCATTGTTACTGATACATGTGATTCATAAACCAACTTCAAGTAAGGCTTAGTTTTGCTACAATAAGTAAACTATTAGCTCATCACTTTTAACTATTACAGAAGGATACCTGCAGCTATCAGCATGGGAAGTGTCTGGTTTTAAGACAAGGGACTGCTATGACCATGATCCAATTCAGGCTGAGATTAGGTGCCAATGCTGCACAACATAACCAGATATCTTTATTATTATAAGTGTTAAAATCAACTAATAATCAGATAGTAATATATAGGCACAACATTAGGTGACAAACATTATTCAAATTTATTCAAATTGCAACATGTGTTGAATGCTACTTCACATAAGTCTCCTAATAACATAATGAAGTAATTGATTAAATGCTATATTTCCAAAGATCGATTAGCAGAAAGGGATTTAGTACAAGAACTTTATGGCAGCAATGGCAATGTAATAGAAGGATTCAGAATTATAGAGGGAATGTAGACATATTTGGAGATAGGGAACTTTGAGGCCAAAGTTCAAAGTTATGTGAAATTTATAACACTGGACAATTAGGGATAAGTTGGTATTTAGGTCAACCATGTCTCTGATTTGTCAACCAAAATATTCAGTCTACTCACTTAGTGAGGAAATCTTATTAGTAGTTATTAAAAAGCATTGTGAAAGCTATGGGCAATGTTGTTTTGGTAATAATTTGCTTCAAGGAAGTTTAGGATCAAACTGATATAAATGTATAGAGCAAATGTGTAGCGCAAGTTATGTGATGTAAATTGGGGGTTTAATAGAGTTGATTGACCTCCCATATATCAGCCAAAAATGAGTATTGTGCTTCCCCATTGAAAGAGATGTCTTCATTGTGCAAAAATCTGTTCCCTGAGTAAGTTGCAAAATTTTGGCTCCAATGTCAGCATCCATTCTTTGATCTTCCTGGTAATAGAAAGATTCAATTTCTTTCTTCCCAGAAATGGGCACTCAAACAAGATGTGTGAGGCAGACTCCTGATTCTGTTTGCACAGTCTACAAATGGATTCATATAGATTTCCACTTTTCGTACATGTTTCCTGAAATGAATGTGTTCAGTAATTAGGGCAACCACTCTCCTTATACCACCTTATACCTTAAGACTGTGCCATATTTCCCAAGGCTTTTAATGATGTTTGTCTTTGAAGATAGGTCATATATGCATGCATTCATTTGTATCCCTTTTGGCAACTGCCGGTGAATTATATAAGTTTTTGACGTTCCTTTCCATGTGTAATTCCTTCCTTCCAGTACTTGAGATAAAACAGGTAACTTAAAAAGAAGGAGGAGCAGTATTGAGTATTCATTAGATCCAGACCTCAGGCTCAGTACTGATACATCCAGGAAACTTATAATGGAGTTATGGCCATTTGCTGCACAGCTGGCTCTTCAATTCTCGGCTTGCACCAAGTGATATGCAATAAGCCTAGTCCCTGCATGTATATAGATGTCCATTAGAGGAAGACCCACAGAATTTCCATTGCAATGGTTGGATTGCTTAAGAAGCTCCTGTCATAATAGACATGCTAAACTTTGTACCTCGGTAAACTTACTTACTATAGCGGTTGTAATGATTGTCGCCACCAGACAATGATGCTGTGTGAAACCTGTTACCTGACTGTTACAACATATAACCAAGGACTAATATGTGACTTTAGGCATCAGGTAGTTCCGATAGTGCGTTTGATGGTTAAAAGGAACTAGCTGGCTCTATAAAGAGTATTGTGAATATGATTGTTCCAGGTCAGCATCTTATCCTGTACAAGGGCTAGATGTTTAAGTCATTTAAAATATACCAGGATTGCCTAATTCAAGATTACCTAGACATTTAACATCTCTTATGTTAGTAAATGGGACAGCAACTGTTTTTCTATCATTTGCGGAAAGACACTCCAGCATACCTCACCTGTGAATTTTTATCTTGCCTAAATTCACCGTGTCTGAGGTGATATTCGAATATTTCCTAAAATAATCAGTGCCATATTATCTGCATAGCCTCGTGTATAGTAACCCTACTGGGTCATATCTTGCAATAGACCATCCACAATGAGACTCCGGATAAGGGGAGAAAGAACTTCCCCTCTGGGCAGCCCCTCATTTTGATGATTACTTTCAGTTCCCCATGAAGGCTGGTAGTTATATTTCTGCTCCTGAGCATTCAGTTTATCCACCTCTAAACTTTGTCATTGTCTGTTAAATAAATTCAAAATTTTCTTCTGATATCTTCATGCATTTAACCAGTTATTACTTTTATGATTGGCCATCATGCATCTCTTTGCATCCAACCAACAACAAATATGACACTGACCAGTAAAAACAAAGTGGATGGCTGTGACAATATGAACTAGGTACATTCCTGTCACTTTGCAATCACCAGTTCATTCTAGGCCTAAAAACTTCTTTTCTTTTATGGCGTTTATTTATTTTATATATCTTTGTAAACACAACAAGGCTCTCAGTCCTGTGCAAATATTTTGAAACAAAATGCACTTAAGTGTATTGTTTGTAGTTATAGCCATAAATTTGAAATTATTTTTAACAAAATCCAACTCCTCTAATTAAAAATATATAAATGTATTTACATGAAAATACTTGGGTTGGAACAAACAAAGGCAATGCCCCCAGCAGAACTTAGTACAATTTTAGTATCAGGTTCATGAAATCCAGAAAGCGCTAGTATTGGAATGAGCCATTTGTAGTGACATGTTGGAAATTCATTTGTGCTCTGAAATTAGCTGCAAAGGATGAGCCAATACTTAACAATATGTGCAATGTTGCTCATAGTCTTCTTATCTGATTTAAATAAATAATAAGCCACCATGTTCAGTAATTAGCATCAGTACTTCTCATATACCACCTCTGTCCAATTTAAGGAGAATGATGGATAGAGTGTTACTTGGGCCTAGGATCAATTTCCTAGCTTGTGAATTGAATCTGTCGTCTTAACACTCTTCATGCTTCACTAACCTTAAATATATACGGAAGGGGTTTCAAAGATAACATATCTCTTAACACTCTTCATGCTTCACTAACCTTAAATATATACGGAACCGGTTTCAAAGATAACATATCTTTGAAACCGGTTCCGTATATATTTAAGGTTAGTGAAGCATGAAGAGTGTTAAGAGGACAGATTCAATTCACATGAGCTTCACTGTGTTAGTTCCATATGAAAACTTTTTTAAAGATTTACAATTTTTAAAAAAATTTTGGTTTCCTAGCTTGTGTTTGCCCTGGTTAGGTTGGCCACCTAAGTTGGTATTTTTTCTCATTCCATGTTTTTACAGCGGTTTTAGCAGGTAATGTACTAATTTGAACCAGGGATTCAGGGCCAACATAGGGTGTTGCTGTACTCTCTTTCACCATCTGATCTTCTTCATGTCCATAAACATTCCGATGGCCTGGCATTCACTGCAGTTCAAACCTGTTGCAAGATATCAGGGCAGTCAGAAAAATTAGGCATTCCCATGCCAGTCTAGATTTAACCTGGTAGGAGAAAATTGCTTTAAATCACTTTGGCTACCTGTGAGGATGAGAATTTGCTTACCATGGATGCCTTACTTCAGTCTGACACAATATGATACATTGCTTTGTATTAGCAAAAAATATGAACACAATGTCATTACACTTTTAGTTATACAGCGCTATCTTTTTGCATCACTCTTCATCAAGGCATACAAATACATTGAATGAATGGACATGAATACATAAACAGAATAGTTTTGAAATATAAAGTAGAAAAATATTTTTATGTGTATTCATAGAAAATATAAAAAATGCTCACTAATCGTTGCAGGCAATAAGCAACCAAAATTGTATTTGCACAATGTAATTTTTATTCTCAAATTGTTAGCTATTCATTCTTACATATGATTTTACAGTACATCTGAATTTCCTTGATTTGAGTTACAGATTCTGTCTTTTTGACAGCCCCATATACTAATAGCATGGTGATGTGTCTAGAGATTTTGAAGGCTATAATGTCAGCAATTGCATGTGAAGTCTGAGTTGATTGAACTTTATGCTTCATTTCAGGAGGGGGGAAGCACTATTCCAAAATTAGTGCTGTGTATCAGTTAACATTAAACAATTTCATTAAAAATAGATAATTCATTCTTTAAATTCATGGCAGAGCATAGACTGGCCTTAGGGTTATTGTAAAAGACTTTGTTCATCATTTCTGGATTTTATATTAACTAATATTGATTAACTTGGCCACACATGTGAACCATCCCTGATCAAAGATGAAAATAATTAACAGCTCCATAAACTAATAGCAGGGTGTTGTGTAAAGAGATTTGCAGGCCATAATGTAAGCAGCTGCATGTAAAGTCTGAGTTGATTGAATTTTTTGCTTCATTTGGGCCGGGAGCACTATTCCAAAATTAGTGCTTTATATTACTTAACATTTAACAATTTCATGAAAAAATGATAATTCACTTTTTATACTTATGGCATAGCACAGAATGGACTTAGGGTGATTGTAAAAAACTTTGTTTATCATTTCTGGATTTTGTATTAACTAATATGATTAACTTGGTCTCACATGTAAACCATCCCTAGTCAAAGATGAAAATAATTACATCTAAAATTATTGTTTGCACATTAAAACAAAAAAAAAAATTATAAAAATGTGTTGTCCTCTGTGGGCTCTGGGCTATAAAATTTACATTTCTGTAATCTTAAAGCAAATTTTGTTGATCCATAGCTGACTATGACTCATTGGGCTTATTTTGAAAGAGGTTTTCACAGCATTAATTCTAATCCAGCATCAAGGATTGCAATACAATGTTTCTCATTTATTTTGGCCTTGTTAACTGTCTGTAAACTGGGTGTCATCAGATGCAGCAATATCAGGAGAGCTTTTTAAATGATTTATGATAATGGGGGACAAATTTATTTCATAAAAATTTATAACAGATTATCGTTCTATGTTTATACCAAATTTCTATACCATAATTCAAACTGCATACTAAGAATATTGAATCAACATAGTAAACATAAAAGCACTTATAATTGTTATCCAGCACTCTAACGCGTATGGATGCATAACTGTGCAATTCTTACCTTTTGAATATTTTTTCAGGCTATGTAGTGTAGCCAAGAGTGAGCCCAAGAAAAATGATGGAATGATATTTTGTTTTAGTATCAAAATAGAGACCACATTGTTCTGATTTCTCCCATTGATTCTTTTATTAATATAACATGCAATGATATTTTTGGTAAAAGGAACTGGATATATTAACAGATTATCTTCCCTTGATAAAAGAAGCAATTAAAGCTTCATTTATGTTTACTGTTCAAATTATATACATATATGAAATATTTTGCATTCTATTATGTAACTTTATAAAATTATTCATTGTGCAGAAAGACCATAGCACAAACACAAGATGGTACCCTAGCACGTTGTAAATTTGAAGCAATGGCCAAAATTTCTTCTAGCAATATTTGAATAATGGAAGGTGGAATAATTATACTTCCTAATTTCAATCACCACTAAGCCAAAATATTTGATCCCTTGGTTTGCATGTTGGTCAATATATATCTCACGATAAATGCAGATAAGTTTTAAATCCTAATCATATTTTCAGGTTGTTTGGTGTGATTTTATTCTAACAGGGGAAGTCATCTTGAAGTAGGTTAAGGAGATTAATTCCATAAATAGAATATGTGAAATATAGTTGGGAAGCAATGGAGTAACAAAAGTGCAAACTTGCTCTGTATCACAAATATCTCTTGGTTTTTGTGAATTGCAGAAAGTGGTTTTCAAATTGTTTTTCCCATTCTTTTTACAGAATTGTAAATATATTTTTTAAATTCCATCTGGTCAGTTGCCAATGTAAGGTTTTTTCTGGAGTTTTTCCTTACCCTGACATGGTGAATACAAGCAACCTTTTAGTGACTTCAGCTCATTTCAGAACTCATTTCATCAAATGATTATTCTTTATCTATTTAGACATTTGTTGCAACGAGAGTTGTTCAACTGTAGCAAAAATAAAAATGATAACAAGGAAATAGATTAGAATACATGAATTAGCATGATATCTATAAATTTGTTTGATTACTGGTGGCCATTGGGGATACTGATATTCATCGTTTTTTCCCTAGCCTAGCTTCCCCATAAAGAGCTTCCAAATTATTTTTCATTTGTTTGTTGCTATCTGGTGGGCTGCATTTCAGTAGACGTTTTATTATTTTAAATAGTATTCACACCTTTACACAGTAGGCCATGGCTGTCCTTGATTAATTTCATCCTGAAGCGATTTTCTTATGGGAAACCATGCCCAAAAATTAAACGGTATTGGGCAACTCCATTTCTCGTGGTTTCAATAAGAGATGTTTGAAAGTATTTAGATCTGCAAATGGTTCTACTTTAAGTTATTGTATAATATTATGTTGTTCTTGTTCAGATCTTTATGGTTTTATGATTTTCAATTATATTATTATTATTATTATTATTTTATTATTATTATTATTATTATTATTATTATTATTATTATTATTATTATTATTATATGGTTTATTTACGGACGCTCAGTTCATCAGCGTCCCATTCTATTCAGGGCGTGAAACGGCCGACAAATTTTGCTCAGAGGCCTCTTTTTTCAGGATTGAGGTTCTTTATCATGCCGTAAATGTACGACACGGGACCCACGGCTTTGCTTCCCTTCCGAAGGAAGCCATAATAAGAATTTTTACCCCCGAAAAATCCATCGGTCCTGGCCGGGATCAAACCCGCCATCTTGGGTTTAGAAGGCAAGTATGGTAACCACTACTCCACCAGGACCGACTTTCAATTTAGAGGGAAGTAGTAGTTCAAAAAGTGGTTCTAATTTTTTTGTAATTTTTAATGAAAAAAAAATATATATATTTGGTTAAGATCACCAGAAGATATTTTTAATCCAAAGATAATATAAACTACACAGAAATATTTATCCAAAAAACCAAGAAAAAATATCTTTGAAATTTTTGGGGATATCTAACATTTAACAATCACAATTACTTTAAAATAAAAATAATAAACACTGAGTAATTATTCCTGTGCTTGAAATCCTTTTCTCAACATTGAGCAAACATTAATTTAATTCATGAATACATTTGGACTCTGTATTTAAATATTATTTTTCCAGTTGAGTCATTACCTTTAAAATGTTCTTCTTAAAACTCCATATTGAGTGCCTAGCTTTTCATGATAATGGTGATTACTAAGAACAATGCTAGTAAAAATGGGCCTGGGGTTCAAAGGTGCCATAGGTAATTTTTTAAGTGGATACTGAACCCTCAGCCTGCTATTTGACAAGCAGGCACATAGTCTGAGCCATATGAAATTTTCCATGATTCCCTTTAAACACCACAGTTATTTTATTAATTTGAAGTAATTTTACAAAAATATTTCTGTTTCAGAATTAAAATGTCAGCTGTAGATGACAACTACTACCGCTCAAATCAGGATGATCTTGAAGATATCCATTTCCCTACAGATGTGACTGAAAATAACGAAGAAGTGAAGGTGACCCCAATCCCAAATCAGAACAAATATAATTGCACTGAACCTCGTAACAATCCTCAGCCACCATATAAGAAATTTACAACAGATCATGTGACATATGGCATTGGCAGTGAAGAACTCTATTCTTGGCATTCACAGCAGCAGCCCTTATCACATGGGGATAGTATAGATGTAGAGTTGCAGCCCTTCCAAATGAGAAACACAGAACCTCATCATAATTATCAGCCGCAATCCAGTACATTAATAATGGATCCTATGATGACATGTGGGATTGGCGGCAATCGATTGTATTCTTGGGACCCAAATCAGCAGGACAAACCATTAACAATTGGGTTTCATGAAGATTCAGCTCCGGGAACTACAGAGCGTCATGGACTTCATTCCCAGCAAATGTATGATCACATCTTTAAAGAGGACAGCAATGTGGTGACATGCACTTCGGTTTCAGATAGTATCCTTGCTTCAAGATCATGTTCCCAGCCTTCTGTGCATGCAACGTTGAGAAATGGGCCTGAGGAGTTGCACTCTTTAATGGCACTCAGTCCAGACACCAGGGAAGACAATTATTTGGTAGCAGATAATAACAATTTACCAACTGCTTTACCACCAAATCCAAGTGAGATGGGTAGCAGGATGTTCTTGTCTCCTGAGAATAGGTTTCTAGATTCTGGTTTAGGTAAACCTACATTGCATAGGAACAAGAACATTAGATCCCACAGATTGAGGCATAATATTGCCAAAACCGCTGCTTTCTCACCTGAATGCTCAAAAGATATACAAGAAATATTTGTACATGTGATGATACAAAATCCAGATGTGGATTCCAGGGTTCCAATTCATACCTCAATACACAGCAAAAACAGGCAGGGCAGAAAAAATGTACAAACAGCTGTAAATCAACATACCTACACTGTGAATCGATCATCGTATCCTTTTCCTATTCATCCAAAGGAAATAGAAGCAAAAGAGCTGAACAGTGATCATGATTACCATATTGCAACTGGTACTTCTTTGAGCCAGCTAAATGTTTTGCCCACTCCAAGTAGTAGTGAAACATTAGCAATGTCAGATGTTTCACCATATGAAATGACAAGCATCTCAGTGTTGCATTGTGATGAACTTTTAAGCAAAAGCAATGGTGGTAATTTGGGTAGTGGTGAAAAGAATTTGGAGATAAATGCAGTAAAGGTAGCTAAGGAAAATTATAAAAATTTGAATTGGGAAAAAAGAATGTTGGACAATGCTCGTAAAAGGGGAGATACATATAAAATGAATGCTGCTTATGATAAATTGAGACGTGCCATTCCTGCATGTTCTCACATTCAGAAACTATCCAAACTGTCTATATTAAGAATGGCATGCACATACATTCGCACTTTATCAGATATTGCTGCGGAGGACCACAGTGCTGATAAAAGTGAATCCACACTGCAAAATGCATTAACTTTGCTTCCAGAAGCATTCAAATAGGGGGAAATTTAAGCAGGAAAGTGTATTATCCTTTAAAGTCCACATATTATATTTCATTCAATTTAGTACTGTCACCATAATACACTCCCTAATTGCAACAAATATTATATGTCATAGTAAGAGTGTCAGTGCTATTACATCTTAACTATTTGTGAATTTAAAGAATGGGACCAAAAACTCCTTAACAGTTGCTCTCATAATTTATGTTGTAAAATTATCCTTATTTTAGTTAAGTGAGATATACACAAATTTCCCAATTAAATATTGTACTTATAAATCTGTTGACAATGTAGTGGCAATATAACCTAAACTTAGGTAATCATTTTTTATACTAAACTCCATTCCCTTACACAAAAGTAAGTGAATGGAGTTTAGTGTAAAAAATGAATACCTAAGTCTAGGATTTTTCCAAATAAATTTGACTACACTGTTGGATTCTTTAAAGTTAAGCTTTAAAAAAATTTCTACTGTAATTATTTATTAGATCCATTGTGTTTATTAATCAATGTAATATTTGGATGTGTTTTCTAAAATACAGTTCATTGCAAAAAAATAAAATATTAAAATTATTAAGTAATTGTTTGTTTGTCTTCATTGCCTTTTTCTCATTTGTGTTCTGTCTTACCACTTTTTATTTTTATTTTTATTCAGTAATGCTTATATTCCGATAACTTGGTTCAATAGCAGGACATAATATTCCAGATTCATTTTTTATTTTTTCCTTCAATCTTTAGAATTTACATTCTGCAGATTTTCAAATCTATATTACTAATACTATAACTAAACAAAACTAAAACTTCTAACTAGTACTGGAATCCACCACTACAGTTATTTAAACCCATATCCTGCAATTGCTACTGGTACCCAGTAGCAAAAGTTATAATATTGATTAATTCATATACAATTTAATATCCAATTCTTCATATCAATAAGACAGATATGATCATGCTGGTTTTTTTAATTGGAAAATCCTCATGTTCAGCATTTGTTCTCTGCAGAGCTCATGCAATGGGATAGCCAACTTGGGTAGTTAATATTCTACACATGATTATATGGGTGGAAATACTGAGGGGGCCAAAAAAATGTATACACACGTTCACAGCAGACATCTATTTAGTATATTTCACAGATGGACCTAGAAGCAACAGAAAGATGTAGTGTGATGATCTGTAAACAGATGGGACTCGCGTACATTGTGATAGCATTGCTATGTGACAGGTAAATGAACAATGAACAAATAAAGGCAATAATATTATAAATCAACAATGAACAATTGAAGTCAAAATTATTATATGATGTTCTGTAATACATGTGCATCACATTACATTATGCTAGCATTGCTATAACAAAATGGAGCCAAGATTATGGGGTTGAATAACACAAAAGCAATTTTGAAGTGGTAGTGGAAAACTAATTCCTTTTGAAGGAACAGTAACTGTACATGATATGAACATCCGCCTTACTCTCGATTCATACACTTTATGAAAATGAGGAATTTAACTTCTAACAGAATGGTGCACCATCATATTACCACTAAGGTGTATATGTATAACTTGATGACAATCTTCCAAGGCACTGGATAGGACGAAGAGTTCAGATTGAGTTTCAACCCCGTTCTGTGGATATAACTCAATTGGACTTGTACCTATGGGGAACTCTTGTGGATGCAGTATTCCATAGAAAACCAGCTTCCTGGCAACACTTCAGGAAGAAATTGAAAGGGCATGTGCTGCAATCGCTGAGGACACTTTAGCAAAGTTGCTCAATTAATAGTTCAATGTACTCAGAAATGTATCGATGCCGATGGTGGACATTTTGAGCAGCAGTTGTAACAGTAAAAGTATAAGATAATTAGTGCTCATCACTGTTAGTGTAAGTGCAGTTTTCATATAATAACACAGTTTTTTTCTTTGCTTGAAGTGTGTATACATTTTTTTGGCACCCTCTGTATTAATGCATTGGTATAGCGTTACGGGCTGCTGTATTAAAATATAATCAAGTATGTTACATTTAATAAAAATTCACTAACAACATGCAATTCAGTAATATGATTTTTAAGGAAAGTGTGATTATTACAAGGTACAGAGTGTTGTTCTTGTTTTGCATCCACAGTTAAATGCAAGTCATGTTGGGCCCTCCTTCCAACAGTGTTGGCTATCAATGAACAATAACCCTCATATTTCCTTTCACACAACTTTGATCAATAATAATAAACACAAAATATTAGTTTTATTTCATAATCAGTGCAAGTTTGTACTATAGTTGAAAGTGATTTTCACTTTTCTAACAGCTTTTTTGAAATTTACATTCACTTGCAGCAGATATGTTTCCATAATTCCTTCCATTTTTGCCATGATATGAACTTTAAGTTGCTTTATAGCAGCAGTTCTCAAACTCTGGTATTTAACATTTCCCAGGTGTCCACAAAACTTTAGTAAACTGAACCATATTGATTCTGTACTCTATAGATACACAAAATGAGTTATAAAATACAAAATTATGATGGGTATTTATTCAGGTAAAATAGATCAGACTTAAATTAAAGACTTTAATCATTTCGGAGTGAGCTTTAAAATAGATAATTTGAAAATTTAGACCATGCAGAACATTTATATATACTGCCATATTTTTCCCTGGCAACAGCACCCTTCTTTTAGTAGCAACTCCATAGTCTCACAAAGAAGGTTATGAGCATATTCATGCTTTTCATAACACATTTTTTTTAAAGATCATTCTCTGTACCTTTTTATTTGAAAAAAAAATGTTAAGAAATAATTTATGTAAAATAGAACAACAATTCTAAATGCAAGTTTCTCCCATTAAGCAGTATGTTATGCATTTTATATCTTTTGACCAATAATTTTGGAAAGCCAGTGACGACAAACTTCAGAAAATAAATAGGATGAAAATTTATGGATTTTAACCTTTTGATTTGAATCTTAGGGGTCGACAACAGCAAGAGATATTTAAACAAGGTCTATATGAGAACCACTGCTACATTATATAGGAGTTCCTCCTGTACATTAATTTTCCTCCATTCTAGTGGTAATGTTTCAATAAAATACACTAGAGAATTTTTTTTCACCAGCACACCATAATTATTAATACCAGCATACCAGTTAGTCTGTATAATAACACAAAGACTTAAGATAAACACATCTCTTAACAGTAAACTGAATTATAATAAAATAAAGACAGAAGTAATGGTAGCTCCCTTTAAAGCGAAATGCTACTGACTATTCACTTCAGCTATCAGCATGGGAAGCATCTGTTATTAAGACAAGGGACTGGTATGAACATAACCCAATGCATGCTGGGCCTAGGTGCCAAAGCAGTACCAAAATAACCCAATATCTTAATTATTATTATTATTATTATTGTTGTTGTTGTTATTGTTATAAGTGTTAAAAATGAATAGCGTGATAGTAAGATGCAGGCACAAGATTAGGTGATAGACATTACTCAAATTTATTCCAATTGCAACATGAGATGAATGCTACTTAAGACTCCAAATAACATAATAAAGTAATTGATTAAATGCTATATTTCCAGAGGTTGATGGGTAGAACAGGATTTAGTACAATAAATTTATGGCAGCAAGGATTCAGATTAGAAGAAGAAGGATTCAGAATTATAGAGGGAATGTGGACATATTTGGAGACAGGAACTTTTGAGGCCTAATCAAAGATATGTGAAATTTATAACACTGGACCTTAGTAGTGATAAGTTGGTATTTAAGCCAAGTATGTCTCTGATTTGTCAATCAAAATTTTCAGTTCCACTCAATTAGTGTGGAAATCTATTTATTATTTATTACGAAGTAATGTCAAAGTTATGGTCAATGTTGTTTTGGTAATAATTTGCTTCTAGGAAGATTAGGAGCTAACTAATATTACAGTGTGGCGCAATTTTGATGATGTAACCTATGATATGGTAATGGGGTGTTTAATGCAATTTGTTGACCTCCCGCACATCAGCATAAAAATTGTATTGAGCTTCCCCATTGGAAGAGAAGCCTTCGTTTCTTCCCAAAATCTGTTTCCTGAATAAATTGCAGTATTTTGGTTCCAGTATAAGCGTCCGTTCTTAGATCTTCCCTCGTTATGGAAATATTCAATTTCTTTCTTCCCTGAAATGGGCACTCAAATAGGATGTGTGAAGCAGTCTGCTCATTCTGTTCACACAGTCTACAAATGGATTCATATGGAGTCCCACTCTTCGTAAATGTTTCCTGAAGAGACCGTGTTCAATAACTAGCGCAATTACTTCCCATATTCCACTTCTGTACAATTTAAGGAGGGTAAAGGGTAAAATGTTACTTGGGCCTACGAGGGTAGGTCCGCAAGTTTTCGGCCTCGCCATTAAGGATTATCGCCTGCACAAAAGCCATATCAGGCGTCATACGTTGTCTGTTAAGTGCAGCTGTAACTTCCACTCTGCTGTGTTCAGCTATTCAGAATAGTTGCATAAAGAAAACTATATTAAGAAGATTGTGACATGCTCAAATTGGAGTTTCGCGGTGTTGTTAAGTTCTTCACAAAAGAAGGACATGCTAAAAGTGAAATTAAGCAGTGATGTACGGTGTATATGGGGAAGTATCCTTCTCATATTTTAGTCGTAAAGCAATGGGGCAAACTTTTTGAATGAGTCGAGAAAGCTTTGAAGCCGACTGCAGATCGTTTCCTGGAGATGCTCATTCCTGAAAACATCGCTTTCGTGGAAGGAGAGTTTATGGAAGACCGGCGGCTCAAAGTTACAGAAATAGCAGCAAGGTTGGGCCTTTCTAAAATAACAGTCCTTCGAATTATTCATGAACATTTAAACAAGAATAAGTTTAGTGCTAGATGGGTGCCTAGACTTCTTTCATCAGTCGAAAAACAACCACGATTCATCTGTGTTAGGCTTTTGGAGATCTGTCGTAGTAACGAGAGATAAGTTCTGCAAACCATTGTTACAGGAGTTGAAACTATGATTCTCTACTACGTTTCCTTGTCCAAAAGAGAATCCATAGAGTGGAGTAAACCTGGCGAAACACCGCCTATAAAGGCCAAGGTCACTCAGTGAACCAAGAAGATCATGACCACACTCTTTTGGCGCTGTGGAGGAATACTCTTCATTGACTTCAAGGAGAGGAACACCACAGTAAATGCGGAGTACTATGCTGGCCAAATGCACAGACTACGTGCTTCCATTAAAGAGAGCAGACGAGGAAGGCTGATTGGTGGTATGCGCTTTCTTCACGATAACGCGCCTGTGCACACACCTCTTGTTTCAAAGGAAGCTGTGAAGAAATGTGGCTACAAGGAGATCGACCATCCACCCTACAGCTCAGATCTAGATCCCAGTGACTATTTCTTATTCTCAAAACTCAAGAAGGACCTTCGAGGAAGGAAATAGAAGTGTGACGAAGAAGTAATGGATTAAGCTTATGCTCATTTTGCAGAGAAGATTTCTGACTATTTTGGGTGGGGGGGGGGATTAAACTGTTCATTCAAATTTTTGAGACACTTATTGCAATAAAATGTAACTATATTGAAAAGTGAGAAATAGGTTTTGCTTTTATCATACCTAGAAAAACGTTAGGCTTGAAACTTTTGGACATACCCTCTAGGACCAATTTCCCATCTCGTCTTTGTCCAGGATAGGTATGGCACCTAATCTGGTGTTTTTCTTTTATCCATGTCTTTGCCGCAGTTTAAGCAGGACGTCTACAGATTCCAACCACTGATACAGAACCAACATAGGATGTTTCAGTACTCTCTTTGACCAGCTGATCTTCTTCATTTGCTTAAACATCCTGATGTCCCGGTACTCCCTGCAGTTCAAGCGCTTTTGCGAGATGCCAGGGCAATCATGACATTTAAGCATTCCCATGCCAGTTTAGATTTAACCTGGTTGGAGGAAAGTGCTTTAAACTAACTACTTGGGCTATCTGCGAGGATGACAATTCGATACCATAGTAGCCTTTCTCGAGTCCTCTAAAAGCACAGCTCTGGATAGCAAATAACTCCGCCTGAAAAACTATGCAATATTTCCCAAGGTTTATACAGATGTTTGTGTTTGGAGATAGGTCATCTATACATATATTCGATTTTATTGCTATACGGGAATCGCCGATAAACTATAAAGTTGTTCATGTTCCTTTCCACGCGTAATTTCTTCCTTCCAGTCCTCGAGATTCGAGAGTTATCTTAAATGGAAGGAGAGAGAGGTACTGAGTATTCATTATATCCAGACCTCAGGCTCAGTACTGATATGTCCAGTAAACTTAGAATGGAGGTGTATCCAGTTGTTGCACAGCTGCCTCTTCAATTCTCTGTTCGCACCAAGTGGTATGCAGTAAGCCTAGCCTCCGCATATAAATAGGTGTCCATGAGAGGAAGACACAACAGAGTTACCAGTGCATTGGTTGGAGTACTTAAGAAAGCCCCTGTTACAATAGATACGCTAATCTCTGTAGCTTTGTAAACTTACCCCTACAATGGTTGTAATGTTTTCCGCCACCAAATAATGACACCTGACTATTGCAAAATATGGCTAATGACTAATATGTAACTTTGCGCTAATGGTAGTTCCGATAGTGCGTTCGATGTTTAAATGAAGCTACCTGGCTCTACGAAGAGTATTGTAAATATGATTCTTCCAGGTCAGTTTCTTATCCAGTACAAGGCTAGAATTTAAGCGACTGATAATATTCCAGTATTGTGCTGCCAACTTTAAGATAACCTAGATATTTAAGATCTTCCTGTTAGTAAAAGGGACAGCAACTGTTTTTCTAGAATTCACAGAAAGAGCCACCTACGTCCACAGCTGTGAATTTTATCAGCCCACAATTCATCATGTCTGAGTTGGATTGGAATATTTCCTAAAAATAATCAATGCTATGTTATCCGCATAGTCTTGTGTATAATATCCCTCCTGGGTCATATCTTGGAGTAGAGTCCACCACGAGACACCGAAGAAGGGGAGAAAGAGCCTCCCCTATGGGCAGTCCCTCATATTGACGTTTCCTTTTAATTCCCCAAGAAAGCTAGCAGTAATTTTTCTGCTCCTGAACATGGAGTTTATCCATCTGCAAAGGGTGTTATTGACTGAACAGCCAGAACCATAGATTTCACCCTCTATGGTGAAAGCACCCTCTTTGTCTAGGAAGGCTCCTAGTGCTATATAATGTAAGCTAATTCATTTAAGTAATAATGGTGTAGGCTTAACAGATACAAAGCCGGTTCGAATCCACGTATTCCCGCTTTTTCCAAGCAGTTTAAATAGTTTTAGTTCATTATTTTTAGGCCTGCTGATAATCGTTTGTTTATCCACCACATTTCCTACAAAAAGATATACTGGTAATGAATTATATAAAAAGTTTTGCTTTTCCAGTGACGACGTTTTATACAACAAACAAGACCATGGAATCCTATCGTCTTACATGGTAATAAATTATCTGTATAAGGGTGAAGGCTATACATAATTGTAAAACTGCGCATGCTCAAGAATGTGTAGCATATGCATATGATGAAGGCTGACGGAACTACTGCTCTTAGTGTTAATTGTGGAAAAACCGTACGTATAAAAAGATAGCAAATTTGCAATCGCGAGCTCTTGTGCGAGAGATTTGTAGGAAGAGAAAGAGCGGTGGTTCAAACATACCGAAACTGTCGATCCTTAGTTCACTAAATTTAGATTTACCAGCACGATGCAGGTGGCGGACCGACCCGCTGCGGAAAATCTACTTTCGTAAGGAATCTGATTCGGTACGCCGATAGGGTCTTCGATCGCCACCTTAAAAGGGCGTTATGGTATCACCCTCCGGAATATTCGCTTAACGTGAGTCGCGCATTCATCAATTGCAATTTCAATGCGGATTTCGATTCTGTGAGGAGCGGCAATCTGGCCGTGCTCGACGACACAATGTACGAACGTTTCCGATCTTTCACCAAAGAATCTTATCACAAGGATTTCGGAGTGAATTACGTGTTGTAAAACATTTCCCTAAGGGAAAAACTTCAAACGATGTCTCTCAATTCCAATTACATCGTCATGTTTAAAAATAATCGCGAAAAGATGCAGGCGAATAAGTTGTGTCAGCATTACAACAGCAAAACACTAAATTTTTACTCGAGGCTTTCGATAAAGCCACGAAAGGTCCCCACAGCTACCTCGTTTTAGAATGCACTCAAAACACTCCGGATGATAATCGGCACAGGACGGATGTGCTATCCGACGAGACGATGTACTGCTTCAGGCCAAAATGAGATAAATAGGCCTGAAATAAAGATCGCTCAATTGTTTTTTTCGCCGACGATGAAACGGAAAGATCGTGCCGAAGCTGACTGCCTATTTCTTTTGATAATTTCGCTAATAATCGACGATGAACAAAACGAACATTCCAAAGCTGACTCCCAGAGTCTTTAAAAAGGTTTTGCAAACAATCCTCGCCGACGATAGGTAGTGCGATAACCTGGTCGTGTTAGGTAAAGCAAAACACAAATTATGTCTCCAGTTGTTGAAAGGTGCAAATTCGAATTGATAAAGGTCATTTCTGAATGCATTTTAAACGTTAGCAGCGGTAAAGTACCCATTTCGTCAAAGTGTGCAAAATACTTAAAGAGACATAGAACGTCGTGGAGGAGATTAGTCAATAATAGAACCTCTTTGAAGAAGAAAGCCATTGCGATGCGAAAAGAACAATTCGAACAATACCGAGCCTGCGCTTAACTATAGCGGCATCTCGACGCCGGTAGAGGCACAGGCGTCGGCAAAAAAGAAAAAAAGGTTGTACCGGCCGCGTATATGATTCGCAATCTATAGCTATCGCATTCAGCAGGCAATTAGGTTTTGCACCCAGTAACGATGTTACGACTTTACACGTACCTTATGAATTCTTATGCTGCGTTTTGGTACTAACTATTTGCCTTTGCAATCCGGTGCAACCATAGATAACCATAGATAGCTACACGTTGGTTCAGGTCGCCGAAAGCACGATGGTAGAATTAGACGTCGATTACATACACTTGGCCAAGGAAAAATCGCTTTTCTCCTTAAATTGGGTGCCCTTATTATCTCACAATTTTCAAATTGTACTCATAGATTTAAGAACGGGTACGGGCCAAATATTACCATTTGTGGATAGATTTTCTTCCGCCATGGTTCTCGCATTTACACCAAAGAATAAACCATCGCGATCTAGTTAATCACTTGCTCTACCAGACCGGAAGAGGGGGAGCTGCAGGTGAACGCGATTTCGCTTTATACAAAGGCAAACGTTTTGAGAGAGTCGCGGACTCTTTGGAGATCTCGGAGGATTGTGGAGATTCTTGTCACCGGTGTCAAAACTGTAGGTAAAAAGTCTTTAAACGTAGGCGCTAACGTGTTATCGGACGTCATATCACAAAAACCATTCAGTGCTCTCTCGGAGAAAGGTTAAAGGAATGGGGCACGAACTTAAAACGAAAGAGGACCGAAGCGGTTGACTCCATGCTCCGTTCAGGAATAAAAATGCGCTGGAGGAGAAAATCGGTTCAGTCTAAACCGAAGTGCTCTAAGGGCAATAAGAAGAGAAGGAACAGGAGGGCAGATATCGTTTCATAATGTCTAACGAACACGTAAATTCTGCTCTTAATATCTTCGACGATCTTGCAGTGCAGACGGGCTTAGATTATTACAAGTAGTAGTTCTCGACGCCAAAACGCGATAACGTAAAATCCTCCAATCATCTTTCACTATACAGAAAAATGCCAACACTTATTTGGACCTTTCTTGCGTTATTTTACATCTACGTTGTAAAATCGTTGGCGAGGATGGAAAAAATCTAGAGGACGGAAACGAAATCGCTCTGGTTAATAATTCGTTAACTTCGCTATTCCAACAGATGGAAGTGAAATTAACTAACGTCACTGTGACCCACCCTCAACCAGGCTATCCGTACAAGACGTATCTGGAAACTTTACTAACTTACTCTAGCGATGCCATGAACACGGGTCTGCAAGCGTCGCTATGGAAATTGGACGAAGCCGATAATAGGGATGATTTCGATTATTCCGCAGCAAAATGTTTCTCAATCACCAAGAGTAGCAAATAATTGAGCTAATGGGCTGTCTATAGGGCGCCTTGTTCCACCAAGATAAATATCTTTTGAACAACGTCTCCGTAACGGTAAATCTTACGCCATCAAGTCAGGCACAACTGCAAAATTTCATCTAAAGCACATCTACCCTTCTCCCAGGATCTTGTTGTTCCACCAGGAAGCCTTATCAAAAGTTAGTGCAAAATATCGCCTCATCGACGTCGATCTACTGGCCTTTAACATTCCTAAAGACACTCAGAGCAAGACATTTAACGATATTCTTGTAGGCAAGGTGCTTCTAAGAATAAAGATAGCTTTTGTAACGGATAAAGCGTATAGCGGTGATTACGAAAAAAGAATTCATACAATCTTCGACATTTTGACATTAACTTCACTCAGATGTAAGTGAACGGACAAGCTGTCCCCTCACTCCCGCTAACGCTTGACTTTGTAAGTCATCACTTTTTGCAGTGCATTCAAACACTGCAAGAAGGTCTGGGAAACACTTCGAAAAACACGGACATTCGATATCGAGAGAAACTTACGCAAATGGCTACAACGTGTTGGTTTAATATTTAACGGCAGACATGAACGCTAACGAAACATACGTTTCTGGCCTGCATCACGGTACCGTTTCAATAAGCGTAGCTTTCAAAAGAGCACTCTCAAAACCCATATGCATGCTCGTTTGTTCGGAATGCCACCTCACTCTGGAAATAGACTCAAATAGATCCGGGTTCGTATCATGAACACTAAACAAATACTGAAATGTGTGACGACAAATCCTTTCACTCGACGGCACTTCATAGGCTGTTTTGCTTGCGATCATATTCCGCATCGCATTTCGCCAATCCGATTTCCAGTTGCCAACAGATACTAGACCCGATATAGACTGGATAGGCATCTTCGTGTCTAAGTAGGGCGTCGGAGAATATGTTGATAGCTTCGGCACGCCTCCTCTCTAACCTTACTCCTTAAACTTCCTGCAAATTCATTGCGGAAGGCGATGGAGTGATATTTGACGAAGATTACAAAGTTCCGACAGATCTACCTGTGGGCATTAAGTAATTTCTTACATCCTGCATCGTTGCTGCAATTGACGGAAGGAAACCTTTTATTCAACATATAAGATAACAGATTTTAAACGCACGATGAACTAATCGTCAGAGATGTCTGGTGCCGCAACAAACCATTAAAGGTCTTTAAAAGGTGAGTAATGCTGATTTTATAATCATTCGCTCATAGTTCTAGCTTCGAGCACATAAACATGTCAACGGAAGCGGGTTTGTGCACGATCAAAAATATACAGTTCAAGAACTAGCATATGTGGTTCGTGTCGCGAAGTACAAACCTGGTTCTTTAAGCCTCCTCGAGATCATCGTGCACCGTTAGTGAAATCGATCGACGACGAAACAGTATTCAGCGTAGACGGTATAAGATGGGAGTACGGTGACGTAAACTATGATCTATTAGTTCCTATCTTAAAACGTTCCATCAATCTGTGTACGGTGATTTTCACCAAAGGGGAAGAAAGGGCTAAATTTCTCGGAGCTCGTCGATCGCAGGGTGGTGATCGTCGAAGAACTCGGATTCTCGAACGAATCCCTCGTCTCGTTTGACACTCGATCGTGCCTCCATCCTTGCCACAGGTTGGGATTCCTCGTTTGCTCTAAAAGAAGTGCCGAAAACGTATCCAGGTAGTATGCTCACCTCACAGATAAACGCAATGCTTACCCGTGTAACTCTACGTCTAACGAATCTCACCTACCACCCGACCTGACACACGACGTCACAAACATAACTAATGACGCAAATAATTTGTTTTAGATTGCTCATATATAAAAAGGTGCCCGCTAACGCAACGGCATCATCAAGATGACGTCGCGCGTTAGGTGAGTAATGAGATCGAGCTGTGCGTAAAGTTATTTCTCTTTATCCTGCGAATGCAAAAGCTTAGTTTACATTTAACTCTCTGTTCCAGAACAATGGAAATGGAAGTGATGGAAATCAAGCAGATCAAGTCACGTCCACCGTTCGGCATAAGTTGCAAAACGTGCCACCTGGATTTATCCGGAAAAAAATCTATTTGTGCATTTTCTCCTAATCCCCCATACGAACTGTGCATCGTCATCGATAAACACGGTGAAAATCGACCCATTTGCCTAAACAACTTAAATGACTGGAAAAATGTGATAACGTGCATAGGCCAAGTAGACGTTTAATCAAAAATAGACAACGCGAAGTGGGACGTAAAACTAAATTACGAATTGAAAATAGACGTTAAACATGTTTTGGCACTCCAAATATTATCTTCAAACAGTGCGAGTGTAGCAATTCGGTCAGCTTGTCTCTCGTATAAGAAGAGTACGAAACTTTGATTAAAGTATATCCTTTCTTCTACGATATCTTTTACCATAGAAGCAAAGAGAACAAGGCAGTGGCCAACTTCATTGTCGCTTACGTCAGGTCCCTAAATGACACAATGGAAAATACCGAACACATGATATATTCGGCTTTCACGAGATACATAACTTGCGCCACACCTATGGACTTTTACGAACTTGTTATTCTCACGCAGGAGCCATTAATTAATACTTTGAATAAATAACTTTTGCACTATATCACCACCGCTGCTATTGTAAGATATCTGAAAGACATGACCTATTTGGCTTTGGAAGACGCACCACAACCAATGGACTCCCGCATAACCGGTTTGGTGGGGGTAACATCGTGTTTACCTCGTGTATAAAGTCTCGGATCTCGCCAGCACACTCTCGTACAAGATGATAGCAAACGCGGAAGCCAACATTTACGAGTGCGAATCAGTTCGCTGAGTATTGGAAAAGTTCAACGAGCTTGGCGGAGGTTCGATTACCAACAATTTAAAGATAAGCGAAATGGAAATAGGCATAGGTTATCCTATAAGAAATTCGAACTTTATTAGCAAAGTTCGGCATAAAGATCGACGGTGAGCACCTATTTCTTCCGTCAAGATTCGACGATTAAAATGCTCAAACCTTAAACTGCTTTAATAACCATAGGTTTTCCCAATAGACAAATTTGAAGAAGCCCTGCAAAAAGGTCACAGGAGGCATCTTTTTGTTTCAGAGCGCTGATCTACCATGTACTTCTGCTGCCTTCATACAAGGTACAAACACGGATTGAACTCGTATCTCTACAGCAGGCGTGCTACGGATTCTTTTCAGCGTGCGCATGAATCGTCGTGGACGCATTAGATCGCAGTACAAGTTGGTGATTTCTCCGAAGAGGTTGAGAGGGATACGTCGCCCTGCCATTACGTCGCATCTCCTTTCGGAAGTCTTTGAAGTGGGGAACGGCATGTGCACCAAGCTGGTGTTTTCCCCCAACGGGCCGCTATAGTATCTCCGTATAATATCCACAGAGATCGTTTCCGGCGGACCGAAATTGGTTTGCGTGATTCTCAATATCGGAAACTACAAAACAACATTAGCAATGCGCATCCTCTTCAAGAGCTTCCTGGTGGGGGATAAAAAGGCCAGAATAACATTTGCATTATTCGACGGAGATGCTATGACGCCCGTATTGGATCAAGTCTTCCATCAGAAGGGATGCATCAGCATCTTGAGAAGTGCGACCGACGGAGATCTACATACAACAATCCTAATGGTGCCCAGAGCCGACAACAGCAACAGCAACTCGAAGATCTCATACAAATGCAGAACTTCGAGCTTAAGTGACGACTTGGGTTCTCTACTTCCAAATTCCGAAATCTACTTCTCTGACAACAACGGCGACGAAACCCGACAGCCATAATCCGATGAAAACAACAAAGACTCGCCACATCAGCCATCCGTCGAGACCAGCAACAGCAAAAATTCGAGAGTAAAAGAGTATTTAACTAACTTTTCGATAATTTTAAATGAGAAAATTGTAATTGTATTTATGAAAATTCAGAGACAGCATCGACCAAATAAGCATCTTAACTTCTTAATAGATTTGTATTGTATTAACATATATTATATTGTATTAGGGATCCTGGCCGGTTTGATGGGACACGGTCTAATTTAGAGTACCAAGTTAGCCGCTTCATGCCCTCGCGCGACTTCGTGGCTCAAATGAACTCCGAATAGGATTTCAGGCCCTTTCTGCACTATCTGCAGGAGAAGCATGTGGCTTTTCACATAACCCGCTTGTACGAAACTAGGAGCTTTGGAGCTGTCATCAAAAGGCAGTAACTAGATGGCGCCGAAGAAGCGCTTAAGCACGAACTCGAAGCCTCTCAGATTACTGTCATACGAGTTACCCAACGCAGGTTTTATAACAAGGAGCTCTTTCCCCTGCCGGTCTACCTAGTGGAAGTGGTGGAAAAAATGGAATTAGGGTCAATTGAAGACCTGGACAGACTTAGGGCGCTACACAACGTCCTCCACTTCCGCATCACTATAGACGACTATCGCCGTTCACCTGTACTGAGCAGTGCAACAGGTGCCAGCAGCTTCGACAAAGTGTCAAGAAATGCAGGGCAAGCACAATAGTTTTCTCCAGATGCACAGGTGCTCATGATTTTCGGGTTTGCGAGGTTCCAGATCAGCTTCAAAAGTTTGCCATTTGTCGCGGCCATGCCGGTACTCACGTGCCCTGAGTACCGGCGCCAGGCCACACTCCTTCGCGGTTCATCTGCTTAAGGCAACAAACCCATGACCAAGTCAGGACAGCCGGACCTCATTCTCAACATCGTGACATACCCAGAAATCCAGTCGAAATTGGAGCCGGATTGAACCTCCTGGCAGCGGGCTATGGCAAACCAGGGACCCTGGCACCGATTCCTCTCCTAGGCAGCAAATTCCCCATGACCAGGGTATGAGCTTTGGGCTCAACGCCTAAACACATGACCCTACGGGTCCTCCTGCGCAAACAAGAATAGGTAATCATGCCTGGATATACAGACAGCCCCAAACAGGCCCCAAGAAATGTACCAATCACATCCAGCACACTCCGGCGGAACCTACGGCAGGAGGGTGGCAAATGTAATATTATCAACCTTGTACATAGAATTGAGAATCTACTATTATCCATAAAATAAAGAAAACTCCTAAACCCACACTCCCACAATCCACCAAAAGTTGAAATGTTGACAGGAGCTGCTCCTCTTGGCCAAACAGTTGACTATGTAATGAGTTTCCTACATAACATAAAGGTGGAACAAATTATAAAAAAGCTGTAGTAACGTATAATGTAAAATCTGAAATTTGTAACAGCTGCAGGTAAAGGAAATCAATAAATTAAATCAATCAATCAGGGGTAGCCTTTGTCACTGTCCCCAATTCGGAACCATATATAAGGTGGGTGCTGCCATTAGCCTTAATTAAAAATTAATTTGTCTCTCTTCTGGTTCTTATAATTGTACCACAATTGGTTTGAATTTTATTAAATTTCATCTCAATATCTTTGTCAAATTTAAAAATAATATCACATTCTACTCTCATTATACATACTCTGATTATAAAATGATTAATTAATGATATGTGTAATCCTTACAGGGTTTCACTTGCATTTCCAAAATTCACCTTTAACCCTTTAACCTTGATGATGGTTCCAGAATTCATCTTATCCAATATTGGGGTCCAACATGCATTTTATCTATTTTAGAATATAAATAACATGTAATAATTCTAATACATTCAATAGGTTCAATAGGTGTATGAACAAATATAAGTATTGAAATCAAATAACAATAAATATGTAAATCATATTGGAAACAAACAGGTCGGTCCTGGTGGTGTAGTGGTTACCATACTCGCCTCCTATACCCAAGATCACGGGTTCGAACCCGGCCAGGACCGATGGATTTTTCATACGTAAAAGTCCTAAGTATAGCTTCCTTCGGAAGGGAAGTAAAGCCGTGGGTCCCATGTCGTACATTTGCGGCACGGAAAAGAACCTCAAGCCTGAAAGAGAGGCCTCTGAGCAAAATTTGTCGGCTGAGTTGAATGGGACGCTGATGACCTGATATTTTAAAGAGCGTCCATAAATAAATCAATCAAAAAAAAAACAAAAAAGAAACAAACAAACGGGAACAACTTATTCTTTCTCCTGAAAATTTTGCTAAGATGGATATGGCAGGTTTTGGAAACATGTGCCTCAATTTGTATTAATGAGTTTCAATATTGCATCGGATTCTCCATTATAATGAATTCTCAATAGTACGTAATTAAATAATAAAATTGTGTGAGTATTTCTGTATTTCCTTCAACTTGAGACACTGGAGGTTTTCATGATGTGCAAATATCAGCAAAGTGTGTTGTAAGAAGTAAGGAAGGCAACAATCTGCTGCATTCATATTTGACTTGAGACACAATAATTATTATTATTATTATTATTATTATTATTATTATTATTATTATTATTATTTCCTTTAATTCCTAACTGAAACACAGGACCAAAATAAATTTAAGCCATCAGCGTCTATTTCTTGACAGGACTTTAATCTCTTTCCAAGTATTGTTCATTGCTTATAATTCCAGTTCAATTGTTCTTCTCCAATTTAACCTCAGTCTTCCAGTTCTCCTTCGACCTTGTGCATTCCACTCTATCACATGTTGGTTGTATTTTCAGATTTTTTCCTCAGTCCAATCCATGTCTACTTCCATTTTCTTATTTCAAGGTCATTGATTTGTGATCTTCCAAAGTTTGGCCTTGATGAAAGTTTTTAATATGTATATATAGTTAACAAGTAGCTGCAATTTTTAGTTTATTTGTTGCATTGTTTTCCATGCTTCACTACCATACAGAACACAAATAATATGTTTTATTTAAAAATTCTCATTTTTGTGTTTCTCTGAATATTTTGTGAATTTCATAATATTCTTAATTGTAGGAAAGTTCCCTTTGCTGTATTTATTTTATTTTGCATATCTTGTTCTACCCCTCCATTTTGGGGTACTTGCATCTCAAATAATTGAAGAATTCAACTCTTTCTATCTTCTGGTCATCTATGATTAATTTATTAATATATTTTTACTTTAATCTCATTTTTTGTTTTTCTTTTTATCATTAATTTTCATTCTAATATCCTGAGCTTTCACTTTTTTAAGATCAGCAATTTCATTTCTATTTCTTTGAAACTTTGTGTCACTATACACAGATGATCAGCAAAATTTTCCAGTTTATCAAATAGGCCCCAGTGTATATCTCTGTTCCTATTCACAGCTTTCTTCTAATATCTACATTTCTAAAACCATTAAAAAGTGTATTGATGAAAGTACACATACTTATTTAACCCCACTATTTATGTAGAAGGAGTCTTAATAGTTTACCATTAAGTGGCACTTGATATGGTACATTTTTATACATTTCTTGCATAAACCTCATAATTTTTTCAGGAATTTTAGTGTTACTTATAGCCTCCCATATTTTGTTATGAGTTATCAAATTAAAGGCCTTTTCATGGTCAACAAAGACCAACAATAATGGAATTTGGTATTCATAAAACTGTCCTGAAATTATTCTTATTATATTCACTTGATCTACATATGATTGCCCCTTTGTTCCCTTTTCAGTCTGTTATCAATTGGTTCTTTATTTCTATTAAGAAATATTCTAAATAGAATTTTATTTAAAAATAAAAGTAGAATCATTCCTATCCAATTTTGTCCGAGGTTTCCTTTCTTTAGTATTTTAATTAGGATTCCTCAAATGGTAATGTCTCTGATCCCCATACATCTTTCAGAAATGGGTATATCTGCTGTAAATTCTGGATCAACTTGTAAATGCTTCTGGAATAATGTTATCTATACTTCGGGGCTTTCATGTTTGTTATTTCTTTAATTTTATTATTCTAGCTTTTGTAGGTGTATGAGCTGGTATAGTTGCAGAAATACTTGCATTTTGTTGAATATTATGAACCTCTTCCACCACAGGTTCTCTATTATTTGATAATTTTTTTAAATATTCTTTCCATCTTTTTATTTGTTTATCTTCATTTGCAAGTAGATGCCTCTTTTTAATCATTAACTGGTTTACTTAATTTTTTTTCTCATATGAGTTTTGTAATAAAATATAATTCTTTCTTATTTATTTCACTAGCAGCTTCTTTTGCCCCATTTGATAACTGATTAATAAATTCCCTTTTATCTTGTCTTAATTTTTTTCTTACCTCTTTTTTTTAATAAAGTATTAAGTAGTTGTATTTATCCCTTAATTTCTTGTTCCACTGCAATTTATTTTCATTTTTTCATTTATCCTTTTGATAGTAGCATTCCGTGATTCTTCTAAAATCCAGTCTTTTTATATGCTTCTTAATATTCTAGTATATTATCACAGGTTTCATGAATTGCTTGTTTGATTTTTTCATATTTCTTATTTATATTTGTTGTTTCTATACTTTCTAGATTTTGGAATCAGTTCCTTAAGATTATCTTAAAAGATTCTATTATATCTCTAATGTTTAGATTTTGGATATCATATTGTCTTCTATTATTATAGATGTGTATATTAATTATTGCTATTTAAAGTTTTATCTCTGCTAAGATTAAGTAGTTGTCACTTCCTACATCTGCATCCATTCTATTTTGAACATCACATAGGGAACTTTGCCATGTTTTCTAATTACAAAATGGTCAATTTTGTCTCAGTATTATTATCAGGAGATATCCAGGTAATTTTATGATATGTTTTATGAGGAAATACAGAACCTCCTATCACTAAGTTATAGTTATGGCATATTTCAATTAAACATTCTTTAATGTCATTTAAATTTTATAATGCACGTTTTCCCATAATTTTCTGAATGACTTTATTATATTATTACCAATTTGTGCCTTCATATCTCCCATTAATATTATAATGCCCGTTTTCCTCATTCCTCTCATTGTTTGTTTAATTGACCATAAAAATTGTTATTTTTAATTTCTGGTGACAGTTCTGTATGGTATAACATTATGTACTAATTTTGGTTTAATTCTTGATTTATATCTTTCTTTAATAATTCTACTGGAAAGTAATTTCCATTATAATAAACTTAATAAAGTTTCTTTTTGTTTAGACATCAATATCCTTCTTTATGCTTAATTTATGTCCCAGAATATATGAATGTTTCATTATTTCGAATTATTTCTTCTCCAAAACTTATTCTATGGATTTCACTGATTCCAAGTATTTCCTTTTCATATCATTCCATTTTTGTAATTACCTCTCTCCTTCTTCCTGTATACCATAAGGTTTATACAAAAATCAATTCTAGTTCCTTTTTTAATAGCAAAGGTGGTCATCTTATTCTCCAGCCGGCTACTTATTTCAGTTTCAGTAACATCAAGTGGGGTTATTAGCCCTCACTTCCAACTCAGATATGCCCCTTGAGACAAGGTTGCCCAGCTATGCTTTCTGGCACCAGCTAGGTCAGAAACATTGCAATCGTCTCTCCCCGTACCCACCTTGTTCGGTCCCTGAGGGGTAGACACATTAAAATATCCTTAAACAAGGGGGTAGGTCCTGCAATAGGCTCTCAAGTTTACCTGGCCCTTGTCTGATTGGCCCACAGTACCAGATGTTGACTTTGGGTCCAGGAAGCATTCTTTGAAAAGATATGCTAAAAAGGGATTATGGTCCTATAAAACATTCTGTTGTACCTTTCTTGCAAGTTTACTTCCTAATTCATTTTTCTTATTTGTGAACCACACAGGGCCCTCATTCTTAAGTGAGTCCTAGTCTTTCTGTGTCTAATGTAACAAGCAAAACTTCATCTTACATGAAAGGAAGACTTCATTAAATACCCAATCATCTTAACTATAGCCTGAATTCTTAAAGCCTAAATAGTATGGAAGAGTGGCCACTATTCAGATGCATAAATGATCATCCTCCCAACATTCAGATGCAATATGCTCTAATCCTTGTCAATCTTGAGCATATAACTGCAAAGGTGGGAGTCGCCAAAGCATTTCCAAAGCACAGGGTAGAGAAGAGTGGACCACATCTGTATACTCATATTGGCCATTTTCTGTATATTATTAAGCTTGCTGATCAAGGTCCCCTGTCTTAGAACCTGGCCACCAACCAAGGAAGCTTCCACAACAGAGGACCTGAGAATGGATATGTACAACCAAAAAGCCTCTTTAGGCTTAAGGTCCCACTTAGTACCAATAGCCTTCCTGCAAGCTCAAAGCAATCTTTGAGACTTGACAACTGTATATTCAATATGCTTGCTCCACTTCAGCCTGTAATTCATGATAACTTATAAATACTTTGCCAAAATACAGCATTTAGATTTCTTCCAAAGAAATAAGATTCACAAAAAACCATTGAGCTTCTTTTTCCTGGTAAAAACGATGAGATTGAGCTTCTCAAAATAAACTGAGAGGTGTGCCTAATTAAACCATCTCTTAAGTGTATATACTGCACCTTGAAAAAAGTATACTGGCAAAGTTACCTATCACTACAAAGAATATGCCATCTCCTGATGCATAAACTTCTCCAGCATTGAGCCCTTTGAGCAGTTCATCTACCACACAGAACCAAATTGTTGGTGATAGCATAATCCCTTAAGGAAAGGCCTTGAACACAGTTGCCCTTAACTCAAGATTGTTGAGGGAAACCAGCGACTGACGCCTTCTAATTTGGAAATTATCCAATCAGCGAGTGTATAGCTCACTTCATTTTCCAATAACCATCGCTAATCAAGATTTTAGTTGTGTGACTAAAGGCTTCTTCAAACCATTTTGCTAATGTTGCCAAAACTAAAGAAATATGGTACATTTTTATAGCAGTATAATTTGGAACAAACACAATATTAATATTATATTTCATCATTCATTGTTACTGTTACAGATGCTCCATAAACCAACTTTAATTAAAGCTTACTATTGCTACAATGAGCTCAGCAATTTTAAGTGTTACAGAAAAATCCCTTTTAGTTTGTGGAACATTTCAGCTATACCATGTACCATTCTTGACTTTAAACAACAGAGTGAAGAACAAGAGAGCAATAATAATCAGCCTCATTCCTCAAGTTAACAAGATAGATTGCCCAACAATGCTGTCACCTGAAATTGGGAACGTCAGTCATTAACAGAATATTATATCTTGAAGAAAGGGGTCTGAGGTTAATATCACAACCTGAAAACAAGACTGCTTTCTAGTTTGCAGAATCTCTGAGCATTAAACATCTATGGGACTATAAACAGGAAACTGTGGTGTACATTGGATTTGTGTTTTTCTAAAACATAACAAACAGCAACGGCTTAGAGAATCTGAAAGTCTCTTTCTCTTGAAAGAGCTGAGAATCTATCCAAGGAAAAGGTGCACCCCTACTTCATGCTTTTAAAGCAAGTACTAACATACTACCAGCTTTTTGATAAGCCTTAATGTATTTATAATAAGGATTAAATGGGGTATCTTACACTCCCACAATGATTATATTCAAAGAAACCAGGTGTAATACCATCTACAATGATGTAAAATGTGGAGCAGTAAGGGAAATTATGAATCAGAATACATGAACAAAAAAAATATTTACTGTATGACTTCAAAATTTCAATAGATCCACGGCTGAAGGCATGATTCGCATAATACTTGACAATCATGAGAATCACATAAGTATGATAGCTCTAGAATATTAAACTTTAAGAAATTCTTATATTATCTCCTGATAGTTCCTATATTCTACAACCTGTGAACTGAATATTGTTCAAATCTCTAAAGACCGCATATCACAAAAAAGCAACAGAATGAATCCATAAAAATCCCATGGACCCCATCATCAAATAGAGGATATGTAATATATTTTTTAATGCTTGTAAAAACTGCATTAGTGGGAAGTGCAATAAAAGGTATTCATGTTATGAAGTTAAAAAGAAACCAGCAGTCAAAGAAATCTCCTTTGCTGTTTACTGAACTGAACTAATAAAGCCCTGTTCAATTGTCCATGAAAACTGGATTTGTTGTCAAAGTTGCTATTTTTAGTTCCAAGTAAACATGAATGTGAAATGCAAGAAACAATTTATTTGTGAAATATGTTTGGGATAAGAACTGTATCATCCTTAGGTCTGAATTGTATATTCCCAGATATATTTTGGATGAATTTCATTAAAATGATATATTAAGTTATCTCTTCTATGAATATAAAAGAAAGTTTATGAATTTAAATTTCTGGACTGTATTGAAATTTGTTGAATATGATCAAAATTGTGTGGCTTTTACCCTAGATAAAATAAAAATATATTATGTTTATCCAATTTGCTTATTATTAATAGAATGCAGCTGATCTCTTAAATAAATGTAAAACATTTTTCTGATATCTTTGTACATTACCCATTTGTTCCTTTATGTTCCTCAATCATGCATCTTTTGCATCCAAGCAAAAGCAAATATGACACTGATCAATGAAAGCAAAGTTGAGTCTGTGATAATTTCAACTAGCTACATTCCTGTCACTTGGCAATTACAATTTCATTCTAGGCCTAAAGACATCTGTTCTTTTAGAGTGTTTATTTAATTAATATATCTTTGTAAAGCGAACAAGACTCCCAGTCCTGTTCTGACATTTTGAAATGAAATGCAATTAAGTGTATTGTTTTTAGATATGGCATTAAATCTGCAATTGTTATTGAACAAAATCAAACTCACCTAATTAAAAATATATAAACATATTTAAATTAAAATACTTGAGTTGGAAGAAAGTAAGGAACTGCTCCCAGCAGAACTTAGAACAATTTTGGTATCAGGTTCATGAAATACAGAAAACTCTAATGTACGAATAAGCCATTTGTATTCAGCTGTAGAAAACTGAGTTAAGCTCTGAACTTAGCTGCAAAGAATGGGCTAATACTTAACAATATGTGCATTGTTTCTCATACTCTTCTTATCTGAATTCTCTTCCGATTATTGCACAGTATGTTGCATTTCTTTGTATCAGCAAATAAAATAAGAGCTCACTATCATAACACTTTTAGATATACAGTGTTGTCATTTTGCCTCACTTGCCATCAAGGCACACAAATGAATTCTTATAGATTAGATGAATGGACAGGTTAAATAAGTACAATCATTTTGAAATATAAAGTTGAGAATGTGACAAATATTTTTATGTGAATTCAAAGAATATGTCAAAAATGTTCACCAATTGCTGCACCACAGGCATTATGGTAAGTAAACAAATTTGTATTTATATACTGCAATTCTGCTTCTCAAAATATTGGCTATTAATTCTCATAGATGGTTTTGCACCTCCTGTGATTTTCCTTGATTTGAATTACAGATTCTGTCTTTTATACTGCCCCATAAACTGATACAGGTGTTGGTCTAGAAATTGAGCACGCTACAATAGGAGTAATCACATGCAATGAGGTCCAAGCTGCATGAATGATCTTACTTCATTTTAGGGGAGAAAAAAAAACTGTTCCAAAATTAGAGCTGTGTATCCGTTAACATTAACAATTTCATGAAAAAATAGGATAATCAATTTTTTGTACTTATGGCAAACCACACACTGGCCTCAGGGTAAACAAACTTTGTGCATCAGTTCTGGATTTTGTATTGACTAATTTGGATTATTTAGACCATTAATTTGGACACGAAAGTGTAACCATCCCTAGCTATAGAATAAAATAATTAACATCTAAAATGGTCATTTGCAGACTGAAAATACCAGTTATAAAAATGTGTTCTTCTCTGTGGATCCTGGGCTGTAAAATTTGCATGTAGCAAATTTTGTTGAACTGTAGCTGACTCTCACTTATTAGGCTAATTTTGAAAGAGATTTTCACAACAATCATTCTAATTGAGCATAATTTATTTATGTTTTGAATTTATTCACTGTTCTGTAAACAGGATGTCATTAGATGGAACAATACCAGTAGAGCTTTTTGAAATTATTTATGTTAATGGGTGACTAATGTGTCTTCTATGTTACATTAAGGTTCTCTGTTTTGATTCAAATTTCTGTACCAAAACTCAAACAGCACTATAATAGGAATGAACCAACATAACACATCTATAAGTACTTATAACTGTCTGCAGTACACTACTGTGCACGGATGCATTACTGTGTCACTATTGCCTTTTGAATATGATGTATAGTCAAGAGTGAGCCAAAAAACGATGGCACAATATTTTGTTTTATATTGAAATAAAAAAAAAATATTTTTGCATGCCCCCATTAACTGTGGTTTATCAATATAGCTTGCATTGATATTCTTGGTAAAGGGAACTGGACATATTAACAGCTAATCTTCACTTTATGAAACAACCATGTTAGGGCTTCATTTAATATACATTTCCAAAATATATTAAATATTCTGTCTTTGTTTTACGTAACTTTATAAAATTATGCATTGTATAAGACGACCATAACTGCAATATCCAATGGGCCCAAAGGACATGATAGATTTGAAGAACTGTCAAGAACTTCTACTAGCAACATGTGAATTTTGGGATATAGGATTACTACAGCATCTAATTTCAGTGGCCACTAAACCAAAATATTTCATTTCCTAGTTATCATTTTTACTTCCATTACTTTAAGTGTACATCTTCCATTAATTGCAGAGAAAATTTAACCATGGTTTTAGGTTGCTTGAAGTGGTTTTATTCCACCATGAAATACCATTTTGAAGTAGATTAAGAAGTTTAATTCCACAAGAAGAAATAAAATAAAATAGAGTGCAACTTGCTGTGTAAGGCAGTTATTTCTTGGTTTGTATATTTGAAGAACATGGTTTACAAGGACTTTATCCCCATTCTTCTCACAAAATATGCAGTAATTTTTAACTAACACTGTGAAGAAAATTAAATATAAAACTAATTATCTACAATTACAATGATGCCAAATGTGTAGAACCTTACACTGCTCAACAAGTGCACATTTGTAGCATACAGAATATTTAAGTGACTCTCAAACACTCATGTTTCATGTGATTCTTTGTAATTTAGCATGAGAGAAGCTAGAGAACCCTATAAAATATAGGGTAAAAGTTTTGTTGAGTAGTAATTAATGAAAAAAATTCAAGCATCTATTGCTGTATTTTTTATCAGAATGTAACAAGACTACTTCTGAAACAAGGAAATTTTGATCCCCATGATGTTCTGGTCATTGTGTCTGGCTGAAAATCAGGAGGTTCAGGGTTACAATTCCATCCAGTCAATTGCTTAGGTAAGGCTTTATCTGGAGTTTTTCTTTACCCTGACCTGGTGAATACTAGATACCTTTTAGTGACTCCAATTCATTTAAGCATTCATTTCATCAAACATTCATTCTTTGTCTCTTTGGACCTTTGTTGCTATTAGAGATGTTAAACTGTAGAAAAAATAAAAAGAAGATAAGGAAATGGATTAGAATATATGAATTAGCATGACATCTATTAGTATTTAAAGTCACCAGAAGGTATTTTAATCCAAAGATAATAGAATATGTCTAACCCAAGATAAAAAATGTCCAAAATAAACATAGCTATATTGTTGGTTCCTTTTCAGCTAAGTTTTAACAAGTTTTGTGCTGTACTTATTTATTAGATACATTAGCAGCAAGTTTCACAGACTCTGAAAGAAGTCATGAAAATATTGTTGCTTTTCATAATAACTTGTGTAAAAAATAGTCCTCTGTACCCATTAATCTGAAAAAAGTTTAAAAAATCATTTAGGAAACTTAGAACGATACCTCATAATATAAACTTCTCCTATTAAGTGGTATATTAAGCATTTTATATATATTTTTTTAATGCTAATATTATTTTGTAACATTGATGAGCAAACTTCAGAAAATAAATAGGATGCAAATTTAAGGATTTTAAACTTTGAGTTAAATCTTAGGGGTCCACAATGGCAAGAGATATTTACAGGAAATCTATGGTAGAGTAAATAATGAAAACTACCACTCTATAATAAGAGGGTTGTTCTTTTCTCTGTTTTAGTTATTATATTTCAATAAAATACACTATAGTAAAATTTATTTCACTGAAACACTGTGATTAATAACACTGACACACCAATAGTCTATAATAACACAAAGACTTTAAAAATCTGATCCCTTAACCGCAAATTGAATTATACAGACTGGCCCCTGGGAAGTAGTACAAAAGTAAACATTGATAATAATTAAAGGTAATGTTTATGTACAGCAACGTTATTTGTGACTCTCAGTACTACATATATTCCCATTTATGAAACATAAAACAAAAGTTCATTTCTTGAAAATCATGTCAGGCTTCCATCAGAGGCAATTCATGTTTGCAGACATTCTGAAGCATTTCTGGAAGAATGGTCTCAATCTGCTCCTGGACTGTGTATTTAAATTCAACAATAGTGTGGAGCCGCCGTGCGAAAACTTTGTCCTTGAGAAAACTCCACAGGAAAACTATCGGGGGCTGACAGATCAGGAGATCGCGCAGGCCATGCAATATACCCGAATGGTGAGATTAATCCATTTGGAAAGAGGAGCCTCAGTGTATTCATCCAGGTACGGGTCGTATGGGCCGTAGCCCCTTTTGTTGAAATCATATCATGTCCAGATGACCTTGAGCCGCTAGCTGTGTGACGAATAAGTTCTTAATCAGGCTTTATATCGCTCAGTTTTGACGGTCACTATTGCCCTGCATCATCATAAAAAATACAACCCAGCAATTTCAATGGAAAGTCCGAAAGCACACTACACCACGACCTTTGGACAATAATGAGTTATTTTCAAGAATGAATTGAGGGATTACATTTGACCAGTAGCGGAAGTTTTGTTCATTGACATGCCCTTTAAGATGAAAATTTGCCTCATCGGACACTGCCAACATAGCACTTTCTTGATCAATTCTATAGTTATATTTCGCAGATATCTCGCCCGAGCACTTGATCTACCTGCCGCAACTTTTGAACCATTTGCAACTTGAACGGATGAAACTTTAACTCAAGCTTCACAATCCTCGGAAGGGATGTGTCAGAGGTGTCCAATGGCGACGAAGAGCTCGCTAGAGGCTACGCTGTAGATCTGCCCGAATACTTTGGATATTTCATGGCATTCAAACCGTCTTTGTACGCTCTTTATGCTTTGTATCCATTTCCGAACAACACTGATGCCATTGTTGCACCCACCTGGACCTGTCGTCTGGAACACGGATAAGGCGTTCCCTTCCACTGTTCATTTCACGTTGCGCTGCCACAACACACTAACGCCTCCACTGCCTCAATACGCACCTGAACCGGCCAATGTTCCATGGTTAAGTCAATAGCATTATGACATACCTTGCAGGTGCAATTACGTTCGACAAATGGCGCGAGTGCATGTCGGCCTTTGCAAGATTGCCAATTGCAAATGTACTATTTCCCATGGGCCACCCTGTAATAACATAAACACAGAAATAATGGTAGCTCTCTTTACATCAAACTGCTGACTGTCCATGTGCAGCCATCAGCATGGGAATTGTCTGTCATTAAGACAAGGGACTGGCATGACCATGACCATGACCATGACCATGACCCTCACGCTATGCGAGCTATGCTTAGGTGCCGATGCAGGGCGAAAATAACTCGGTATCTTTATTATTATAAGCTTAAAAAAACTAATAATATGACAGTAATATGCAGGCAGAACATTAGGTGACAGACATAAATCAAATTCGTTACAATTGAAACATGTAATGAATGCTACTTCACTTAAGACTCCTAGTAACATAATAAAGTAATTGATTGAATGCTATGTTCCCATAGATCGATGGATAGAACAGGACTTAGTATAAGAACTTTATATCAGTAATGGCAATTATATTGAAGGCTTCAAAATCTACAGGGAACGTAGACAAATATGGAGATAGAGTACTAAGAGGCCAAAGTTCGAAGATGTGAAAATTATAACACTGGGCGTTAGTAGTGATAAGTTAGCATTAAAGTCAAGCATATCTCTGATTTGTCTTCCAAATTTTTCATTTATACTCACTTAGTATGGAAATGCTATTAGGTTACCATACTTGCCTCCTAAACCCAAGATCGCGGGTTCAAGAAACTTGAAGAACTCAAGAAATTTGAATTAAAATAATTTTTCCTTATTTTTCCCGGGTTTGAGAAATATAAAACAGCAGGTTGAGTGGCATCAATTTCGTTTTGTAGTCTATAAGTCTGTACTTAATAACACAGATAGCTGTAATTTATACAGCTTTAATCTCCGTTTGTATTGAACATATTGATTATTAAACATTATTGTATTATTGTAAAAATCGCGAAATTGATATTTTCTTTTTTGCTGGTGTAAATTAATAACTTTGAAATCCAATTTTAACATTACTGGTACTATTTATTTTTAAAACTACTGGACACATATGTGTTTTGAAAGAGTTCCCTGTAATGTCAGATGGACCAACGTTTTTCTTACATCTTAACATTTATTTAATAGTTGCAGGTAACTCAAGAATTTTTAATTAAACTATATTTTCTTGTTTTTTCATGGATTAGAGAAGTGCAAAATCGCAGGTTGAGTTGCAGAAATTTTGCTTCAATACATTTAACCATCCAGTGATCATAAGAACTATAGAAAAGACATTGTAAGTACAGTGAAACCTATTTGAGTTATGGGCTGGGAGAGCACAGCTGCATACTGGGAAAAGCTAGTCAAGACCATATAATGCACGTGTAGGTAGCAGTAAATTTGAGGGTGGCTTTATCAGGTTGTGCATTCACGTGTTGTGCCTTGCTAATTACATTGTGTGTAAATTGTGTGCTAACTGTTCTTCATTAGGTATGTCAATATATAATATAATCTTGAAGAATGGGTTTTTATGTATGATACATATTATAGGTAAACAGATTCTTGCAGAGAATTGGTAAGGTGATTGATAAGAAAATATCCTTACAATTATATTCCAGGTAGTGTAACTGTTTACCAACTAGTTAGAAATTATGAGAGATAGGATCTCTAAATGACAAGAAACACATTCCAAACTCCATGCTCTTAAGGAAGAAAAGTTAAATGAAATACAGGAATTTCCTATATAAATGCCAGCCATTTATTATCATTATTAAACATAAATTTCAAAATATCTCATAACAAAGGTTAATGTTTATTATTATCAGTTTTATTATAGTACCATTTTATTTTTTCACTAGAAATATAAACAATGAAATAAAAATACTAATATATTCTGAATTAACTTATACAAAGTTGGTCTTAAAATTAAAAAAATCTAACTTTATGTTCAGCGACTCTACATCCCTTTTTTTGCTTGTGATGGTTGCACTTCCCGGGTAAGTTGTTATGCTTAGGTGGCCTATAACTTAAATAACCTTACTGTATGTTATCTCAATGTACAGAGGATGCTATACTAGTAAGTTTCTGTTTTGTGCTATCTTAAGCTCAAAGGTATTAGCAGAGGATTGGATTAAAACTCCTTTGAAAAATATATAATATATAGTTGACTATGTCCTAATCTTCCAAAACCTTTAACAGTACACATAACATATAACATTCAAAGTATAATAATATGAATGCTATATTAGGCAGGAGGCCAAAAATCACATTGCTTTCCTGGTTAGACCTTTTATTTATTTCAGACAAATCTGTGTAGTGAAGTGTTGGATACAGGAACCAGTTTAATATGTGCAAGACTGAGAGTAAAGATGAGAAAATGATATAACTTGTTTCCTTAAACTGAAAACATTTGAGGAGCCAATTGTAGGGTAGACCTTCAGTTTGAGCATCATAAAATCCTAGAATTTTCATGCATAATGAGCTGATGATAAAAATAGGCATATTTTTTCTTCCTTTCTTTGTACATGAGGAGGCAATTGATTTTCACTAAATAACAGAAACTATTGAAACACATTGAAAACTATGGTGACCAGTTTTTTATATATATATAAAAGAAAAATTTTCATATTGTTCTGGGCACATCAAACTATTTTTAAACACAGCCAGTTCTTAGAAGAGGAAACTGGCAAGTTAACAGCACATTTAGTATGGTGAGAAAAATTATGTACAAAAAATAAAAGAATAGTAGGGAAATTAAATTAAGATATTTGTTTATAATTAGTCTTCCGCAATTTAATAGCACTGAAATGAAATAAAGGGTGCTATTTTTCAATACACTTTTGGCAATATTTGAAAAGCAAAGAAATTTTGTGTTGTTCATACATCCAACAAGCATAACCGTAATCTTATCATTAGCCATAATGTTTTACCACCCAATAAGCTTTCAAATAAATGGTAAACTTGTGATTATATACAAAATCTAAAAATTTTCTCGTTACTATCATGGAGAAACTACGAGAATATTGGTGTTTCCTTCAAATGGAGCAGATTGCTGGCTGATCATTTTTCACAACTAGGGATCATAGGTGTTCTTGGCAATTGAGCTTGAGGTTTGTGCTCCATGTGGTATTATCTTTCAAAACATTTTCTCTAAACATTCTGATCTATTACCAACATGAATCCCAGAATTATGTTTAAGCCAGGTAGAAGTTTCAGATGGAATATTTTCCTTTATCAAAAGTTTAATTATTATATGCTGTGTACCGCCACGGGTGGCCGAGGTCGTTAAGGCGCGGGCTCGTGAGTGTGAGGTCTGGGGTTCGAATCCCTCCAGGACCGTCCTCCCTGACTGAGGTTTTTTCCAGATTTTCCTCAGTCCTCATAAATGGCAAGTGCTGGGGAGGTACTCTAAACTTAGGCCTGGAACGTTTCCTTCCTTAAAAAAAATTCTTTCCTAATATATGATTTCGTTTCATGTATCATCAGTGTCCACCGCCTGTGTGCCTCAGTAGTAAAAACGGGCGTTAAACACTATTCAAAAAAAAAAATATGTAGTACAACACTGCTCTATCTCTTACAGCTTGATTAAGACTGATGGGTTGAAACTAGAAAGACGGGTGTTTGGAAAATACCATTCAATAACAATTATATTGGGTAGAGGATGTTATATTGGTTTATTTTAAATAGAGAAGGCAATATTTCACAATCAGTCCAGAAGGAGATAATGTAAATAGAATGTTTTGTCAAATGAGCCAACCCGGCAAAATAAACTGAAGTGGTTTTAAATTTAAGACCAACTTTGAGTCAGAGCTAATGCAGTGAAGCAACTTAAATCTTAATTAGATGGCGAGTTGATTTAATATTCATATACTCCACTTACTATTGAATTACACAGAGCATGTTTAACAGGCCATTGCCAAAATCATCAGCTGAAAAATGTTCTGTATAATTTAATGGTATCAGGAGCATAAGAGTATAAAATCGACTCGCCAACTAATTAAGAATATACAGTGGTTTTATTTCATAACTGTAAGCATTACAACATTTTTATTCTCATTACTTGTACAGATTTAACATATTGGCTCTAGTGCTACAGATGTTCTAAATTTTCCCCTTCTAACTCAAGACATGTCCATGCTTGATGCAACTTCGGCTTGCAGTTGAGCAACAAGTTCTTCATCATACTATTGAACCCTATATATTTAGTCCTTGAGTGGCTCCATAGGAAGAACTCCAATGAATTAAGATCTGGCAATCTAGGTGGCCAAGATTCAAGCTCTCTGGGACCTATTCACTATGATGCAATTTCTGGAGAGCCTTGTTACCAATTTTTGATAGAGCATCATCATTCTGCAACCACATATTATGTCATACCACATAAGGGATATCTTCCAAAAGAATGAGCAGTTGTTCTTGAAGAAACGGTGCATAATTTCTTCCATTCATACATCCAGGTGAAGGCCTATGATGCAACCCCCCATAATTTTGGCCCATAAACTCTATTTTCTCAAAGTATGAGGATTTTCATGGTCCCACCCTCCAGTTGCTGTGGCAAGTTAAACCGCTTTCCCTGGTAAATGAAAATTAATCAGACTTAAATGTTTTTGTCAGAAAGTTCTGCTGTCTGCCATGCACTTCTAGTAGCCAATTATCATATTGAATGCTTTTTGGATGAGCTCTTCTGTAAGATATTGTGCAGATGTGTATTTATATTGATACTAGTTTTCTTCCCTCAAAATAGCAGACTGTAATGTGCTCAGAATCTTCAGGCAATGCTCAAAATACCATCCACATCAATCATTGCCAGAACTATTTCTTCCAGCCGAAGTGTTCAGTGATCTTGGGTTAGGTAGTGATGACAATATCCATTTTATACATGCATCCATCCAATCATTCAAATACATGACTTTAGGATGACGGGACAGAGGATCTCTTTCACTCTACAGCAGTGTTCGGCAAAATTTATGCCGCACCGAATCGAGAAAACGAGCCTGGCCCGCATTGCAATAGAAAAGCGTCAATAAGAGTCGGAGTCAACGTAGCCGGTGGAACCAATGACGTAGTGGAAAATGTATAGTTCCATACTTGAGAAAGTAAACTAAATTAAATGCTTACTTTCATACATCCAAACAAGTATGTAATGCATTCTCATTTCAATTGACGTTATATATATGTTTGCTGAGTTACCTAAACATAAACTATAACAAAAGGAACAGGAGTGCATAATTGCAGAAAAAATTAAAATGTTAGTTTTAACATTTACCGCGACGACCGCTGCGTCCTTTGCCTTCATCACAGGATATCATTGGTAGAGGGAAGTATTGCAGGAGTGCATGTGATCAGCATACCACATCCCGCCGATCGCTTTATCGCGGTTTACTAGATCGAAGATCGGCACCTCTCCATCAGCCAGCCTCCCAATTGTACTCACGAAGCCCCGTTCCAGACCTCGCTAACTTAGAAAAATCTCGTTCGAAATCTATTTCTCCTCTCGCGGGGGTGTGTGTGTGTGTGTGTGTGTGTGTGTGTGTGTGTGTGTGTGTGTGTGTGTGTGTGTGTGTGTGTGTGTGTGTGCGTGTGCGCGCGCGCGCGTGCGCGCGAGCATGCATTGTTTTTTTTTAAATATTATGTGCCATTTAATGTTTGTTTTCCTTTATTAGGGATCCAAGGCCCTCGTCCACCCCACGGAGGAATATTTCCAATTGAGCTGTATCATTTATATCAGAGTTCTCGTCTAATGCAAAGGAAAAATATTCGGATTTCTGAATGTTTAACGCAAAGACATTATCATTATCAGTTATTCGTCTTACTGATGTGCGATTCGATAACCTCAGTCTTTCAAAATAATTTATTTTTTCTGGATATATTATTCCAGATACCTTCTATGAGCGATTTCAACAACTTGCCGACTTTCCAGGCATCACGATAACTTGCAAGTAGTACATTATTTGCCATTTCATCATCTTAATTATTTATTATGGACTCAGATTCCCTGATGGCTTCTTTTGTTTTAAATGTCTCTCAATGTAGCCGACAGTAAACGACGCACATCCTGTTCAACAGTGAAAACTGTTAAGCGTATTTAATATTCAATAATGTATCACTTTTATTGTTATAATAAATTTCTTTTCTTTAACAATACATTTTGTTTAACTCTAAACATTGAATTTCAAAACAAGCATATTTAATATTGAAAAAACTTACTACTAATTGGTTGTGTTCTTTATAGTAGGTTTCATAGTGCGGTCTGATATTTGCTTTGAAAACGTCCTTTAATATTTTGAAACATACACATTGTCTCCACAAGGTTTAAGAAAATATTCTTCTTCCCAACCAGTGCTAAACTTTCTTGTTTAGGCAGAAGTCGAGGGTCTTGTTAACGCCAATGTAAATGTAAATAAATTTACTGGTTAATCCCTTACTTGTTTCATTCCCTCTCTGATGTTGGAAGCGGGGGGATAAGTGCGGAGTGCAGCATGGGTTACCGTGTATAAGGGTAGTATTCATGGATCGATGTTTGCCGACGACTGCTCTGCAGCCCCTCACCCAGGATAAGATGCATGCCAAAATATTCTGATAAATCATAAGTCATCAAAACATTAAGACACCAAACTTAAATTAACAAGTGTCACAAATTCATCGGTTAATATTGTCAATGCTGACCTGCATGGATTCCTGTTGGTTGATGGTTATTGAGCTTTGTTTACCTCCTTTCTACAATGTCGCGCATAGGTAATCAAATGTTTGCTTTCTTTAAATTACGGTATAAACTTATATTAAACACATGAAGTAAGGCAAAGAGGATTTGTACAATAATGTATGAGGTTGCTAAATTTGTCTAAATATAATTTTCCTCGTTTGACTTATGGATAAAAGTGAAAATTAATGAATCATTTCCTATTCTAATTATGCTTGTGCTGATCTCCATCTACTTGTATGGCTATTGGAAGGCATTTTCTGAACACCTGTATATATAAAACACGGCAAACTAGGTGTTCAAAGATAGAGATAAAATACACAACTTAGAAAATAAATATCTCAAGCCTGTTAGATTCTTCTTTAGTGAAATAAATGAAATAATTAAAAAAAAAAGCTATAAGCAGGCTAACTGTGGTAACTCGACATTTCACAACAGTATAACTGGCAGGGTGGTAAACTGCTGAGAAAACATTTGAAATGAGCCGCATGTCAAAGGATCAATCATGAAAAGGATGACAAAAAAGTAAGACAATACAGATGCCATGGAAAAATTAGCTCACAAATAATGGGACGTGTGACAGCTTGTGCTGTGCATCATATGCTCTATTGTAAACAGTGGTTTCCCTCAGAATGAATAACCATAGGTACTGTGTAAAAGTTAAATCTCCGTTACCAGTTGCACAAAATGTGCTGTTTCATATCTTCACATGTGATGATTGCTTTTCACTCTCATTGGTACTTTGGCTCTCTCAGCTGCAGAAAGTGTTTTGAGAGTCATAATGGGTTTATTTTACCATAAAGCGTGCATTCTCCCCAGTCTCAATTTGTCATTATAGGCTTTTCCCTATTTATTTGTCAGCTACTTTTTCTGCTGGCACTTTATACTCTCATTTTTTAGTCATCCTGTCCATGATCGCTCCTTTGACAGGCAGTTCATTTTACATGTTTTACCAGCAGTTTGCTGCAATTTGTCAGGTTGGCACTAGCTGCCCCACAATTAACCAGCTTATAGCCGTATTATTTACTTTTCTTTCACTGAACAGCATAGCAAGCTTGAAATATTAATTTTTTAAGTTTTCTTTTTTTTTTTACTCTTTGCTATGAAAATCTAGTTCAGCGCATTATTACACTTTAAGGAGGTAGTTTACTTTCATTGATATACTTATGTATCTTGCATGTTCTATATTTATAAGAGTGTGCATTCTTCTATTCTCTTCTGTAGAATGGTTGTAGTAGCATGACTGGATTATGCCAAAATGGTGTGTACATGTCTGCCAACTGCAAGGCCTAAGCAAATAGGTGGATATATATAGTGCGACCTAATTTGAAGGATTGCAGAGGGATCATAGTGAGAGAGGGAACTTTTCGTCTTCGGGTTCTAAATTCAAAAATGTGTTTAACTTATGGCTCGCATGAAGTCTGAAATAAGTCTCATTAAAAAAAGACGCATGCCTCAAATTTATTGTGCAAAATTGTCTTTTCTTAGTGGAGAAACCTTGTATTCACAGTCATTAATTTTCAATGATATGGACATCGCTGTTTTGCGCGCGCGCGCGCGCGCGCACGCACGCACACAAAATACTTCTGGCAAAGGAATGTACACCACTGATTACACCAAAAGCATTTGTCGACTGTGCAACCTAATCATTAGAAAATTCCTTGTTGCCTCTTTATCACACAAATTTTATACATTCTAAGTAGATAAGTGGCTCCAGCCCCATACTTCACTTGTATTTTTTTTATTTTAATTCTCTTACTTCCCGTAATTTCAATACATTTATTTTAGGCCTACTGAGAACACATCTTAACTGCTTAATAGCATTAGATACAATAGTTTGACATAAAAATGTATTACTATTGAATCATGCTACAACTTTCATTTTTCACTTCCAAAATGGGGAAAATCAATAAAGGGAGGGAGAAAAAAAAACTAATAAGAAATTGCCGAATACTAAATCCTAGGATCTAGTATGAACTTCAACACTTTCCCAATAAAAGTGTTAAAAGTACTCCGCATGCAGTATTGGCGGACGAGTGTTAGTAATCGTCCACCTATGTCTTAATTGTGGAAGAAACAGGTTAGAGGGAGACAGCAAAGCTTTGCAAACGCAAACTAGTTTCTCGTTTCACTACTTCTTACGCTTGCCTAGTGTGAGCTGCTGACCAGGAACATTTTCGATACCATCCAAGTGGGTCATTCACAAGTTCTACGTGCAGTTTTTTTTTTTTTTTTTTTTTTTTTTTTGAGTAGTGTTTAACGCCCGTTTTTACTACTGAGGCACCACAGGCGGTGGACACTGATGATACATGAAATGATAAATTGGGAAAGGATTTTTTTTTTTTTTTAAGGAAGGAAGCGTTCCAGGCCTAAGTTTAGGTACCTCCCCGGCATTTGCCAGTTATGAAGACTGAGGAAAACCTGGAAAAAACCCCAGTCAGGAAGGACGGTCCTGGCGGGATTCGAACCGCAGACCTCCCGCTCACGAGTCCGTGCCTTAACGACCTCGGCCACCCGTGGCGGTCTCTACGTGCAGTAAAACATGGAATAACGATTATGCATTTAATGCGCGGTAAAGCTAGAGAACATGCATTTTTAATCTGCGCAGCTGTACCGGGAAAGATGTCCAGACAGAAGACATCCTAATCGTAGTGTCGTAGTACTTTCAGTTTATCTATCGGCCTCGACGAGAACTGAATCCCTGCCAGTTCATAGACTGGATGCTGGTGCATATCGAATACGACGCACTCCAGGCTTCGAATAATTTCTCGACGGACTGCAGGCTTATTCTTCAACAAGTACTCGTGCACACGCATCTGCCATGGATACAAACAACAGTCTTGTTTGGAAGTTCTGCAGAAAGAAACGGCTCCACCCATTTCACCTTCTGACTACGTAGTAGACCTTGGGACCATCGGAAATTCGTCCCCGGTTACAGTTTTACAACTGGGCGTTTGATCATTGTGAAACCCCCCCCCCCCCACTCTGCTGTTCACCGACGAAAAGACTTTCATCTGATATGTGCGTGTGCTCGCCCAAAAGAACAGCCACATATGGGATTACAAAAATTCACATGCCCTTGTAGAGACACGTATTCAGTACAGGTTCGGTGTGAACATGTGGGCTGGTATAGATGGTGGCCATTAAATTGGCCCCCACCTTCTTTCTTACTGCTAAATGGGCAAGTGTACCTTCAGTTTTTGATTAACGTACTAGTTGTATTCCTGAAAGACGTTCCTCTAGAATACATCAAATGTGGTTCCAGCGTGATGGGGCTCCTCCTCATTTTGATAGGAACGTTCGATAGCATCTGGAAGTTTTCACAGTAGCACGCCCACCGCGATCCCCTGACATCGTCCCAATAATTTCTTTTTATGGGGACACCTGAAATGTCTCGTATTTGACACACCAGTTACCTATGATGAAGAATTTCTGGTGAGACTGATGATGAAATTAGCGGCACTCCAGGAATTTCTGAAAGAGTGAGGGAATCATTTATGCACCGATGTAATCTTTGCATGGATGCTGGCGGTCGCTATTTTCAACAATTGTTTTTGAAATGACATTCAAACCTTGAAAACAACGTAAAGTATAGCTTACTATCATAGTTTGCGACAAAAATTTTCTTCACGATATTTGGTTTTTCATACTTTTAGAAATGTTAAATTCGAAATGAATTTACATTATTATTTATTCATTTATTAAAATTTTGATCAATGTAAAAGAAACTTATCTTATAGCATTATATCTCCAACTTTTACCCTTTCAGAAGTGAGTAAATTATTTTCATTAATTGTCAGTTTTCATTTTGTTTAAATTTTCCTTTCAAACATTTGCAAGCTCACTACATACTCCTGACAAACAGATAAAAAAAAAAATAATAACTTTACAGTAACATCAATGTGATGCCACATTTCCTAAAATTACTAAATTGTAACTGCAGAATTAATTGTAAGCAACAGAAAACAAAATCCAATCAAACAAAAAGTAAAAATATAATGCACTCGTCAAGATTCAAACCCTTATCGTTAATTTTGTGATTATTCCCAGCTCAGCAGACTAGTGCAGAGTTACCAAGAACAGCAACCTTATACTAGCTGCTTGTCCACATTGATTGCAAAACTAAGTGGAAGCCAAACCACTTATTAGATTTTACTGCAGGGAAATTTGTGCCTGCAGATCATAGGTTCCCTATTTTAAAATTGTACATCATCCCTCCGCATCCCATTGAATTTGTGTAATCAAATTCTAAAACACCATGTATATGGTATAGTTTTACAGCAGATTCCCTCTGAATTAATCTTAAATGGTCAGGCAAAACCAAATTTCTTTAGCATAGTCCGTCTTCTCTCATCTAATAACTTTGATGACACATTTAACACAATTGATGTCTTGTTTATTCTAAAACAGTCTTTCAGGTAGAGAAATATTGAATTTTCTTACACCTCCCAGCTTAAATTTTGGCTATGTTCACATGAAAGTATAGATCTGTAATTTTGCTTATCACCTCTCAATCTTCATGATACTTCAACCAACCACAATATCATTCATACTTGAAAGTCAATTGTGCACACCACCATCTCTTCCTTCAGTGTGTACAAAATATAACAATTTTCAAAGTTTTGTTTAAATCACATTTGAAAATCTTGTTCACATTATTTAGTTGTAAATCACAAGATAAGAATATAGCCTTGTTGATTATTTAGTGCTGTCTCGTGCAAACCTGTTCTCATCCCTATGAAATTATGCCAAAATAATAATAGCAGCAGGACATACTGCCATACCATCTGAAGTACTAGATGTGCTTATGTTGTGATAGTTAACATAAGAAAAAGAGCATCAAAAGTATCCTCTCTCATAGGGACCACTGCAACTACATAAGGTATGCCCTTAATGACTGTTATTTAGTAGGTTTATATAAGGACACTAACATCTGGGTCCCATTCAATTCAGGGAGTGAAAAAGGCTGACAAATTTTGCTCAGATGCCCCTTCTTTCAAGCTTGAGGTTCTTATACAGGTTGTAAATCTATGACATGGGTCTCATGGCTTTACTTCCCTTCTGAGAGAAGTCATTCTTAGGATTTTTATGCCCAAAAAATCCATTGATTCTGGCCAGGATTGAAACCATGCTTATTGACTGTGAGGGCCATTATCCCAGTTATTTAGTACAAAATCACCTGCAACATGCACAATTAAGAGCTGGTTTGCCTCTTATCTGTGACCATAGAAAAAATGGAAAGAATAATCACCGATAGATGCTCTTAGTGATTCCATACACTGGAATGTGTATTCACTTTCCACACATGTGGGCATTTCACCAGCTCAGTGCACAGGATCTTGAAGGGAGATTTGAAGATTAAGAAACTTGGAAATTAGATGCTGCTTAAATTCACCCCAGATGAACAGCTATTTCATCTCATATAATTTAGTCATGTTGCAGAAATAGAAAAAATGATCAAAGTATATTCACCAAAACATGGGTGTCCTTGTACCTAAAGCCTTGGTGAGATCTGGCTTGCATGCAGACAGCACATGCAGGATTTTAATAACATTGTATTCAGGAGGCTTCTTCCTGAAAAATTAGAGAGATAGGAATGGTATATACGGAGTTCCTAGTTACAGATATTCCAAGGTGCATGAATAGAAAGATGGTCATAAGCCTATACTGTTGCACGATAAATTCAGATCTCACGCAATAGCAATGACAGCAATAGTCCAGCATCATCCAAAGGCAATTGATATTCACAAATGGTTCCACCCCCTCCTAATTCTCCTGACATCAGTTCTTTGAATTTCTGTGGTTTTGGGAACTTAAAGAGGAAGCTATTACAAACATGGTACAGAAACTAGGATGAATTCAATGATGCTCTTGTGATGGCAGTAAAAGAGATACATAAACAAGGGTCTATGAACGGTGCTACAAATCTATGGGACAGATGGAAATAAATGATAGAATATGGAAGCTCTTGCCAATAGTAATATATGAATGCTGTCATAATTCCTTGTCACAAGTAAAAGCCTTCAGGTTTGAAAAAATGAAATCATACCAAAATTTAGTTTTAAGTAATTTACTTCTATGTTTAATGTCTGTAAAATGCTAGAGTTAATCACTAGAGCTTAATTTAAGCACCTTTCACCTTTCAACAATAAAAAATGAACCAAAATTCATTGTTTGCCACTTAATTACCCCTGAATTCTATGACAATATTAGCTTTACAGTAAAATACCATAGTTACTCACCAGAGGGATGTGTTTAGTCAACTTTTGCTTGCTTTCTGCTATGCCAATCAGATTATTTAGGTACATGCTTCAAAGTGGCACTTGTCTTCATGGACTACTACTGATCCACTGAGGCATTTTACAGAACAATGAATATCAGCATTGAATTTGGAGGTAGGTAATTGCATGTAATTGCATGTAATTGAATTTTGGTGGAGTTTTGTTTGTTTCAACTGGAGGGTTTTCAGTGTACACTGTTCTTTAAGACAGATATTTTTATAGCTCAAATTGCAGGTGATCTAAAATAAAGTCCTTTTTGTTTTTAAAAATGGAAAAACATGGTTTATGGCCTGAAACAGCTAATAACAAAAATTCTGAGCATAACACTAAACAATAAGTCATTTGATAGCAATGAAGTTAGAGCAGCAGAGGAAGGATTCATAAATTATAACTTTTAAAATTCATTCTTGATTCTATAACCATCTGTAAAAATCTGGATTTTTGCAATTAAACAGCAAGAATGTAGAATTGAGTCATACATTTGATAGAAAGCAAGGTTATCAAATAATAATGTGAAATCATGGAAGCTCTCACAAGAGAAATATTTTCTCTTGGCAATTCTATAAACTAAAAATAAAACAGATAAAGGGTGCTCATTCTTGCATGGAAACTGAAAGGATCTTTAATTAAAATAAAACTGATAATAGGCTATTTTTAATCTTTAGTCCTCCTTGTTTATTCTAAACCACAAGAATATTAAGTTCTTAAAATACTTTGGCAAATAGATAATTGTATCTTCAATTTTAATATATTCAGGAATCAACACAGTGAAAACAAATGTAAAATCTCCCGTATATAAAATATTTTGAAATGACTTCATTTCGAATGAACGAAGCAGTCAGGGTTAAAAATATTGATACAATGATAAAACATTCTTAGCGTTTCACTCTCAAAATTTAAAAATTCAGGACATATTTCATGAGACCTTTTGCTCATATTGTCAACTGTTAAAAGAATGGTGCATGGTGGATCATACTATGTTTGAAAAGATAGGCGATTGTGGCAACTGGTGGTCTGTTGAACTTGTACAAAATATTGTCTGCTTCCACAATGTCGAAATTCATGAGTTTATGTTCATATTTCTTTATGAAAATATTTTCCCATATGTCAAGTTCCTTGGAATGTTCAACAGCTGTTAATACAGAGATGCCCTTTTCTATTTCATGATTTTCATTCCAGAAATGTGTGGCTAAAGCTGATTTTTTTATCTGTTTGTAACTGATATTTCTTCAGTGTTCCTTCAATCTAATGCTTATATTTCCCTTGGTTTTGTATGTATATATTTTTTTCAATTTACAATTGATCTAGTATATACCTGATTTTTCTTCTTTGGGTTTGGAATCTGCTTTAACTTCAATAATTTACCAACACTGTATTTGTTCTGAGATGCTAAAGTAATGTTGTGTGGTTTGAAAGTTTTTTTGAAATTTACTTTTGGTTTGAGGGTGTAAGTGAATTTTTTTTAAGTTTTTTCTTTTAATAATGCAGTCAAAGTGGTAATTTGTTTCATTTCCTTTTGTTTTAGGAATCTTTTAATTTTGTGATACCTTTTATTGAACCCATTAGAAATGGCAGTTTGTATTATATGCAGGCATTCTTTCTTATTAATGGGTACATTAACTAATTTGTATACCATGCTGTTGAAAGCTGCTTCCTTATGAGGTCTTGGGTTAAAACCATGGGCTTTAATATAATTGTCAGTGTGTTTTCACCCAAGATTTATCAGCTATCTTAACAAAAAAGATATGGTTTATACTAAGGCTGACAAAGAAAACAAAATTATATTAGACAGATGATTACAGACTAAGAATGCAAGAACTATTAAACAGTGATGAATTCATTGAAGTTAAACCAGACCCTTAAATAAATTAAAAAAATTATAGAAGAAATCTGAAAAAGTTACACCCTATTGTCAAAACCCAACTGTTACAAAATCAAAGTACATAAATACATCTTTCAGCCAGGATTTTCAACATACCAAAAATTCATAAATCTGCGAAAAGCACGAGACCTTTTATTAATAACATCAACACTTCGAGTTATCTCTTAGCAAATTGGTTGCCCTCAAAATTTAACACTTTTCCAAAGTTTGAATAACTCTATGGATTTTATTATAAAATCAAAGATTTCAAATTGTCTCCCAATGATACTTTCATTTCATTTTATGTAAAAGCTTTGTTTCCCAGCATACCACAAAATAAGACATTAACTCTTCTAAGAAAATGGTTACAAGCATCCCATCTAACAGACACACATATCAAGGAATATATTAAACTCAATGAACTATGCTTAATTTTTCACATTTTTACATTTAAAGGAAAATGTTTCAAACAAAAATCATGATTAGTAATCGGCAGCCCTCTTTCACTATTCCTAGCTTGTTCATTGTAAGTGAAACCACAGAAGTGTTTTTAAGAATTTTATCTACTGGAGATATGTATAAGTTTTTTTCAACAATGTAATTTATTACATTTTCTATATTATTTAAATGAATATGTTTTGCATTCTTAATTTTTTTAATAATTAATAACTGTTGGGAATATATATATATATATGGGTAAGAGAACACCTTCTCTTTGTTCACTACTATTGTTTATTAATATATAATTTGAACTGAGAATCTTTCTTACATTCAAGAATTGAATTTGTGAGAACTACCTCCATGCTTTTTGCCATATTGCTTTCATTTTTAGTACCTTTTGGTCAGCATATTCCAGTTTGAAAGTTCAATTAAAGATATCTTTTAATTGGCAATGGAGGAAACTATCATTTTGTAGCACATTATGTTGTGTTCATAACACACTTGTTACAAAATGTTACAAGTGTTCTGTCTATAAGCTATGAGATGGTTTAAAAAAACACTATCACAGGCATCTTAGATTTGTTGCCCTTGATGCACACTGGTAACATATGATAGTTTTTCAATTCTGAAGGTCTTGGGAGATACCATTTAATGGCTGATGAGGCAAGAACTTAACTGATGCAATTGCATAATGTTCACAATAGCAAATTAACATCCAAAACTCAACTCAAAGAAAATAATCCAAATTCTCAAGAACCTGCCAGAGGACCAGAATTAACTCTCCAAAACCCAAGAGTATAGTTTCAATTTGCCCAAGAGCACATGGATGGACATTAGAGCAGTGGGCTAAAATTCTTTTTACAAGTCAAGATTTAACTTTAGTTCTCAAAATGGAAGGGAAAAGGTATGGACAAGATCACCATGTTATGCTGTCTGTGCCTTTTTGTCAAGGACTGTGCATGGTAGAGGCTGCATCCATGTGGTGTGAGGTGGCACTGGCCTTTATGCACATTTTGAGCTTGCACTTTTGAAAATGAAGCTCGACAGTATGCTGTATACTCAAGTTGTTCTCGAACATCACATTGGTAGTAACTGTGTGTTTGGAGTTGCTGATGGTAGGTGGGAGAAGACAGACATGCTTACAAGAGCTCTCCTTGGGAAAGAGAAAATGGGTGTGAACCTAGAGACATATCGATCAAGGTTAGGTTATTCAACAGTATAAATACACTACCAGGTGGAAAATAGAGTGATAACTTACTTGTTTTGGTATAGGTTAGTTTTGGCAATACTGTTCGTGATGCTTAAAACCATCACAGAAGATCTAAATGATTTAAAAGTGATGGAGAAAAGGATGAATGGCAAAATTAGTAAAAGAATAGGAGTCAAGAAAACAGGGATAAATTCGGTAGGACAACTCTAAGCGAAATAAGAGAATGCAAAAGAAGGTGACTGATTTAGAAAGAGCTGAAAATAAGAACAAGAAAATGATTATCATCATATTTGGAGTTAAAGAATCAAGAGATAAATGGACTGGCAACTGGTAGAAGAAATTCTCGCGAAAAAGTTAAGCCTACAACTAGTGAACTGCAAAATCATGGATGTGTTTAGAATTGGAAGAATGAGGTCAAAGCCAATACCAGAGATAGTGAAACTTGCTACTATGAAATTTAAATGGACAATTTTAGCAAATGCAAAAAAGTTAAAAGGATTTCGTATATTTACTGAAAATGACTATGGAAGATAAGAGAGCTGAGAGGGGTTCCTTTAAGAGAAATGAAAAAAGTCAGGACAGAAGAGAAACAACCATATGTGAGAGAACTCAATTTATGGATAGATGGTAGAAAGCAGGATATTGGTCAGTGGAAGGAAGAGCAGAAACCTGCCATGCAGGAGTTAAAATTGGCATCACAGTCACCGGTAAGAAGTGAACACACAGTAGAAGTGGAAAGAAGAGGTAGCAACAGTGTAAGAGAGGTGGGAGGAGCAGCAATCCAGATGACATTACCAACCAAGCATTGTCACCTGTAGGGAGACTTTGGGAGCAGCTGCTGGGCTGGATGTGCAGAGGGAAACCGGCTTAAGTATTGTGTCTTCTCCAAGTGGAAGTATAATGGAGTGAGAGGAACAAGACACAAACAGGATGACCAGGAGCAGAGCTAAGTTGCACGAGTTTAGATTTGAGAGAAAGGGATCAGTATAGGGAGAATTGGTGGTTATATTCTGGAATGTTGAAGGTTAACAAAAGTGTCAAATGCAGAAATAATGCAGTTAGTTATGGTGTGATGTGTTGACATTAGTGGAATCATGGTTAGAAAGAGAGATAACTATTGAACTCAACGACTTCAAGTTCTATAGTAAAGCAGGTGCCAACAAGAAAGTTAAAGGGCCGTTATTAGGGGGAATTGATAATTCAATACTATGGTGTGAAATAAATCAAACATGTGGAAGTGAAAAAGTGTGTTTAGCAACAATATATACCACACCAAATACTTCTGAATTCTATAATACAAATTTGTTTCATAACTTAGGAAAGGACATGAAGGTACTGCAAAACAAATATGGATATAAAAATTTTATTATAACAGGTGATTTTAATTCAAGAATAAGGGAGGGCTCAGTACATTTTGTTGACCATGAAAATGACGCTGGGAAAGAAGACATGTTGGAAAGGGTTAGTAAAGATAAAATATATAATAAGGAAGGAAATAAGTTATTGGACTTTTGTGATGCACATAATCTGTGCTTTGTAATGGTACTAGAGGGAAAGATGCTAAGGGTGAGTTTACTTTTGTAAATAATAATGGTCAAAGTTTTGATTATATGTTACACTAGAATTAGATGAATATTTGATAGATTCAGGTTATGGATTTAGTATGTACTAGCAGTCATTTGTCATTAAAAGAGAAATTTCAAAACCAGTTAGGTAAGTGGTTCCAGTTAAGAAATATAGACATAAAATAGATATAAATGGAATGATGAGAGGGCACCACGCTTCATAACAGAGTTAGGAGTTAATTTTAGATTATTTAAATTCATTGTATAAGCTCTAATGAAGGTAGGGGAAATAATGGAGATTTTAGAGAACTTGGTTAAACAAGCAGTAGTTAAGTTGAGAGTGAAAGAAATGGGTAACAAGATACAGGAGGGTTGGTATAGTAATGAAATGCAGAAATGGTAAAAGAAGAGCTGAAAGAGAGTTGAGAAAATGGAGACAAAAGTAGAACAGATAGAAAGAGAGAACTTTATGATTGAAAGGTGGTAATATAAATCCCTCATGGGAACAAAAAAGAATCAAAATACAGGAGGCAATGAGGACAAATGACAATAAAAACGTGGATGAATAAAATCAATGCTGAGGAATGGTGTTTATTCTTTAAGAACCTTTAAGGGATAGAGAAGATATTCCACTGGAGGGTTGGGGGTGGATAGTGAAAAAAATGTGTGTAGATTATTTGGATAGGAAGATTGATATAAACAAAATAAAAGAACAAATAAAAAGAAATACAGCTTGCGAGATTCATGGGATTCCAGAGGAATTCTGGAGGACATGGGACCTGGATGATTATACAGCTATGTTATTGGCACAGATGTTTAATTCAATACACCAAGAGATTAAAGTTCCGAAAGGTTAGAGAACAGCAATTACAGTACCTATATTTAAAGGAACAGGTGATATAATCAAACCAGCTAATTATAGTGGCATTAGTCTATCTATTAGGTAAGCTATATATGGGCATTCTGGCAGAACGGCTTCAAAATTGGGCAGTACAAGAAAATAAATCATCCGAGTTCCAAGCAGGCTTCAGGAAAAATAAGAACAGTGCTAAGGCATTTGATACAATTAACTGCAAGGCATTATGGTCAAAATTGGATCGGATAGGAGTTAGTGATAATTTTACAAAAACATTACAAAATTTATACTATGAAAATGAGTACTGTATTAAGATTGCCCAGGATAGGGCGACTCCAAATAATTTGAACACAATAGGTCTAAGACAAGGATGTAAATTAAGTTATATACTGTTCAATTTATTTATTAATGATATTTTAGAAGTTAGCAAAGTTAATACCCACATGCCCACAATTGAAAATGTTGAGATTCTGAGACTATTATTTATGGACGATGGTAGTGGGGTCAATTACTAATATTCGTCTAGAGAAATCAATTAAAGTAATTGCTAAATTCTGTAAGAAGTGGAGACTAAGAATGAATATTCAAAAATCATGGAATTTAAGAATGGAAACAAGTTATGCAAGAATGAGAAATGGTATTCTGAAGGGGTGGAAATTGAAGTGGTTAATAAATTTGACTATTTGGGTATTAGGCTTAACAAGAATGGACAGTGGAGGGAACAAAAAAGAAAGGTTCTAACAAAAGACGATCAGCTATGAAAGCTATTACTGCTTTTAGGTATGAAGTACCAGAAATAAAGTGGTTGGAGAAAATATATACACCAGTAGTAGAGGCTTATAAATAATGTTTGGGGTAGTGATGAAGGATGGCTAAATGTAGATTTGATTCACAGGAATTTCTACAAACAAATTGTGGGTCTACCAAAAAGTTAACCAAACTGGATTGCACATGCTGAATTAGGTAAAGTAGGGAGTAAAGGAAAAATAATGACAAGAACTTGAAATATTTGTTTTGGATTAAGAATTTAGAAGAAAGTTATATTTTAAAGTACTGTCTAGTGACACAAGAGGAAGTAAGGCGAGGAAATACTTGGGTTAGTACAATCAATGAGATTATGGAAAAAATTGGCTTGAGTATGTTGTGGCATGATAGAGAAGGTAAAGAAAGAGGGTTTTGGAGAGAAATTAAACAAAGAATTCATGACATGGAAAGACAGGAGGTATTTGGTAGTTTTAGTAGAAAAAGTCACTGAGGGTTTAATTGAGGTTAAAGGAAATATGGGGTAGAGAGAATTATGTGGATGAAGGTGACAGGTGAATAAGGGATGGAATCACATGGGCCTGGACAGGGATGGTGAATCTGAAAGGAATAAGGGGAGGTGTAAATATAGAGGAATGTCCGATGTATGGAATGCAAGATAGTTACTGGCATTCAAATTGTGGAATGTAGAGAAACTAAAGAAATGAGAGCAAAACCTAGGATTGAAAAGTGGGATAACTTATGAATAGAGATAAGGGGAAACAAGTTGGTGAATATGAAAACAAGGCAGAAAATTTTGGAGTTTGGATATTATTTACATAACGTTAAAAGAAAATGGTTGAAGAAAATAAGTAAGAAATGATGCACTAAATCGGACAGAAACATAATTTAAGCTCATTTAAAAACTTTCGAAAAATAAGACATTTTTAAAAATTTTTGTTGGAACTTGCACAGTGAAGCCTGTTTATCATTGTGAAGAGTCGTCAAGTTGGTTGAAGATGGAGAGGATGTCTCTTCGAAAAAGTAAAAAAAAAAGTGTGTGTTAGACGACAGATTAATTATAATTTAAGCTGCTTTTTTTGTAGATGTAAGTTGCCTGATAGTTGAGTAACCAAAGGTTGAAACTATTCTGGCCACTGGTTACACAGCAACTAGTGAAGATTTTTTTAGAGTGACTGGTTGTATTTTCTTGCATGACTGAGTGACTGAGTACTGTGGAAGCTTGTGTTATTAAGTAGAAATAAATTCAATTTAATAACTGTATGTTTATGCATGGCTACTTAATCTCACAGAGCCGATGTGCATTACAGTTCCTGCAGCATGCAGGAAGTCGGTCTCCAGCTGAAGATGAGAGTAAATGCTCTTGAAACATGTACTGATAAATTAATCAGTTAATGTAGTGTCACCTAATACTGATCTCTTGATTTGTATAGGAATCATCACTCTTAAGTGAATAATTGTGTTTATGAATGACTGCTAACCTCACATAGCTGATGGGCATTACAGTTCCTGGAGCAGGCAGGATCATCACTCTTCGAGTGCCCTGCATTATGATTGGACTCCATTTAGCATGTGAAATATGCTCAGATAGCACATTCATCAACAAGTTTGCCCCTCCTTGGCTGAACCACTGGCAGTTCTTATTCAAGAATGGGGTTCAATACATCTAGCAAATATTCATGTACAAATTTCAAGCAAGCTGGGTAGCATACAAGCAATTAATAAGTCAAAAGTGGTACTGTTACGTACTGCTACTAAATGTGCAATTGATATTAGTGTACATCTGTTAAGGATCAACCTGAATGAAATATAAAAGCGAAACATGCATATAATATGTAATATTAATTACTTTTAAAATTTTTATTACCTCTTAAATTATTTCAACTAATTCAGTATCAATCTGCATATTATACATACATTGCTTTCTATCATTAATTCATTGCTTCTGAAGCTGATCTTTCATTTATTGTGCCATTTTTAATTTTAATTATTAAGTTTTTTTTTCTCCTTTCTTTCTAGAGCTTTAATTATTAAAATCCAGCTCTAGCCATTATAACTTCCCTATATGTGTAATACTTTGGTAGAAAATGGAACGCTTTTGACTGAAACAGTTTTATTACACGTGTGTTTACAATAAACCTTGACTTGCTACAGTCAAAGAACCACTAAGCCTTGTCTTCATTAAATGTGTGTTAACAATAAACCTTGACTTGCTACAGTCAAAGAACCACTAAGCCTCGTGTGCCTGTTTACTATAATGGCAAATTCTGTTCAAATCCATCATTGTGGGTAGTGCCAATTGTTAACACTTATTTTATACAATATCCAAAACTTGGTCAGCTTTTAAAACTGATGAAAAACAGTATTCATAATTATTTTTCTATAAAGACTACAAATTTCTTGTTTCATTTGCTACATGGACAATATCCCAACTAATGGACTGTATTGGTTCCTTCATTTACCCCATTTGTTTGGTCCCAGATCAAGCCCCCATTTGTTTCATCATTACTTAAATAACCATCTAACAATGTTGTTCATTAAAATATTGCTTCTGTTTAATAGTGTTTATGGGTAATGTCTAGCACCAAGTTGTGCCAAAGTGCACAAGTTAATTTATTTTTCCATTTGCAAAACAATTATTGTGGTCATACTTTAAGCCTGGAGAGCTTCTTTAAACTTCAGATGCAAAGGAGGCAGCACTGCCTATGTATGTAAGTATGTATGTATATCCCCCCTCCCCCAAAGATAGACTGTGTTAATGATGCATGTTTAAAATTCTCGTATCTATTGTTAAGGATTCCTTATAACTTTTTCATTTTCCATCCCCTTAAAACTTATGCACCAAAACCATTACATTTCTGCTAAACAAATGTTCACATAATTGTTGAATGGATTTTCATTATCATGCCAACAAGCACTAAGTGCTAATTGGTTTACACCCAGTAAATTTGCATTTATATCAGATTAAATCTAAAGAGATACAGCAGAAAATTTATAAAATGATCTATAAGATATCTGTTCTGAGAAAGCTTAGGTTTGAATGAAAACACATTTATCAATATCAAATTGGTTGAACAGGTTTATTCCATGTCTACAAAGTAACTCTCTCCCCGCTCACTGCTTTTTATGCCAGAAGTTCCATGTTTGGACATGCATTAAACCTGTATACTCCGATTTGATATTCACAGCACCATTACAAAAAATAATTGGAAAGGACAATCAACATTTTTAAAAGTAGCTATTAAATAATTAAAATGCAGCATTGTTGCTGCAAAGATGATGCTAATATATTTACAGGATAAGCATTTAGAGTTAGTGTGCAAAGCTCTTCAAACTCTTGAAATCAAATGCAACACATTTTAATAATTCCTTTAATTCCAAAAAACACTCTTCCTAGCTCAATTTACAATTTAATCAGGAACGAATCTTTGTCCAAATGTACAAGTGTTGAATCGGAGTTGAATTAATTTATGTTTACAGTTAACTTTGATGTCTTAATGATGAAACAAAATGTTGATATTTCTACTTCTAAGATGTCAGAATTCATTAAACATTGCTCATATTTTTATGTTAATTTTAAACATTGGAAAAAGATAAATATAAAAATGTATTAGCAATGCTTATTGAATTTTGACATCCCAGGAGATATCAATATTCCAGTTTGTCATTAAGACCACCAGTCAACTCAGACACCAACCAATTCAACTGCAACCAACAATCCAGCAGTCATGTAATGGCTGGGGATGTCAATAATGATCCAAGAAACATGTCCTGATAAATCTTGAGTACATGAAGAGTGTTTCTTCCCACCTCACAAGAGATTATTGTGTGTGTTTCACTGTATTAAAAACAAATTTCAAATTTGGCCCAAAATTATTAATTTTAATGAGAGAAATTCTTAGAGAAAGCTTCAGTTTATTGGCATTTATTGCATTTTCTTCAGTTCTATGTTCATTAGGATATTGTATATTAAAATATTTCCGTTTGAATGTTTAGCTATGGTGTTACAAAGAACCCTCACTGTAAGACCGACATCTTACAAACAGCACCTTTTCTCCAGACACTAATGTGTGATCTAACTAGAGCACTATTGGTAAAATATTAGATCTATGTTATCTAGCGCAATTGTTTACCTTTGAACGGTCTCCAGTTATGTTGACAATATGCTTTTAAGTGTACAGAATTTGACGCAGTATTTAAATGTCTAACCTCTAAGTATACAAACATCAATTAAACAGTTTTTAACTGGCTCTAGGAAAAGGTTTCCACAAATTGTTTAGCTAATAATCAAAGAAATATGCACCAAGCTTAGATGTGAATGGTGCTCTGGCCTTTGTTTAAAGAAAATTTGCATTCTGGATTAAAGAATTGTAAGCAAACCATATAATGCAACAGTTTACAGAAAGCTGAGGAGCTGCAACCTCTTTAGTTTGATCATACTTAACATTTAGCTTATGTTGCTCTGATGGAAGAATATAATATTTTCTATTAAAAGTTAACTGAAAAATGTGATATTTTGAATGAACAAATGCAAATTTCTTTTCTCTCTCATGCACGCACACACGTACAAAGCTTTAAAACTTAAAAAAGAGTATGAAAGAACTGTTTTTCACAGCATATACTTCATTATGGAACTTCTATTTTTGGAACTTGGAAATAAAATTCTTGAGAACTGTATTTGGCCCTATGAAAGAATATTGCAAAGTTACATCATTTGACCATGCCATATTTAACATGTCTTATGTTGAAAATAATAAACTTTAAAAATAATTGTAACTATGGGGCAAGTTCAGGAGCCTTATGTATTCATAAATCATGTTAACCTTTCAGGACAAAAAGATGCTAGAAAGGACAAGAAAATGAAAAATGTACCACAAACTGCATAAGTATTCAGCATGATAGATCACCTGAAAATATTTTTAAAAGTAAAATGTCTTAATCAGTAATACATGGAAAAGGAGTGAAAAAACTTTTGAGAGTAACTGACTTGGTCAGGACTGTTTTTATTGCAAATAGAATAACAATGGTATTTCTGTAGCTTCAACACACGTTAATTCAAACAAGAATTGTTCATATTAGGTAACTTTTCCCCAGAACCAGTCACATTTACATGTTACACATTTTAATTTCCAGGAATTCAAACTTTAATTGAAATTCCCATCTAGCACAGGTAAAAGCTACAACAGCATGCTATCCCACATACAATTTATTTTTAATGCAAGTTCATATTTCTCAACTTAATCCTTACTCTGCATGTACTGGATGAGATCTATCACCCTGTTCGAGTAGCCAAATTCATTGTCATACCTGAAACAGTACAAAACCCATTTACTATGCATGAGTATCTGATACAAAAATTGATCCACAGGATAGACTTTTAGAGATGTCTTATACATAATACTTTCTCTGGAATTCAGCTAAGTAATCTAATTATTTCTAGAGTGTTAAATCCCTGCTGCAGATGGCAAACACAATCATCTGCTAAATGCATTGTGCTGTTTGCTAGTTCAAAGGCAAATCAGATATAAAAATGTCACAGTATGCTCTCAAACCTCAGATCTATAAAGTAATTTTTCAGGTTTCACAATAGCCAAACAGCAGAGCACCTGCTGCAAAGCTAATGACCAGAGGTTTTTAATTTCTTTTATTTGTTTTTCAAAATTATATGCAAATTTTCACAATGATTTTAGCAAGCACTGCAATTGTTATCTAGTCTAACCATAAATATAATCACAAATTTTTGCCTTGTACTGTACAGCCAGTTGTCAAAGTCATAAACTATGCATGATATCCTTGCACCCAGCATACATTACATAGCTGGAGACAGTTTCTATATTACCTGCTATGGCAACATTGAGCTTTCAAACAACTGCCGGAACTCATATAAACTGAGCTGCATACTCCATTCTGATGAACTATTTGCATACCTATAATATTAAAAATAGCTAACTACATTAACTAAAAATGGCATACAGACACTCCCACTTGTCACACACATCTAAAAATTATGATATCTGATTTGCTAATGTTTTCTTAGAAAAGAGAAATGCTGCTGTGCATAGATGCAGGATGTTGTATCTCTCTCACTAAACAGCTTTCTCTTTCCCACATTAATGGACTCAAAGTGCAAACCTATTGTGCATAAGTCATTTCTGGCCATGTGCGCTCAACTGTGAAAGAGAAAGCACATTATATTATTTTTTTGCTAGCATGGAATGGGAAGAATATGATAACAGCAGAGTCATTATTGTTCTGCAAAAATTGGAAAGTCACCTACTTAAATTTTCCAGGCTCTGACAGCTTTGAAGTTAAGCAAATGCTTTGTGTATTTGACAATTCAAAGATTTGTTGAGATTGGCAATGTGAGAGATCACCCAAGAATTAATCAACCACTCATTAAATGAACAGCAGCAACTGTTAAAGCTGTGGTGGCTTACATTCACCAAAATCTAATATAGAAAAATGATTAAGTAAAAATTGTACTTACGAAGCTGTAGACAATGGAGTGGTAACATGTACTACATTAATGTGTTCAGTTGTTTACACTAACTCCACTTACTTATTTAAAACTTTGGACTAGTTCATTCATTCATTCTACAGATGCATTGAAACTCCTTAACTTACAACACAAATCTATACAGTTTACAATAGAAGAATAGAAAAATGGATGTCTCCCATTGCTTGATTTAAAAATAATAACAAATGCAAACAGTCTTAGCTTTGGAATTCACAGGAAACAAACACACACAGCAAATTACATAAAAAATGATAGCTATAACCCCATCCCACATAAATATGCAGTGTTTCACAGTTTAGCACACAGACTAATCAACATCCCATTGACTGAAACCGAGTACAAAATGGAACATCAACATATAATGAAGACGGCTATAACCAACGGTTTCAACACAGACTCAGTAACAAAAATCATCAATAAAGCTAAAAGACAAAAATCAATTAAGGAAGTTTCCACGCTTAGAACACTGAAGACAGATATAAATTCAAAAGTTTCACATACCACCCAACTTACCACAACAAATTTAAGAAGATATTCAAAGAACATGGAATTATGTTAGCCCCAAAGAACAAATATAATATAAAAAATTTAGTACAATGCACAATGAAAGATACCATCTCTACAGAGCAAAAATCAGGAATATATGAGATTAAATGTGCAGATTGTGAGCAGAGTTACATTGGAGAAACGAAAAGAAATTTAGAAATTCGAAGAAAAGAACATTTTAGGAACATTAGATTGAAACAGATAGACAAATAAGCAATAGCAGCTCATTTTTGGAACAAAAATCATGAAATAAAACCAGAAATTAAATTACTGAAACAACTTCACAACCCGATAGAACTATCCACATGGGAGAGAATTTTCATTTTAAAAAATAAGAGCAACTTAATGAATTTTGATTTTCTGCCGCTGGATGAACTCAGCAAGTTTCTACTAGAACCACAAGATACCACCACAGGAGCGAATGGGCGTCCATCCCCCGTTTCGAACAACGGCATTCAGTCAACAACAGCCGATGATGGGAGGAACCTCTCTCGAAACTAGTCCAAAGTTTTAAATAAGTAAGTGGGGTTAGTGTAAACAACTGAACACATTAATGTAGTATATAGAAAAATGAATTATCACAACTGATTTCCAGGATACTTAATGAAGACGAACTTGAGAGCTTACCTGTAGAGTACTGGACAATTAAAGATATAAAGACAAATGCAATCAAGACAGCTCCTGCAGCAGTAAGGTAATAATGGATCATCATACAATTCTCTTCACTAACTACAGTGTTCACTATTAAAAATTTAAACTGTCAATATAACATGCTTCCTGTTCTTGATAAGCCTGCAAGAGAGTTCCAAAAGTTCAGAAAGGCCACCATTCCTCTTTAGCTATAATAGTAGGGATGGGCTATGAGGGTTCCACGAGGCTAAATTTTTGTGCAAAAGGGCTTAAAAATCAGTGCCTAAGTGCATGTGAAAAATGCCCTGACTGCTCTTGTGATGCTGTTGAACTAAATCATAGTTGTAACTCCCAGCAAGGTTTCACCACAGCTCATAAGGAAAGGATGACAGAACAGTGATTACAGACAATGTACCAACTTTCATTCTATTATGATTGTACATCTGCAAAAAATGAAATTTTAAAGCATTTCTTGATGATAAGAATGGTGGATTTTTCCATGGAGACCTGTGGTGCAGTAGATTATTGACAGAGACAATTCATTCCTATGTAAAGTCAAAAGGTGACATTTTGAAATCTGAGTTGTGCCATGTATGTGCAATATACGAAGTCTGTTCAAAAAATTCCGGAACTTTGTCCACAAAATTTTTCTATGCTTACCTTTTACTTATTGTTCATGGTCTCCTTCAAAATACTCACCTCCACAACTGATACACCACTCCCAATGCCATTTCCACTTCTGGAAGCAGTCTTGGTACACCTCTTTCTGGATCGTGCCAAGCGCTGCCTGCTAATTTTCTTTTATCTCATCTATCATTGCAAAACTTCGTGCATTCAACAGGGTTTTCAACTTTGGAAATTAAAAAAGCCTGCAGGAGCCAGGTCTGGAGAGTACGGAGGATGAGGCAGCACAGTGATTTCGTTTTTTGTGCAATAGTTGCACACCAACAGGGATGAATGTGCGACTGCATTATTGTGATGCAAGAGCCATGAATTGTATCGCCACATTTCAGGTCGTTTCATTCTCACATTTTCTCGCAGGTGTCACAGCACATCCTGATAGTACCATAGATTAACAGTTTGTCCTTGTGGCAAAAATTCATGATGAACTAATCCTTCAAAGTCACAGAAAACGATCAGCATAGATTTCACATTCGACCTGACGAGCTTTTTTTGGTCTTGGAGAACCTTTCACCACCAATTGTGAAGATTGAACCTTGGTCTCATCACCAGTTATGATTCTCTTAAGGAACATCTCATTCTCATTTGCACAATCCAAAAGCTCTTCACAGATTGCGAGGCGACTGTCTTTCTGATCTTGACTCATGAGCCATGGGACGAACTTGGCGGCAACACAATGCATTCCAAGATACTCTGTCAGGATTTCATGTAAAGATCTGCAATCTCTCAGTCAGTCAATCTTCAATTCATATGCACAATTTCTTTGACGTTCTTCACATGAGCATCGTCTGTAGATTTGAAGGGCGTCCTGAATGAGGGTCATCTTTAACTTCTGCCCAGACATTTTGAAATCACCTGAACCATTCGTAACACCGAGTATGGCTTAAGCACTCATCACCATAGGCTTCTTGCATCATTTGGTGTCTCTCTGTAAAGGTCTTCTTGAATTTCACACAAAATTTAATGCAGACGCGTTGCTCCTCTAACTCTGCGATCTCGAGATTTGCAAAGTGTGCGATACAGACATACAGTAATGAAACTACCAGCTGATACACATTAAACACTGGTGTGTGCAGGTATACCAACTGCATTTTGCTCCAACACTCCACTGGCGTGAAATTACGAATGCTCTGGATTTTTTAAAAACTCCGCATACAAGGTCTTTCAGAATTCCATGGAACATTTTAGAAATGAATTACAGATGAACTATGCAACACATTTCAATTCTTATGTTGACAGAAAGAAAAATTCTTCAAATTTTGATAGGACAAAAACTATCACTTAGTTGCTGCAGGTTGCCGCAAGGAGTAAATTACATAGTTTCTTAGAAACTGTAACAGCAATTTGGCATTAAATAAACATAAGAAATCATGTCATGTTTTGGAATATGCAAGAATATCCTCCATTGCCATTGTGCAATGATGATTTCGAGCAAAATTCAACAAGCAGCTGTCCATTTACAAGAGCATAAGAATAGTATGAGACATTTAGGGATGAAAGCTGCTTATACATTGCTCATTGGCTGGGACATCCAGGACCATATGAAAAAACAGTGGATCACGTCACTTAAGCATATCAGCACAGCCCCAATTGATTGATATGTTTTATATACGGATACTATTTCACATCTCAGATCATGAGTGTCCCTATCAATTCAGGGCATGGAACAGGTGATAAATTTTGCTCAGAGGCTTCTTTCAGGCTTGAAGTTCTTTTCCATGCCATAAATCTACAACACAGGACCCATGGCTTTACTTCCCTTCTGAAGGAAGCCATACTTACAATTTTTACGCCCAAAAAATCCGTTCACTCTTGCTGGGATTGAACCTGTGATCTTGGGTTTACAAGGCAAGTATGGTTACCACCAGATCATCAGAACCGACTGCAGCCCCCAAAAGTCCATTAAATACGAGTTTATCTTTTTATCTGGTTTTTTTTTTTTTGGGTGCCTTCCCAGCATTTGCCATTTATGAGTGAGGCAAACCTGGAAAAAAACTTCAGTGAGGGAGGCTGGTCTTGGTGGGAATCGAACTCCAGACCTTCAGCTTATGATTCCATTAACTTAATGACCTCAGCCACCCATGGCAGTGAGATTAGAACTTGGCTTTTCACAAACAAAAGTATTGCAACTAAAGTTAACACCCTAAAACCTTCAGCTGCATCAGACTCTCGGCATTAGTGACAAACAAGTTTGTGTCAATTTCTGCACTGAAATGCAAGCCGCCAGGTTTGAAGTTTATGATTTTGCAGACACACTCATCTTTTCTGATGAAGCAACACTTATTGTTAATTGATATCATTGTATGATTCAGTTGAACTACACACTCTTATAGCTTCACTTACTTTAAGTGTGTGTAATTCAACTGAATCATACAATGATATCAATTAATATGATTGGCTTCACTGTCCAAGTTCCAATTTACATCTAAGTAAAGCACTTATTGTGTTTGGAAAGGTAAATTGGCATAATGTTTGGATTTAGGGGATTAAAATCCCCATGAATTATTGAGCATGTACGAGACATGCCTAAGGTGAATATCTTCTATTCAGTTTCTAAGATGAAGGTCTTTGAACTATTTTTCTTCGTGGAGTGCACTGTCACTAGGAGAAAATACTCGAGACATGCTGCAAAATTACCTTAGGCCACAAATGTAGACAATGACTCAGTCTTTGAACAAAATGGTTGTCCAATTCATTTCCATAATAACTTACACGGCTATCTCAACACAAATTTACCAACAGCTTGGATAGGACGCTTTGGACAAGATGATGCACTAATGTAGTGGCCACCTAGGTCACCAGACTTAACGCCTTGTGATTTTTTCTTATTGGGATTTGTAAAGACCTCTGTGTTTTTGTACCCCCACTCACCGTTAATCTTCAGGAACTTCACAACTGTGTCACTGCAGCTGTTGCAATGATTGATCGTGACAGGCTGACACACCTGTGATAAACTGTATTATCAGTTATTTATCTGTCATGTCAGCCAGGATGGACACATTCAGCATGTAAAAAAACATTTTAGAGCTTATAATCTCTGAGTCAGAATATTAAAACTATCTTTTTGGTTTCACTTAAATGAGATTTTTCTCAGAATATAAGTTTCGTGGAAATGTTTTTCACATCATTAGCTATTCATGACTAATGGATCATTCATAGAAGTTGGGTAGGTAGGAATCTGGGTGGACTCTCGTGGTCTTGTGATGAACTTAAATAAAATGTTGTCTTTACTTAAATGTAAAATTGGAACTTAACACAGTGAAGCCAATCATATTAATGGATATCATTGTATGATTCAGTTGAACTACACACTCTTAAAGCTTCACATACTTTTCATAAATGTATGAAGCTTTAAGAGTGTGTAGTTCAACTGAATCATACAATGATATCCATTAAAATGTTGTCTGTTTCTGAGATATCAAAATTCATAAGGTTACGTTCATGTTTTTTATATAAATCCTTTCCCATATATTTAGTTCTTTTGGTTGTTGAACAGTTTTTAATAACTTTATGCCTTTTTCTATTTCATGGTTTTCATTCCAGAAATGTGCTGTCACAGCCGATTTATCTATTTGTTTGTAACAGATGTTTCTCCAATGTTCTTTCAACCTAATGCCTATATTTCTCTTTGTCTTTCCTACAATTTTGCCTCTTTGGGCCTGGAATTGATTTTGTTTAATTTCAATAATTTTTTTTGAAATTTTGAAATTTTTTATTCTGTGGTATGCTAGGAAATAAGGCTTTGACATTCAAATACACAAGTGTGTTGTTCTGTGATAATTTTATATTTTTAATTTTATTAATGAGCTCCATGGAGTTTTTTAAACTTAAGCTATCATATTTTGGTAGTGAATGGAACTGTAATGATAACCAACTTGCTAAGATTACCATCAGTCAGCTAATAAATTTCAAAAAATGTTTAAGCAGTACAATATTATCTTAGTATCTCAAAATAGATACAGTGTAAAAAAATTTATTGAAATTAAACAAAATCAATTCCAGGCCCAAAGAGGAAAAATCTGGTCTTTACCAAATTAATTGTAAGGATTGTGAAAAGATATATGTAGGAAAGACAAAGAGAAATATAGGCATTAAGTTGAAAGAACATTGCAGAAACATCCGTTACAAACAAATAGATAAATTGGCTGTGACAGCACATTTCTGGAATGAAAACCATGAAATAGAAAAAAGCATAAAGTTATTAAAAATTGTTCAACAACCAAAAGAACTAAATATATGGGAAAGGATTTATATAAAAAAACATGAGTGTAACCATTTGAATTTTGATATGCCAGAAACAGACAACACTTTATTTAAGTTCATCACAAGAGTCCACCTGGATTCCTACCTACCCAACTTCTATGAATGATCCATTAGTCGTGAACAGCAGATGATGTGGAAAACTTCCACGAAACATATGTCCTGAGAAAAATCTCATTTAAGTGAAACCAAAAAGAGAGTTTTTATATTCCGACTCAAAAGATTATAAGTGCATGTTTCACTGTGTTCGACTCCAAATTGAACTAATATTGAACTTTTAGAGCTTATCCATACTTCAGTGTGATAAAATGTAGTATCCATTACATAGTTTATTTGTATTTATTACATGTTTCAAAGAATTATGAAAGACCCTGAACTAAAAGGAAATTAAAAGATCTCAAACCCATATTTAATTTATTCACAAAATTATGACAATATTTATGGTTAGGAAAGATATCTTAATTTACTTGCAAATAAAATTATTGTATTAGCTCTCTTTCATTTGAGAATTGTCAAAAATTCTAATACACGTGTAGTCAAAAGTTCATTTTAATCCACAAACTCTGCTAACTGCACTAAATGGGTCGAAGTATGTGCTTCTGACTAGCCACAGGAAATTAATTTGTATAAACCAAATTTATTCACAAGAAGGCATTATGCATACTTGAACAGGCACTCTTTAATTATATTTAATAAGATTGCACCACTATCTTTCTATATTTAGCCCACAATGAAAGGGCTGGCATGATATGATTACTTAAGTATCATACCTACTTACCAAGAAATCAGCTTCACAAAGTTATTGTTGAGAGGTATTCCAGCCTTTGCATCAAAAATAGAGGAATGACAATCACCAATGAAATCTGAGGATACCACATCATCTTCAGTGTAATCCAATATTCCTTTTAGTGGTCCAGTTGCTGCCTCCTTTACTTTGGCTTTGATTTCATCATAAGTGGCACTCTTACCCAACCTGCAACAGTAAAAGAATAATCAGCTGTTGCTACAATTACCACATAATTAAAATATTCCTAGTTTCTCTTCCCATACATTGAAAAAATAACAAAACCACAACATATATAGAGCATTTTGCATGCTAAAATTTAAGGTTTTCACAGCCAGTGATAATTAATTTATATGTTGCTTTAAATTAAACTGTCTCGTGAACTATAGGTATGCAAGCTGGAAAAGAACCCACTTGGGAATTTTTTGGTTATTGCGCACAGTGCTAGTAGTGGGGGTCACTTTTGTTTCAGTAATGGTAAGGTATGCCGCCTATCAACAAGCACACATTACACTTGTAGTTGTGGAGCAAGTTCTGTGAAAAATCTTAGAACAGGTTTTTCTATTTACTTTTAATTTGTAATAGTTCATCATAGCGAAATTATTACTTTAAAAATGACCAGTAAATCAAACCTTTCTGGTCGGTCATTGAAAAGTGATGCTCATATAATGTTTATAATGTAGCGAATTATCTGAAAGAGGAAAAGAGCGATTCAATTTGAGTTACAATTTTGCTGCATCGACAAGTGAAGCTCCAGGAGTTTCCATTACCTTAGTGAAAAGAATAATAAAGGAAGGGACTACATCTTTGTTTACCACACATCAGGTCAAATTTTCTACACAAGAGGGGAAGTCTAAAGAAAGAAGACAGAAAGAACAAAGAAAGTGCAAGTTGATTTGTTTACTGAGGGTATTGTTAGAGGCAATATTATAGTTAGAAGCAATATTATATGGTAAATAAACTGTGGCAAAAACACAAAAGCTTAAGAATAATTTGCAAAGTGATGGAAGTTTAGTATGCAGCAGGGAAGGAACTATGTTCTGATTAGGCTTCAAAAGGAAGAAGTGTGTTTCTAAACTACAGCTGCTAATTCAAAAAACTAAAATTGTATCCTGGCATGCTAATTACCTTCAGGAAATTCATATTTATTGGGAACAGAAGAGGAATATCATCTATTTAGAAGAAACATAACATATACAAATGCTTCTCACACTGTTGGTTTTTGTTGGCAGTCTCAAAACAAGTTAGTGGTTACAACTTGGAAAAGGATGTAGATTCATAATCTCCAACGCAGGAGTAGAAAATGAATTTGTGCAAAATGATTGGTTTACTAGCCTTTTTAAAGTAATAATTTCACTATGATGAACTATTACAAACATGTGACTATCATGACGATATGAATGCCATAAATTTTAAAAAATGATTAGAAACACCAGTTCTTCCTAATTTTCCCAGTAACTCTGTCATTGTGATGGACAATGCATTTTGCTATCAGATCTGGTCAAGAAAAAGATAGAAAAATTCAAAAAACAAAAACAAAAGAAATCACCACATTGAAATGTTACAAAGGAAAGCATATATATAAAAAATTCACATTCCACCCATGGGGACACCAAAAATTTCAAAAGATTTTTAAAAAGGCCAACATTATTTTAGCTCCCGTGAATAAATGTTAATTTGAAAAACCTACTAAAAACCAACACAAAGACAAAATCCCGCCAGGAAAACAATTAGGCATTTATGAAATCAGTTGTAAAAACTGCAATAATAAATATATGGGTAATACAAAAAGGAAAATTACCATACGGTTTAACGAACACATGAGAAGTGTAAAATATAAACATACGAAAAAATCAGCAGTAGCATACCATTTCTGTCCAAAAAAAACCATGAGCTCCAAAATGAATCAAAACACTTAAAAGCTCTTCAAAAACCCATAGAATTATTGGTGTGGGAAAATATATTCTTAAACGAAAACAAAGAAAATTTAGTTAATTTTGATCTTCCAAACTACAGCAACCTCATCAAAAAGTTTATAAAATCCAAAGAGCGACATCTTAGTACCACGCTGAAAAGTTGACAGTATAAATGAATAGTGTTTAACACCCGTTTTTGCTACAGAGGCACCACAGGCGATGGACACTGATGATACATGAAATGAAATGATTTATTGGGAAAGGATTTATTTTTAAGGAAGGAATCGTTCCAGGCCTAAGTTTAGGGTACCTCCCCGGCATTTGCCATTTATGAGGACTGAGGAAAACCTGAAAAAAACCTCAGTCCGGGAGGACGGTCCTGGCAGTATTCAAACCCAGACCTCCCGCTCACGAATCCATGCTTTAACGACCTCGGCCACCCGTGGAGTTAAAAACTGACAGTGGAACTGTGCTGACAATGAAGGAAATTTGCCTTTGAAAAATGTCCAAGTTAAGTGGAATAAAACTAATGAAATTTGAGTGTTTTCCTCATAAATAAATTGTTATATGATACTATATTTAATTGTGAAAATCCCAAATTATTCAAATTTATATTAGAACAATGGTATGTTTACTTTCTCCCCCACAGGAAGGATTTTAGCATTGAAAGAAAGATTATTTATATAATTTATTTTAAAATTATACTTTATTTTTAATTTTAGACAAATTGTATTGTTAAATAGAATGTAAAAATGCATAAAAAAATATGAGGTATGCTTGCTGTACGGAGTACCAGTGTCTTCTTTAAACATGTACTCACTTTCCCTCTAAAATGGGTCATCTCCTGTAGGGGCCTCAATTCGAAGGTAACTTAAGTAATATTTTGCCTTTCAAGAATGTGCCCACTCTTTCTTCGAGTACGTTTACCTTCAGATGACATGATTACCACAGGCATTGGGATGTTTAGAAGTCTGAAGATCAAATGAGCAGAATAATAATGCTATTTATGATGAAGAAATAAAACCAAGAACATTCAGTTAAGCTGTTGCTAGGATAGACATTTTTAGAGGTTTATTACATCATTTAAAATGGACAACTCTGTTATAGAGAGTAAACAAGCTAGAGATATAGACTTTTTTTTATTTTATGTAATAGTGCTAAAAAGCAAAATACCATCTTTAATTATTTTAAAAAATAAGGCACACTGATAACTGTGTAAATATGAACATAGGCAAAGCAGCTTCTTGTATTTCTGTCAATATTCAGTTTGTGGATGTTTTGATATTATAGTGTAACTGATAGGAAATTGCAATCTTGGACTACAGTATTATGGCTTATAAAAATTTATGTAACTGCAGCGCATTATGTAGAGATATCTATCTGCTTGTCATCATGCAAATAATGTATTTTGGTGCCATTTAGGTTAATATAAAGATTTATAGCAAATGTATACATTCTGCTGAAACCTAATTCAAGGGTATACCACCATAAGTCCCTATAAAAATGCTAAATATGGGTTATAGTACCATGTGAAACACAAGTCTATAGTCATTAAGGCACTGCCATCAAGAACAGTATATTTTAGCATGACAAGCCAGCTGGAAGAGAAATCAAACTGCTAACAGGTCTTAAAATTAAGTATTTTGGTGACAGATCCAGAAACTTCAGAAATAAAATATTTGCCTTCATTGAACATATTCGGTTTACCAAACTACCATTAAAGGACAATCTGATGTGTTCTAACCCTGAAGAGAATATGGAACAAACATAATACTCATGTATGGAAAAGAGGTCTGAGTTTTGATTCCTACTAGCACTCTTCTCTCTAAAGTTTTCCTTAGGTCCCATTAACAGTAAACGTCTGGGAAGTAGGCCAAATTTAGGCTTGCAATGCTTATTAAAAATATAATTATAGTTTCATCTCATATTATCACTGTTAACTGCCCGTGATGCCTCAGTAGTGAAAATGGGCATTAAACCCCATTATAGAAGGTGGGAGGGGAGGGGGAGGAGGAAGAAGGTGCATAATTTTCTCAATACATATGTATTGCTACATATTTTGTACTTTATATTTTTTCTTAAATATAAAGAATGACCTAAATTAAAAATAATGAATATTTAAAGATTTACATTTTTGCAATCATTTAAATATTATAATAAATAGCATGGAATGACAAACAGAGCATTATATTTAATAAATCTCATGAACTTATAACATTATATATCCGCTGAGCAAGTACCTTACTTTTATTATTTCAGTGTAAAATGCTCTCAAAGCGTGTTTTGGCTAGCCTACATTACTTGTATATGTATCACCATAAATGGTAATGAAGGTAAGTACTTCAACATTTAATACTTAACACATAACTAGGACTACAAATCACACAACCAACATACCTCACAGTCAGATCCACAACAGATACATTTGGCACTGGAACACGGAAAGCCATTCCTGTTAGCTTGCCATTTAGTGCAGGGATCACCTTGCCCACTGCCTTTGCCGCTCCTGTTGAAGCAGGAATAATATTCTGGGCTGCACCACGGCCATCACGCCAAAGCTGCAAAATATCAATGTTTTCAGTCAATAACCTTGTTCTCTACTGTACTAATACCTAGTATACACATCAATCCACACTGGGTATGCCATCAAGACTCCACAATTACAGGTACTAGTACCCTGACTAGTAGCCTCGGACCTGATCATGTTATTCATGCTGATCATTAGAATGCATAAATAAATGAGGATGTTTAATGCTCTCTTGGTGCACATGAGCATTATACCTGAACTGAAATATTTCATTTGCACAAAAAGTGTTTTCATATAAAACTAACATATGCTTAAATATTGTACTTACGAAGCTATGACAATGGAGTGATAATATATCCTAAACTTAGGTATTCATTTTTTTACAATAAACTCCACTTATTTTATATTAAGTCCACTTACTATAAAATAAGTGGAGTTTATTGTAAAAAAATGAATACCTAAGTTTAGGATACTAGTATATGTTAACAGAATCAACATCTGAATTTCAGAGACAGGAATTGGAGTTCTCCAGCTTTAGGATTACAGCTCATTTTTAAAAACTTAAAAAGGATTACTTGCTGTAGAACCCTAAATGATGATGCCTTTTGATTGGATGATTTCACAAGAAAATCTGTTCATAAATAATTCAGCACCAAGAGCCATATACAAAGGCTGCCCTGAGTACATAGTTTTACCCTTAATACTGTTACAAAGTTTCAACAAAATATACAAAAAGTTTCGATTATATTTTAATATACAATTACAAGAGATATTTTCATGTATTCTGCACACAAAGCACCAGTCACTATTTTGGCCTTCACATAGTCCAAAAGTCTCTGTGGCCATTCTTCAATTGCACAATGCAGTCCATTGCCTTCACTAGGGAGTGCTGTAAAATTGAATATTGTGGTGTCTATTGCTTGCAAGTCATTTCAGCACTGCCCATAATTTGTAGTCTAATGGGTTCAAATTGAGACTGTTGGAAGACCAATTAGCATGTGAAATGAAGTCTGATGCTCTTTGCTTTGCTGACAGATGCTGAATCCTTTTGAAAGCTCCAGTGTTCATTGAACATACTCAAATTCTTCACAACAAGCTTCAACACTGTCACTTTATACACTTTTATGAAGGTTTTTATCCCTTTTACACAAAAATGCAGCTCAGTGGTAACATCATAAGATAAATCAATTGAAAACAATGATTAACTCTGAGTACACTTGATGCTTTGTAATGAGCTTTCCTTTGTGCTTTAGTAATGCCATTTTAGCAATTGGAGGAGTCTTCAATTGTGAAAAGAATCCATATTTGGCCATGGCTCGCATTATGCTGAAATTCCTCATGAAGCCAAATCTGTTGGGAAGGAAGTGACTTGTACTCTGCTGGTAATCCAGTTCTAAGTCACTGCTCAGAAGACATGACATTGTAATATTTTGATGCCAACTTCACAAGCGATCAGATTTTCAGACAGAATTTTACTGAATATAAGAATAAAATCCTCCATTACATCCGTCAGCTTCTTCATCATGCCACTGTCTTCAGCAATCACCAATTGTTCCAATTTTAATGAATCTATTTATTGTCCTGTGGACAAACATTAACCAATTTTCAGCTTCACAAGGGTTGTGAAAATCTCAGGATACTTGTTTACGCACTGTATAAAGAACTACAGTTCAACTCACATTGCCAGCCAAATTGCTTGTTTGCAAATGTAGTTAGTACCCCTACAAAACTGATTGTATAATCTGCATTAAAATGTTGTAAAATATTATGGTTAAGACTAGGTAATGCCCCCTGGTATATCATTTCAGTATTTTTTATTCTGTTAATATAAAATTTCAAATGAATGTGCATTGTACATTCATAATATTTATAATGTTTTCCCTACAGATCTGAGACAGAAAAGATGAATACACACAAAAAACAGACAAGCAACTAAGTTTTTGAAGAGAGATGTCTGGGCCATAGATCTACAGAAGACAAATTGCATAATTGACATATGCAATTTCTAAAGATGGATGCTAATGTAAAGAAGCCTCGGTGGATAATTGATAATGTAGTGGGAGACTAACTGCAGTTAGAGAGTTTAACAAAAAAACTGAATGATTGCCCTTATTCAAACTGACCACCATTTGACATCTGAAAGCTGTGTGATGCACTTTCAATGTGAACAATGTCTTGGAAGCAATCGGTGATCTGAGCTCAAAGTTTGTGCTAAGTGGATGCCAAGTCTTCTAATCCAGGAATAATGGAAACAAAGGATGATATGTGCAAAAACATGTTGCAGTGTTTTTAAAGATGAGGTAACTCACTGTTTTGTAACATATGACAATGAAATACGGCAGTTTTTATTTGATCCAGAAACTAAACATCAGCCACCAAAGATGAAAATAAGTATCGGTATTATGCAGCATAGCTGCTCGACACCCCCTGCTTTCCCAAAGGGGCTTGTCGGTGTTTAACAACTGGGCTTGCCACTTTGGGTTCAAATAAGTATCCTAAGTTATTCTGCAGCTAATGTACCTGAATACAGCAGTATTGCCAATGGATCTCAACGCAACAGAAGCACTGCTAGCCCTGGAAGCAGTTCTCATAGAATATTAGAAACACCTCCTGTACAAAATCATCTTGAAACCCATAAGCCGAGAGAGAGGGAAACCTAGAACCAGCAGTAACCACAGCATGTGGCAACATCTCAAACTCACCACACTTCAACACTTTTTTCTCTGGTCCCATATTCCTTACCTTCAAACCAGCTGCCTAGCCCCTCTGGTGGAAGCCTTATTAAACTACCCAGCAGCTATTTCTACAAAAACCATATTGCATCGCTCAGTCTTCCTCATAATGGTTGCTAGTCCCATTTAATTAAGCAACTAATGTTAACCTCAAAGCATAAGATCCATGATCTCTGAAGCACGCTGAAAAATACATACACAATCTCATCAACAATATTCAGTTGCTGCTGGTGCACAAAACCTGTCTGTTACCTACACTGAAAGTCACCATTGTGGAAAAACTCTGCCACTGCTAATAGTTATGACAGTACTTAATTTTATTTGCCTCTTGTTGCCAAAATGGGAGATAGCAGAACATTTGCCAGACTCCCACACAAATACCTAGGGGAATAGATGCCCATCAGATTGCCTAAACATAGCAATGGTGTCAAACAAATGCTGTCACTACAGCCTGTTTACCCTTCCAAAACAATATCCAGACCACTATTCAGCCCTTTGTTAAGTATTCATCCCATGCCACACAGTTCAACCTCTCTTTTTTCCAAATCCTTGCTGAAAAGGAAAGACTTCACACCACTGCTAGCCAAACATTCATGCCTTGTATGGCAGCCAGGAGCAGATGCTTTAGCACTAGCATTACCATCATCAAAACACTAGCTCAGGCTATTAACTATGCCATACCATTGCACCAAACTGTAAACCTCATAGCCACAGATAACTAATACACTTATTAGCAGTATACTTGCAGCCCCCTGGATGTTGGTGCTGGTGGTCTAGTGATAACTGGTAATCATCCTTGCCTCATAGAATCAAGATTGCAGGTTCAATCCCAGCCAGGGTTGATGAAATTTTTCAAGCATAAATATCGAAGTATGGCTTCCTTTGGAAGAGAATAAAGCCATGGTTCCCATGTTATAGGATTTACATTACATAAAAGAACCTTCAGACTGAAAGAAGAAGCCTCAGAGGAAAATTGATCAGCTGTTTCATGCACTGAATTAAGTGGAATTTAATGGGATGATATTGAGCTGTTAAACAGCATTCATAAATAAACCAAAAAAATAAATAAATAAATAAATATAATCCCCTGGATAAGTGAAAACTTAACCAGTTGCAGTATCTTCTGAATCTTTAGCTGAATAATTAGAGCAACCACAAACGGGAGTGACAGCTCTACAAGCTTGATATGCAAGGTGCCTCACTTTAGCACACGTCTAAAACACTGCTTTTAATTCCAGACAATGACCAACCTCTCATCTCTGGGTTCAAAGTGCAAGGAAGAAGTGGAAATGATGGATATTTGGAAGCCAATTGTGTTCCAACAAAAAACACATCCATCAGGTTCCTGGAGACTGAACCCCCAACCTTCACATATAAAATAGTTTTTTTTTTCATGCCATTCCCCCATACAAGGCCACCAGGCTTAATGTCATCTCCTATGCAGTCCTGAAAGCACTACTGCTACTATAGCTAAAACTTGTGGCATACTTACAACTGCTCAGTAAAATTGATCACTCCCCAAAGCATGGAACAGTGCAAATACAATCACCCTTCTGAAACCTGGGATGAATGCCAAATCATTTCACTAATACAAATAATAGACAATAATAGCTAAGAGAACTGGTACCATATGAGGTAATAAGCAGATAGTTTCTGCAACAAATTTCCTAATGGTTGCACTGAAATTAAACTCCAAGATGCACATCAAAATAAAAAATGCAAATTTGCAAATCTATCTACTAATGCATTTATTTTACATTAATCTAATATGCATATGAAGCATACCTTTCCAGATGGCCCATCCACAGTCTTCTGTGTAGCTGTAATTGCATGAACAGTGGTCATTAATCCTTCTACAATTTCAAAGTTGTCATGAATAACCTTAGCTAGTGGAGCCAAGCAGTTGGTTGTACAAGACGCATTGGAAACTACCTTTAATGATGGATTATATGTCTCATGGTTTACACCAACCACAAACATCGGTGCATCTGCACTTGGAGCTGAGATAATTACCTTCTTTGCACCACCTTCCAAATGAGCCTGCAGAGACAAACAAAATCATTAAAAATTGTTTCACATATGGTTCAAGACTTTTAAGTAATTCCAGGCATGCTAGTGCGCTGCTGAAATATTTAAAAACAAAATTCAGTTTTTAATGTCTCATCATAAATTCCCATTTATTATGTACATTTTCACATATCCTGGAAAAATTGTTTTAACTTAAGTTATTTAAACTCACTTTGGAGAAAATTTTGCTTTTAAGCTAGATATTATGGATAAACTTAATGCACACTATCCTGTTTTAACAAAAATTTTAAATTGTATATATGTATACATTATGGCTGCTAAATGTGGAATGTTGGCTCTAGATATACAAAGGAATTGTGCAGTTTCTTTGTTGGAAATAGCAAAGGAAAATGGTTAGATTCCATCTTCATTTATTAGATATGACCACACTAAATCCATTTACTTATACAATATTAGGGTGTGTTTCGGGGGCTCTGGAAGAACATCTTATCTCATCTTCTCCATGGACATTTTTAATGCGGACAAAATGGAATACTCTAATTTGCTTCTGAACATTGCATACTGTATTCATGATAAATAAAATAGAATGACAGCTAAGGATGCAAAGAAAGACCAATGGAAGTGTTTTGTTAAATAGAAATTGAAATAAAAAATTGGTCTCATTAATAATTAGAAAATTTAAAAATCTAAAACTCTATGCAAGTACAAATAAATGAGATTCTTAGGAAGGAAGGAGGGAAGGAAGGAGGGAGGGAAGGAAGGAAGAAAAAATGAGTTATCTGCAGCCCTTGGATTTTGGAATAATTTATTCTTTGAAAGCAAAGTACAAAAATGCTTTGGTGCAAAAGGCAATTTCTTTCCTAAAAGAAATAAGGTGAGAAATTAAAATGCATTAGCTTGTACCATTACACCTGCCACAACTCAGGTTTTGGAGCCCTTCATTATGTGAACATTCTTTTGAAGAACTAAAGGAAGATCAGCTTGAATTATATTGTGCACAAGTTTCTTTCAGCCACCCATATAGGCAAGAAATTTCAAACTAATCTTCCAGACATATTGCCTTTGTTGCCATTTTTGGGTTACTTTGCAGAATCGTTCAGTATTCTTAACTGCAGATATAACATTAACCTTCATTTTGTTTGTTGCAGATTACCCACTATGGCTGACTGAGGAATTCAGTAATTCTGGTTTTTTGTATATACTTTCATATATTTGTGTAAACTTTTACCTTTGCTGCATAATTGATTAATAATTTATTAACATTTCCAGTTTTTTCACTGTAACATATATGAATACTCATGAAGTATTTTGTTTTCATCAATTGGTGTAGAGTATTCAGTATTTCTCAGTTTTATTCACCAATTATTTTAATGTATTCCTTTAAATGAATTATCCTTTATAATAAGTAGTATTATCGTTTTTGGAATCCAGGACAACAGAGAGAGAACTTGGCAAGAGTTGAAGAAATATTTGAGGAGTTGGAGATATAGTTATATGACCTTGTAGAAAGATGGGGATACAAGTGCCTATTAGAGGCAAAAATGGAAGAGTGGGGAGTAAATCTTGATGATGATGATGATTATAGTTTAAGGGATGCAAAACAGATACGGTCATTAGTGCCCAAACATACTAAAAACTGCGCCAATATTAGAGAAATAAATAATACACATAATATCAGTGTTTGAAATAAGCAAAATAAGCACTTTGGGCAATAAAATAAAACTCCATAACTAGCAAAAGGGTAATATAGTCAACAACAAACAGGACTGGTACTAAAACACAGCAGCTAGAGCGGATAACACAACAGTCTTACAATGGTCAATAAATTGTAACAACAAAAACTCCAAAACAAATTACAAGGGTAAAACGGTAATAATTAACAAGAGACTGACTATAAAAAATCAGCAAGAGCTGAAAATACAACAGTCTTAAATGGTCTGAAAATGTATCAATAAAACTCCAAAAACAAATAACAAGGGTATTTTGGTTAACAACAAACAAAAGACTGGCTCTAAAACACAGCCTCAAGAACTGAAAACAGAGCAATCTTAAAATCGTATAAAATTGTTACAATAAAACCCCAAAACAAATAACAAGGGTAAAATGGTCAACAACAAACAAAAGACTGGTACTAAAACGCATCAGCAAGAAATGAAAACTCAACAGTCCTAAGATAGATTAAAAATGCAGTCGTGGATAAAAAAGTAAAACCTCACACTTTGCTACAAAAACCACACACACGAATAAAATGGAGCACTCGCTCAATAGCAACCACATCATCTGCAAGTAACTCCTCAATAGAGGGCAAATCTAGGGAACGTCTAAAAGCTGCTGGATGACATTCAAGTAAAATGTGACACACTGTAAAGGGGCGGTCACAGTGAGGGCATGCTGGAGTAGGTTGAACATTAAAAAGGTGACGGTGACTAAAACGGCAATGCCCAATTCTCAAACGTGCTAAAATCACTTCTTCGCGACGAAATGCGCGAGAAGAAGTCGACCAGTTAAAAGGGGTGGATTTACATTCCCGAAGCTTATTGGTGGGTATTACATTCCACACATCGGTCAGCGCGAGAGAATGTCTGGTCATAAGGAATGTTTAAAATCCCTGAAGTAAAAACGGTGCTCGTATTCAACAAGGTCTAAAAGGGCAGATTTAGCTGCGACTACTGCGGCCTCATTACCCGGAAGTCCCATATGTCCAGCAACCTATAGCAGTGTCATCCAGAGGCCAGCGTCAAGAAGCGTAAACACTGCATCCTGGATCTGCTGTACAAGAGGTTGGTAGTTGTACAGCTGTTTAAAAGATAAAAGGGCACTCAAAGAATTGAAACAAACAACACTATTCCCCAGCCCATGATCAGAAATAAATAAAGTCGCCCGATATATAGCACAAAGCTCAGCCACAAAAATAGATGTCGCAACGTTAAGACCATACGTAAAACTTGCTCCATTAAAAACGAAAGCACACCCTACTCCTGTGCCAGATTTCGAGCCGTCGGTATATATAAAATTCCATCCAGTAAAAGAACATTTGATCTTGCTAAAATAACGAATAATAAATAGGTGCTGGGGTCGAAGACTTAGGACAGGACGTAAGCCCAAGATGAACGGGGGCCTCTGCTAAAAGCCAAGGGGGAGAAGTAGTTTCCCCAGTTAAAAATAAAGCAGTTAACTGCAAGTCCAACGTCCTGAACAGCTCCCGAAAACGAAAGCCAGGAGGATGAGAAGTAAAAGATCGAGCAGCGTAAAAAGCATCGAACAACACATTAAAAACCGGTCCATTCGTGGGATGAAGTGGTTGCGCAGCTAGTAGACAACTGTAAGCAGCAAGTAAAAAAATCCCTACAATAAAACGGAGGTTCTCCAGGCTCCGCACATAGACTTGACACAGAACTGGTCGGGAATGCTCCAATGGCAACAAGGATACCCCGGTGATGAATGGGGTTAAGGCGACGAAGAATAGAAGGTCGCGCAGTCATAAACACAGCCATAATCCAGTTTGGACCGGATGAGAGAGCGGTAAAAACGTAAAAGAATAGTCCGGTTAGTTCCCCAGGCATATGTGCAACTTAAAACACGTAAAATATCAAGAGATCGTTCACACTTGCCTCTGAGTTGCGCTATATGCGATGACCAGCATAATTTTCTATCAAACAACAAACAAAGGAACCTAACTTCGTCTGGGAAAGAGAGCGTCTGGGGCAAGATGGAGAGATGATGAAGGATACTCCTTACGGCGCCAGAGGTTCATGCAGACGGTCTTCTCTGCGGTGAATCGGAAGTCGTGATTTACACTCCAAGCGTAAAGGCGGTCGAGACAGCATTGGAGGCGGCGTTTCAAAAGACAAGTTCACCGAGAGGAAAGAAAGATGGCAAAATTGTACACAAACGACGACGATTGTATTCCTGGCGGTAAACACTCAATGATAGAATTAATAGTAATGGCAAACAGGTGCAACTAAGTACCGAGCCCTGAGGTACACCACCGTTCTCTTGAGTAAAACCAGATGATAAAACTGATCCCACGCGAACATTAAAAACCCGGTTTTTCATAATCTCCCGAATAAAAACAGACACACGCTCACCTATAGCCCACTCGTGAAGCGTTCGGAGGATACGCTTTTTCCAGATCGAAAAATATGGCGATCGTTTGGCACTTCCGTACAAAACCGTCCATTATACGGGTGGTTAGAGACACAAGATGGTCGACTGAGGAACAATGACGCCGAAAAGCGCACTGAGCGTTCGTTAATAAATGCCTCCACTCTAACCACCACATAAGCCACCCCGTTAATCATGCGTTCCATCACTTGCAGATGCAGCCGGTGAGATAAATCGGATGGTAACTGGAAGGAAGGTGCGAGTCCTTACCAGGTTTAGGTATTGGTATTACGGTGGCCCGTCGCCAAGTGCTCGGAAATGTTCCATTGCACCAAACAGAATTAAAAATCTGGAGTAAAAAAGCCTTGCCTTTCGATGACAAATGCTGCAACATAAATACCATCTGACCCTGGTGAAGTGTCACGGGGGCATGCTCTGAAGGGCATGCTCCAATTCCCTGGAGGTAAAGGGGACATTATAGCACTCCTGCTGGTCGGAGGCAAAACAGAAACCCTTCGACTGGACCTGCTCCTTTAGTGTTCGAAAAGGAGGGTAATTGGTGGAGCTCGAAATATCAGCGAAAGTGCGTCCTAAAACATTGGCGATATCAATCGGAGTAGGAAGCACTCGAGTTGATAACCTAAGACCGGGTATAGGCGGAAAATCTAGGTTTGCCCGCAACGCGGCCTAGTTGTTCCCAAACTACAGATAAAGGCGTTGTGCGGTTAAAAGAAGAGGTAAAAGCAATCCAAGAGGCCTTTTTGCTATCCTTAATGACTCGACGGCATTTGGCGCGCAGTTGTTTATAGCGAATCATGTTGGCTGAAGTAGGGTGGCGACGAAAAACTCGTAGAGCACCTCGGCGTGCACGCAACGCATCCCGGCATCCATCGGTCCACCAGGGAACCGGTAAGCGTCTGGGGTGGCAAGACGACCGGGGAATAGCATCTGCGGCATGAAGGATGACCGTTTCGAGGTGCTCGATCACGGCGTCGATGGATGGAAAATCCAACCCTGAAAATACGGCCAGAGATCGGAAGAGGTGCCAATTCACCTTTGCAATAAGCCATTTGGCGCGCGCTGAGGATGTGCTTGTGAAGAGAGCACGTGTATCTGACACGGAAAGTGGTCACTAGAATGTAAATCAAAGAGGACATTCCAAGTAAAATGTACAGAGAGTAGGTAAAACAAATGGATAAGATAACAAATGGAAAAGCTATGAGTGCTGTCTGAAACAAAAGTAGGTTGACCAGTATTGATTGAGCAGTACAAGATTGTAACAATCTAGAAAGCTGGCTAAAAGGCTACCCCGTGCACACTCCGAGGTGGAACCCCATAGGGGATTGTAGCTGAAAAAAGAGATAATCGAGATCAGCCGTTGTGACTGTACCAGACGGAGGCAAGTATAAACTGCAGATGGAAAAACTAAGGCCAGAAAAGTGAACGGTAGCTGCAGCAGCTTGTAAAGGAGTCTGGAGCTGTAATGAAGTACTGTACACGTCATCTCTAATTAAAATCCAAACTCCGCCGTGAGCGGGAGTGCCATCTTCGGGAGGAAGATCAAACCGCACAGAAGAGTATCCGCATCAAGTAAAAGAATCTTGCGGGCGAAGTTTGGTCTCTTGGAGACACAAGCGGAGAGTCAGTCGAGCGTAAAAGTAACTCTAGGTCAGGTCGTCGACTGCGCACATTCCAAGAAAGGATAGCCATTGTTAAAACGAGTTAAAATAAATAAAAAATACTACCTTAATTTTTGCTAGGCCCAGGACGAATCAACCGTCCTTTTTTCCATCGCGTAGGACTGGGTGGTTTATTCGGAGCAAGCACATCATGCTCCATGAACTCCTCAGAGGGAGGGCTTTCCCGCTGAGAAGCATCCAGCGATTCCAACGCCTGGAATCGGTTGGATGTGGAAATAGGCGGTGACGGCGACCGCCTAGCGGGTTTGCTCCCATCATGGGAGCGGGACCTCCGAGGAGGAGAAGGGCTCTTTTTCTGCTGAACAGGAGTTGACGTTTTCAAAAAATCAGTTCTCGTGTAGCTCGTCCTGAACTTTATTTCAGGCGCATTGAACACTACCGGTTTCGGTTTCTCGGTAATGCGCTTCGGAGAACTGGGCTTAGTAGGGACCGGTGTAAATACAAGGTCGCAGGTCTGCGTACTGCTGTCGCACTTCTTCACCGCTAAAGAAGCTGCAGCGCTGTATGTACCGGTCTTAGGTACTACAGGTTGGCGAGATTGAAATCGCTTCCGGGCCTTAGTAAAGGAGAGTTTTTCCTTCACCCGGATCTCCTGTATACAGCGCTCCTCTCTAAAACGAGGACAGTCGAGGGACGAGGCTGGATGGTCGCCACGGATGCATAAGCTCCTTTATGACTTGCTTGACCGCAGGTTGCACAGATGGAAATGCACTCTTACACGATATGAGCGTGTGTCCAAATCGTTGACAATGGAAACATCGCAACGGGCTCGGAATATACGGGCGCACTTCAATCAACTCTTAGCCCGCTTTAATCTTCCGCGGCAATTCAACCCTGTCAAACGTGACGAATAGAGTCCGGGTTGGCTGCAATTCCCCCCTCTTTCCTTGCCTGCACACGATAAACAGAAGTGACCACCTGGTCTTTCGGGCAGCTATGGATTTCCGGGTCAGACATACCGTCTAGTACATTGGTGGTAACAACTCCTGGCGAAGAGTTCAATGTCTTACGTTGCTCAACACAGATAGGATAACCGTGGAGTAGCGTCGCCTTGAGCAATGAGTTTGAGACAGCCCAAGTGTCTCCACCTAAAGTGATCCGTTACGTAGATGGGTACAGGAGTTAACGGGTCCAGCTATGGCATCTATGCCCTTCTGAATAACAAATAGATTAACCTTTGTAAACGACTGACCATCTTCAGTACAACTAAGCACTAAGTATCAAGGAAAAGACTTCTCACATACTTCCTTTACGTCAACTCTTTCAATTAGATTATGTATGATTATTATCTTGTACCATAGCGATTTAATCCTCCACCAATGCAACTGTCTCCGATGGCAGGCTGCTTCCTGGGCGCCACTCTGGCTTAGGTTACATGCTCTGGCCTGAACAAGGTAACCTCGGGGTCACACCTTCCTGTGGGTTGACAAAGGGACCAAATCGCATGCAGGAAGTACAACAGCTCATGCAATGGCCCTGGCCCTTCCCTGGGCCTGGCCTTTACCAGGGGATATGCTCCTGTCTTACATGAGAACCCAGTGCTGGGAGTTACGCCATTACCCTGTCACATTTTACCACGTCAAACACGGGGGCATCCTTCAGACAAAGAACTGGGAAATAAAATGTATAAAATTAAAATGAGTCAAACACACTATGCATGGATGTGTGGGAGCAGCTCGGATGCCTCAGGGTTGCTATGCCCCGTACTCAAAAAATTGGACCCCTAAGGGGGGAGAAAAGCTTAGCCAGAAGCTAAACAAGTTAGCAAAAAAGAAAACAAGTAAAGCAACCGTAGACAAAATGTGCAAAAGAAAGGGAGGGGATAACATTGCATCACCAATAGTGTGGTGTAAGTTTTTCAGGGTCTTTTGGGATTAAAAACTATAGTTATACAAGATAATTTGATTAGCAATAGTCCATGGAAAACAGATTGTTAAATAGCAAAATTACTTTAAAAATGTAGTACTGGAACAAATCAAAAAGTTAAAACTTAACAAGGAATGTGGAATAGGACAGAATTCCAGGGGAATGTTGGAAAGCTTAAGACCTAAACAGATTAAATATATTGGTGCAGCTAGTGAATTTAATCTTTCAAGAACGTAAAAAACAAAAATATTTCAGTGGGAATTGTAATGCAAATTTATAAAGGTAAGGTAGATATGAGGAACCCAGCAAATTAAAGAGGAATTAGTTTACTTTCAATTATTGGGAAAGTTTTCACTGGAGTGTTAGCACAAAAGGCTACAAGAATGGGCAGAGAAAGAAAGGAAAATTTTAGTATTCCAATCAGGCTTTAGGAAATGCAAAAGAACATCGACAATACTTTTATAATTAGAACATTAGTCAATAATTATCTTAGCAACAAAGACATAGAATTTGTTATTGTTAGACTTAGAAAAAGCTTTCGACACTATTTTTTAGGAAAACACCGTGGACCAAAAAAAAAAAAAAAAAAAGAGAGAGAGAGAGAGAGAAAAGAGAAAAAAAAAAAAGAAAAAGAAAAAGTAAGAACTTTATAAAGGTAATTCTAAGTATTTATAAGGAAAATGAATTTTGCATTATATATGAAAGAGGGAGGATTACAGATAAAATATCAAACAATGTAGGTCTAAGACAAAATTAAACCCAGTTCTCTTCAATCTATTTATTGACATTTGAAAAAATTAATACAAGTAATGTACATTCACCAACTATATTTAACATAGAGATATCAGAGGTCTGCTCTCTTTGCACATGATCTGGTAACCAGTTCTTTAACAAGTAGGATTAAAATGATCACTGGAAGTTATAGGTACATTTTGTTGAGAATGGGTATGCAAATAAAATGATTAGAGAGAATATATGGTTCAATAGTGGAGATCAGAATGATGAATGGAACAGAAATTTGGAGGCCAGATGGAGAATGGAAAGCGATAAACATACTATTTTGTAGAATTGTCCTAGACTTGCCTAGATTTGCACCTAACAAGATTGCTCAAATGGAAATAGGAAGAATGGCTATGAAAGCAAGGTCATAGAAACAGTACTGAAACACTGGTATAAAATAGGGAAATTAGAAGGGGAGAATATTACTAACCAGTGTTTGATAGCACAAGAAAAAAATTAAGGGAGCAAGAAACTTGGGATATCTAAAATCCAAAATATTCTACAAATGGGCATGGGATCAACATGGCATAAGGGGGAAAGAATGGGAAAAGGATTTTGGAAAGAGATGAAAACAAGAATTGAGGATATTAAAACCAGGAAACATGCACTAATCTTAATGTCAAAAAATCTATGAGGAAGAGAAAGATATATTCAAACCTGTGTGGCATGGCTTAGAACAGGAGTAATATATTTAAGTGGGATAAGAAATGGATATATTAAGGGGATATGTTCTGTGTGAACAACTTGATAGCACTTGGCATTGTATATTAGAATGTAAGCAAACCAGTTTTGGAGGGAACAGTCCTTATTACAAAAGTGGAAAAACTTGCCAATTATATAGGAGGCAGAAGAATTTTAAATCTAAATATATTAAGAAACTTGGAAAATACTTGGGCAAGATGAGACAAAAACGGTTATGCAAGGTGGGCAAGACAATGGGAACAATATTAAGATCATTGTGTGACTGAGTCAAAATAACACTCTTTTGCTCCACTTAATGATTAAATTACGGGTAATAAGTAGGAATTTGAAATGTTTTAATAGTAGTAAGTTTACATGTGTTGAGAATATGGAAATGCAAATTGTTTACTACAATTTTAACCATGTTCACTTGTTTGTGAAATATCTGCATGTAAATTGGAAGGAAGAATTAAATTCATTCATTCATAATTAGTAAGATAAATGTTTATTTCCTGATAATATAGATATTATATTAGTTAAAACTAGTGGCTGCATGCAAACAGATGTTGTAACACATCAGAGGAAGCCTCAATTATCAAGTTTTGATTTTCAGGAAGAATTCATTCCTTTTATACTGGGCAAAACAATGTTTTAAAAATGTGTGCTCAATTAGTATTTTCCTTCTTTGATGGCACAATACTTCATATTTTTGTATAGAAAATTTTGTACTAGCTTCTTGTGACATTTTAAGCACAAGTGAACACACTAATACGTTCATTTAAGAACTTTCAAAAAATAAGACATTTTAAAAAAATTCTGTTGGAATTCACACAGTGAAGCTTGTTAAATGTAAATTATATCTAATCTGTCGTCTAACACACTCTTATGCTTCGCTTACTTTTAAATATGGTGGGACTGGTTTCAAAGAGACATCTTCTCCATTTTCAACCATCTTGAGGACTAGAGGACACCAATCACCTTTTGGACAAAAGGAAAACCTCAAGTTCTGCAAAAAATTTGGCAAAAATGCTTATGTTTCAGCTGATTTAGCAATTGTACAGTGAAAAAGCCTTGGTCTATAGTGCTGCATATAGTTGCATATTTTACACAGGGGAGAGACAGAATGGAAGGTAGGCATTCAGGTCAGCCAAGAATGTTCAGAAATGAACTAAAGATCTAAGAAATTGGCACGTACCAATCATTCTTAAACAGCAAATGATATGGCAGCAGCAAGGATTGGCAATGGAATTTAGCACAAAGATTTATCTGAAGGCCTGAACAAGTCTTATTTTATCCACTGCAGCATTCAGTTTGCCCTGATGCAAGACTAATGCAGGACATTGGCAGTGACCTGATCGACAGAACTGAAAAACATGGGATATTTCGTAAAAGGGTCATAAGAAAATGACAGCGTCTTCTGTACAATCTGCACCTGAAGCAAATCTGGGAATTGCCAACATTCATGAAGAAGATGACAATGCAACAGGACTGGTAAAATGGTAAGGTAATGCTTCCTGCCAATGTTTATTTAGTTCCATGAGAGTTCCTATACTTTTTGCTACATATTTCCCAATAGTGACCCATGGGAAGAAATATGCTGGGATAAGATCAGGCAATCTTAAGTGGCCAAAGTCCTTTAGAACTGCCATCTTCAAAGAAAATAATTTCAGCCAAGTCAACATTAGAGATGTGGCAGGTGGCACTATCCTGCAAAAACAGTCAGCACAAAATTAATTTTTCGAATGAGTCACAAACTCATTGAAGATTTCCATGAAAATTACAATATATACTGTTATTTAGAAGATGGTGCCACAACAGCACACCTTCCTTCCCCCTACTATTTTCATCATGGAAAAATGTATTGTGCATGGTATTAGGATTCTCACTAGTCCAAATACAGATATTCTGTGGAATAATGTAGAACCTTGCCTCATTACAAGGATGTTTCTATGCTCATCTGGAATTGCTCATATAAAATTATCCCAGAAGTAGCAAATATAAACAAGCACCAATAGGTCATTTTACCATCTAGCAATTAAATTCATTATAAGCATCCTAAATTTTGATATAGGGAGATCTGGCTGCTGTTACATCACAATGTCCCAGGAAATCACCATGGATGAGTGATTAGATGCTTGCAACCCATAGATGTGGCATGAGCTGGTTCCAACATTCTTAAGTGGGATTTGTGGCAGATGAAGGAGCATTTGGGCAGGTTAGGTGTTCTCTGGGTTCTTCAGTTTTCTCTACATTCATTATACCATTGTTTCATCATCCCCATCCAATCCTAACCATCATGTCTAATGCTAATGTAGTCCACCAGTTCCTAGTGTACATACTATAAATGGACTGCATTTTTGATCTCTGCCACTCCAGCGCAGAACTCCAATGTTTGGCCAGCAAACAAACTGGTATTAGAAATAATCACATGACAATGTCCCTGTACATAACTGTGCTTGTTCAATAGAAATTGGATATAAAACAGGTCACCATTTAGCCACACCTTCCATATTTACTTGACCTTACACTATGCAATTTCCTTCTCCTTTTCCACTTGAAAGCAAAGGTACATAGATATCAATTTCAGTCGGTTAAGCTAGTCACTGCAGTAGGGGAGAGAAAAAAGAGAGAGAGAGACAGACACATGGAAGTTTCCTTCCAATTATTTTTAGCAGTGTTTCCAGAACCAACTCCCATGTTACAATGTTAGCAGATATACATAGCAGCCAATTATGACTATTTTGAAAAGATGGATATGTATAGGTGTAGATTAAATCTCATAAGATTGTTCACAAAATGTGACTGTAGTAGTATATATAGTAAAGAACTGCATTTACTTACAGAAGCTTTCTCTATAGTGGTGAAAACACCAGTGGATTCCACCACATAGTCAGCTCCAGCCTTTCCCCATGGTATAGCTTTTGGATCCCTTTCTGCAAAAACTGCAATCTTGTTTCCTGTAACAATGACATGCATTTGCATTACTGTTCTATTATGGCAAGTATATAGAAAAAGACATTTTTCTTCCTTCAACTGAAGCACTGTGTCATAGTAATGTAAACTTTAGTTTCCTAACACATGAACTTGAACATCATTACAGAGAAACTAAATGCAAATAATAATAATAATAATAATAATAATAATAATAATAATAATAATAATAATAATAATAATAATAATCTAATGAGTGCAATATTATTAAAATAATTACAAATACAAGCTAAAAATTCTGATATTTCTAACCCAATTAATGGTACTTTACTGCTAATGCATAGAATGGAAGATTAGATTGCTTCAATTTTCTCCAGGAAATTTACATTAAAATTATCTGTCAATTAATTCCGTATATCAAGAGTCTTTCAGAATTTATTGACAGTTTTCATGGTTTGGTACATGGAGTAGTTCACATTTTGGTCTCAACCTAGTTCTAAAGAAGAAAACATTTACTTTTACAACTTATTGTATTTTGTGTTTTAAGAACCTTTAATATAAGGTCTTGTATATGCTCACAATGTTACCATAAGGAATGTTACGAATAAGTGGAATTACATTGGTAATAAGATTATAATCATGAATAACTGGAAGCAATAGGTTTAAAGCACTTCACAGTAAATCATTATTCCATTGATCCAAATCAAACTGCACTCATAGTATATGGAAAGTACATGGGATATTGCAAAAGGCAGCAATAAAGCACTTACAGGTTCAGCAAGGTGGAATTTTGACAGTTATTTAAGAGAATTTTTGTGTTGTTCATCTGTCAAAAGAAGGATTTGTTAATTTGCTGACTGAAGGACAATGGTTCCCCATTTCCTATACATTAATATTCTCTGCCATAATAGGAACATGACCAGTGGCAGATTTCAATAAATATGAATTCAATTTGGCATATTACCATTAAAGTACCTGCATAATAGACTTGAAACTGAGTTCTTTAAATATGCAAAGTCAAGTATTAATGTCACTCCACTAGTCTCCAAATACTGCTCTGCATCACTTATTTGTGATATAGTGCCAGTCTGAAATATGATGAAAAAATATATATATTTTTTTTCTGAAATATATATTCTAAAATATATATATATATATATATTTTCCTCCACCTTTGCAGATTTCTAGATTTTGTGTTGATCCTTTTGATTTGCTATACCCAGAATGATATAGACCGTGTTGCTGTTTAAAGATCCCTTATAAATCATTTTACAAGTCAACTAAGAAATGTAACTAATTATATTATCTTTTGTTATGTCCATTTCTCCACAAGTTTTTGAAAATTCCTGTCACCAGCAGTGAGACGGTGGCTAGCCAAAACCCCCTAGAAGCCTTTTTGTCACCGAATACTGAAATGACCAACATAAAGAGGCGAGATGTTGGGCACCTGTGAATCCAATGGCATTTCTGAAATCTCTTAGGGCAAGGCAGTCATCAAGGTGTCAGTTTTACTAATACTGGTACCAGCTGCACATTCATTGCATTATATAGAAAAATATTGTTCAGTTTATCTAAATCCACAAGCATTTGCCAGGCAAAATGTTCTGCAAGTAATTCACAGTACAATTAAGTTTCAGGATTTTGGTTTAATTTTTAGAAATTAAATGACATTTATGTCAAACATACATATAAGGCTTCTATCGCTTCCTATGAGCAAGCTAAAACGGTAGAAATCTGAAAAATTAGATATTTTAGAACTTTACTTGAATTGTTGCTGTGCTAATTTAATTAGCTGTCGCCCTCTCATTTTTACACAAGATCAAGCTGTGAAATTCCTGTACATCAAGAAAAAATATGCACAAATGAAACCACTCAAGACTTTTCACCAAAAGGAAAATATTCTTGACAGGACAGTGGTATGAATGTTTAGGCTCACACATGGGTTATTCAAAAGAAAATTGAATATTAAGGATAAAGAGGGCTTCAGTGGACAATTAACTTTAAAAAAGAACTTTTACTCTTAAGGACATTCATTTCAGTTCAGTAATCTCCCAACATCTACAAGAATAACCCCTTCCCCTGCATGGTTTTTACACAATGAAAGAAATGCTTACAATAGCACAGGATCTTAAGGATATGTGCAGACATGGTAATGCATAAATTATCTGTCACATATAGGTACAATCCTGTATAATAAAAAACCAAAATTATTTAAAATCATTTCAAGCACAAAATTTGAAAAATGTTTTAAAAACATAACTTATTGTTAAACATAATTTTTATACTGTGGAGAAATTCTCGGAAACTAAATTATAGTGTATGATATGTATATAATACACTTTTAGCTATGTATTCTTAGCAATAAACTGATGGAAGCCAAATCTACATATTGTACACAATTGGTGAATAAAAACCTTGACATATACTAAAACATTACCAGCTTAATCAGAAAGAATAAAAAGTCAGCTAGAAAAAATACAACCTTATAAAATTGGGGACTTAAGTTTACACTTTAAAATAGTATACCACTTGTGGGTTAAAGTTGGCAGATAAATTTTACAATTTTTTATGCATTTTTTAAAAACTTTTATTTCAAAACTTCAGACAGGCAATTTTATACAGTAACTTAAAAAGTGTATATAGTATTTCAAAACATATGGTCATTTCTATGGAGTGTTTCCCCTGATTTTCCATTTTAGCTATCAAAATAATGGACATAGTTGAGAGAATATTGAAATAGACATACCTTGGTATATGAGAATCATGGCTGTGGAAGGATATGACTGATGAGCACTGTCTCTAGCCCTTGTGTCACACACACATATGCCTGTGAAGGCTGATTGTGTGTTTGCTGTACTTTAACAGTAGTATGACACATCTGATTGTTTCTATTTAGAGATAAACAATACCATTCATCCTAAACTTAAGTATTATTTTTTTTACACTAAACTCCATTTACTTACATAAAAGTAAGATTCTCCAGAAACGCATCTTACTTTTATGTAAGTAAATGGAGTTTAGTGTAAAAAATGAATACCAAAGTTTAGGATATATTACCACTCCAGTGTCAACAGCTTCACAAGTACAATATTTATTAATACCATTCATGTCTATATTTCAAGTAACACAGTGCATGCAGTAAGTATTAACTGGTAATAAGAGGTACATTGTATTGGAAAATTGCACTGATAAAGGAATAACAAAAATTTGTTGCACAGTTTGTATTCTGAAACCAACAAAATTCTTCATACACTTATCTGGTTTAAAAAATAAACAAACAAATTTTAATAAACAAAACTGGAAAGCATAGTAGCATTGGTAAAATTTCCATGAAGGACATATGATACTTCCAGAAACAGCAGCAAAAGTGCAGATCTTTCTAAAGAACACCTTTCATTAAGTGTCACAAATGGTCTCCAAAAGCACATGTCAATACAAAAAAATGCAAAGCTGCATGTCGTCCTGTTACTTCTGTCCAAGAACTGAAAACTCCAAATAAACAGAAGATACCCAGCCATTATCTTTAGTTCCATCTGCTCATTGCATGTTCAAGAATAAGCACTACATATTTTCTGCAAATACAGCAAGGTTTCACCTATATGGGCACACCAAATACATGTAGGACTACTGCAAACCCTCAAGCTGTGCATAAGGCAACTTTTCATGCTGAAAAAATTAGGTGCACTGCTGAATTAGGTGCCATTTTCTTCCATACAACAGTGGATTCCTCAGTTTATATGGATAAAGAGTTGATCAATTGGAGGAACATTGTACTGGCTATTTTCAGCAGGATGGTACCACCTGCTATATTGCTACTGTCTAGCATGGCTGAAACTGTTGTCTTTGAAGATGGCACTTCTAAGGGACTTTGGCCATCAAGGTTGCTTGACCTAATCCCAGCAAATTTCTTCCCACGGAGCACTGAACGTGAAGTATTTAAACAAGCTATGGATTCTTATAGAATTGCAAGAAAATCTTCAGCAGGAGATTAAGGCTGTGACTCCCAGTGTATTGAACACCTTCCATAACATGTGCATGCATGCCTTAATGTTCATGGCAACCCTTTTGCTATGAGACAGATTATCATTTTTCCCTAATGCCAAGATGTCTGTGCCAAACATCATTGAATTACATGCATTAGCTTGAAAAGTTACTAGGTAAACCCGGGGACTGAGAGTAGTGAAACTCCTCCTGCTACTTCAGTCATGCACCTGAGCAAAATTCAGATGAATCAGTAATGTTAAAGAAAAGAAATTGAACTCTCCTGAATACGGGAAAACCACCAAATTATCTGTGTGAAGATGGGTGGTAATTCATTGAAGGTTGTTTTATTGTGTGAAATTGCTGCTCTCTCGCTATTTGTCCACAATCCATTGTGTTTGGTATGGAATGTGACATTTTGTCATCCTTCCCTTACTTTCCTTTATTGATTCCCTTCAGGATCTCTCTTATTTATTGTCCAGCTACTTCTTTTTGGACCATGGCTGGGCAAAGGGTGCATGGCTGTCAGAAGCAATGTAATCATTTCACTATGGCTATGGTCCATGTTTTATCAAAAACCGTATTTCATTTCATTTGTACAGTCAACTTAATCCTTTATTTATTTGGTATATGTTAGCTGTTATGAAGGGATTTGGGTTGATTGTTAAAGTTTACAAACTTCAATTACTGTGATGCAAGCAGTGCTGCTTCTTTTTTGCATAAGTTTTCTATCTAGATAAAAAAGATTTTAAGCTTTCTCGATGGTGATTATTAATGATGAGCAAATCAGCCAAGTGAAGCTATGGTCCACTGAGTACCCTGAAGAAGTACCCTAGCTATATCTGAAAGAATGGCAGGCAACAAGAATGTAACTCGCTGATTCCCCACAAAATCAATTTTCTAATACTGTCTATTGTAATAAAAGAGTTATTTGTTCTTGTTTAAATTTTGATGATTATAAACATACAAGAACCTTCTATGGGTGATCCCAGAGGCTTTAATCACTAGTTAAGCTTCTTAAATAATATTGCATAGACTGCTAATGGGAGAGCACTAAATATAAAAGAAATAAGGAATAGATCTGGATATTGCATAGAAAGACAGGAATTATATATAATATAAAAAATGTCCAGTCGGCAAGTGAATAGCATTTGCTCATAATGGTATTTTACAAAATATAAAATGACAAAACATTTTCCTTATTGTACAATGTACATCGTCGTATTATAGCATTCCCCATCCTAAGATATTGTGTAAGGTCATTCAAATGGAACAGACAATGGATCCTATGAGCATAGTATAATTGTGTAGCCTAGTTGCAAAACTAGTTTTGTCCATTTTTTTTTAGAAAATGATATAGGACTGTGAATTGATTCTACATTCACAGCCACACGCTCAGTGTAAAATGTTTGTTGCTAAGTTAATTTAATCCCCTTGAAAAAGAGGTTTCAAAGTACTGGTACTCTTGCAGAACTCAATTGACTGTGCTGTTTCATATTACATTTTGTCCACCTTAAAGAACTGGCGCAAAAATAGTTTTGTCCATGATTTATAGGTTACAACAAAAAATTGGTGCAGGACATGTTAACCCAGGTTGCAGCACAGGTTGTTTCAATCAGTATTAAATATTACTATGAAAAATCTCAATATAATAGGCAAATTTTAATTTCAACAAGTGGCCAACCTGAGATGATAAACAGCTGATATCGCATTTCCCTCTAAATTTTGTAAACAAAGAAATAGTTGCATGACAACCTCACAGTAGTGTTTCCTATAGTAGACCACTCCTATATCCCTCCTGATTGGATTTTTGGGCAACTGGAGGCTGATATAAAAATGCATACAACATTGGTAACTGACAAAGATTATCTTAAGATTTTTAAATCTCGTGCAACTGTCATTTGTTTGGGAGACCAGAAGTGGCCAGTACAATACTGGAAGAGTGCAGTTTCAAAAGTGGTTAAAGAACCTGCTCAATGGCATTTAAAGTTGCAACCTTGAAAAAGTTCTATTAATAAGAAAACAAAGCAAGGAAGCTGTGTTGTGCAAGTTGAAATAAATTACAATGATTTTGGAGAAGCATAAGGTATTTTGAAAAGTGGAACAGGTTATATGAATATTGTTCATAATATATTGGAGAGAGGTATACTATTTGAAGAAACTTTACTTTTTCTTCAATATTAGTTTTCTAGCAATACAGATCAGAAGTCAGGAATTTTATTTTGCTAATGCAAGAAGCAGGTGAAAAGTAATTTTATGTCCTAATGTATATGTAATTTGAATTGACTAGTGTAAAAGCATTAATATAATTTCAGTTTGATTAAAAAGTGTGTTTTCCATTTCCTAGCAGTTGAAATTATAACTAGCTAATATGAATTGTTGCAAATCACTTTATGTCCAAAGTATTTTATTTAAAATCTCAGAATGTAGCAATTTGTTGTCATTTAGTGACAGACAGGAATCATATTCTGCTGTTAATTGATAAAATATTCATCCTTCTAATACTAGGCATAAGTAAATTATAGTTTTTCCCGATTTTCTGAAAAATGTTTTCATTGACAAAACACATTTTGCAACTAGACTACTCAATTATTAACTTACAAAATGTGCTACCTAGCTACTGAACCTAAAAGCAGGCACCTTCACTCTTTAGGCAGTGCCTCAAATGCTTCAGTATATTTCTCTGTACTTATCAAACTGCAGTTTGTGGTTACTGGTTTCCTATAAAACCTCAAAAAGCAAACATTTGGAAACTTAATGTTAGATGATTTAGTTGAACTACATACTCTAAATGCTTCACTTGCTTGTCATAATGTATAGAATCAGTTTCCAGAACATTTGGTTCTCATCAGCCAGGCTAATATTCAACTGTTGGATAATTTGTTAAGCTGTGGGGATGTGTATTCTGCTCTGGTGGCAGTTTGATAAACTTGTAATGTATGTTTTCATCCCCAGCAGTGTCGAAATTCATTAAACTGTCTTTGTATTTGTAGATGGCTAGTTCTGTAGGTCCTTGTACTGATTTTAATAATTTTGCTTTATTAACTATGTCATGATTTTCTGTCCAAAAAGATATGCTACTGCTGATTTCTCTATTTGCTTGTACTTTATGTTCCCTGAAATGTTCCTTTAACCTTGTGCTTATGTTTCTCTTTGTTTTTCCAATGTGGGTTTTTTCACATTCTGCACAATTTATTTTGTAAATACCCGATTTATTCTCTTATGGAATACTGCCATTAACATTGTCTATCAGTACGTTTTTAACTTTAAATCTATTAACTGGTGTCAACCTGATATTACAATATTTAAGAATATTGTGAAATTGTTTTGTAGCCCATGGATGATATGTGAATTTTTTAAAAATTAGCTCATCTTTTCTTGCTGAAAGTGTTATGGTTTCTTTGATATATTTTATCTCTTGAATTTCTGAACCTTTCTGTGTACCAGTTCTTTTTTAAAACCATTTTTAACCGCTGTTTCTTCTATTTGTTTGTATTCATTAAAATATTCTTTTCTAATTTGTAGGTTAACTAGCCGCTGTGTTAAACTGTTGATAACTGCGTGTGATGTGGGGTTAAAACCATCAGCTTTGATGTGATTATCTATGTGTATCCTTTCTGTATATTCCAAATTCCAGATTTCCTTGACGTTTCATTATTTTAATATTCAAGAATGGCAAAATGTTATTTGTTTCTGTTTTGTATGAAAACGATGTTTCTATCTTGTATATTCAAAAGTTTTAAGGCATCATCAATGAGTTTTTTGTTAACTATGGCAAATATATCAACATATCTGTACCATATCTTAAACATGTATAAAATTTGTGTTGATATGAGTTACAAATCTTCTCATAAGAGATTAGCTAGAAGTGGAGATAAGGGGCTGCCCATTATAAGTGCCACCTGCCAGAAAAAAGTATCTAATGAAACAACCCTGTTCCCGCAGGATAACCATAGCATATACAAATCCAGGATACGTCGGGGTTGGTTTGATAGGTAAGTGGATATCTCTCTGATACCTCACCCTGCCAAATGACTTGATCTAAACCTTACTGAGAGCGTTTGGACAGATATAAAGGAGCTTCTTCGAAATTACCATCTGTCTCTGAGAACATCCGTTGAACTATGGCGCAGAGTTGAAACCGCATGGAATTCCTTTGGAGAAAGGCCAAAATGTGTTTTGCCAGCTGGTAGACTTCATGCACAGAAATATTAACAAAATTTTTGAGCATGAAGGATATTGGACTGGATACTAAGCATTTATTTTTGTTTTATTTCAATTTGTAAGAGAGATAAACCACATCTCAAATGAAAACATTTAGGCAACAATGTAAGCTACATGCATTAAAACGTCCTCTTACATTTAAAAATTAACTCAATACTGAACTGCTGGTCATGCAAACAACGAAAAAATTAATAAAAAGTGTAGATATGTGCAAGATTCAAACTCACATTATATAATACATAAAATCTATCAAGAAATGCCCTGGACACTTTGAGGTTGGAACATCAAAGCTGTTCTTTTTAATATGGTTTCACATTAGATTATAGACTATATTCCATTTAATCTTTGAAAATCCAATACTTCTTACATTTCAGGTTTCAATGAAAAAAGTGGTAAACTTCTATGGTTAATTTATGTCAATATTACTCGCAATCACATTATGTAATGCACTGTAATAACATTGCATGTAGGAGTGTACCTGTAACCTCCATTATGTTCAGAAGCATGAAGTGATCTTTTGTTTCCTACAAGGGGCCATTCATTATTTGAATTAAATGTACCATCTTTAAGTTAAGATTAAGTTTTATAGAAAATGTGTGAATTTTGCCGAAACATCAATTTAAGGTAAAAAATGTTGCATCCCTATAAAAATTTTAAAGGGGTTATATGGTAATTTTTATTCAAGAATTCTTGCATCCCCTTTTATTTTGGAGTAATTTGTTCCAATAACCTAAAAAATATAACTAAAACCAGATGTACATTACCCAAAGCATTATTTTGAGTCATGAAGTGGACATTATACACATTAAAATCAAAATATTCTGCCACATGACATAATTCAAAACACATAATAAAACATTTCCATTGTTATTAAATTACTATACTAATCATTGCTTTTAATCCCAAAGTATTGTTCTTAATATATTGCTGCATATTAGAAGTTTATATGCACTGCCAACAAACATTATGTCCTTCTGCACTTAGGCTGGGATGGAACTGCAGAGAACAGAAAAGCACTATAAATGGACATGGACAGGAGTAAAGGGAGTAAGGCATTTAAATAGAAGTCACACCATATTGCCAGAATGCAGTAACATCAGTACAGCAGTTTTATACATAATTAAAAATGATTGCTTGGAAACCCTATTACAGCTATTTATTAATAACAGGCTGAAATGAACAGACATTTTATGAATTACTTCCAAACGTGTAGAAATAAGATGTTTGTGCCATAGTCAACAACATTACATCTGAGCTTTCATGAGACATTAAATAGAATCATCACCATCTTCACCTGTACTGTCATTCATATCACAAGGGTTTTAATTAATTAACAGCAATGATATTAAAAAATAAGCTGCCAAAAAGTGCAATCATTGTATTACATTATTGCTAAAGTGGTACTTTCATGAAATTCATTGTATTGTGCTAAAGTGGTACTTTCATGAAATACTATCATATTTAATAGATTTTCTGAATTATGTTGGGAGTTTAACATGGGGATAAATGTGGTAATCATCTTTAACATGTTAGCCCAATACTTAATTTTACTTTTCTTTTATGGACTGGCTCTTTCAGTAGAATATATTTCTACTGTACAGAGAGAGTACAGAATATACTGCCTGATATTACATTCTGTTGTAATGTTCCACTACATACCATTTACAACAAGATGTCCATCTTCAGCTTTTACCTCTCCCTTGTAGCGACCATGAGTAGAGTCATATTTGAACATGTACACCATGTAGTCCAGACCAATGAATGGATCATTAATTGCAACAACCTATTGAAAAGAAAATTCTTTTTAGTAGATACAGAAGAGATTTGCATTTTAACAAGTTAAATTTTCTTTTGTCATGACAGATTAAATATCAGTATAGGGAAATTCCTAAAGTAATCAAAACTTCAACCAAATTCCTCATCGGAAGAAACTGGCCCAACCAACAGTTTCAGCATATTTTAACACTGCAAAAATACACATAACTAAAATTAAGAGGTAGGAGTCAAATACTGTTTGACTTCCTGGCTCTTTCCTCTATGGGATCTGCAGAAAGAGGAAAGTAGGAGCCGTACAAGTCTTCTGTGCATGTGTGGCTGATAGTGTATACTACCTTTCCTTCAAAGCATCTTTGGCGTTTGTCTGAGAGTAATTCTTATGATAGTATAGAGGAATTTCAAGCTTCAACAAGCGTCTTGCAGGCTCCTCATAAGAAAAGCTCTTTAGCTATCCACAGTAGTGCATTAATAAATAATATTTTTACTTATATCTGTTTTTAAATATTATGTTCTATTGACCCTATGGCAAAAGATGCAAAGAGTGATTTATAACTGTTTTCAGCATGGTAATAAAGCTCTGTATCACCCTGAGAGTTCAAGGAGGCATGGATGAGAATACTGTTAGTACTAGGGAACTCAAGAGCCAGAAAGACAACAGTAGCTCTTACTTTGTTTGCATGTTGATGAAACTTTTTTCACTAGTAGAATGTTAGTCTTATGAAGTGGTAGCCTATAAATGACACAATTCATTTTGGTCACCATAGTAACCAAATTCTCCAGAAACTGCCTCATAACAAATTTGCACTGCCAATGGAAGAAGTTGAAATCCTGACTTAAAACACTTTTTGAAATTTTGTTCTGAGCATGGATAGATTTGTTTGACTTTGTTCCGAAATGTGTGTAATATGTTACTCAATGCTAGTAAACATTAAGATAACCCCCATAACATCACTAATCTGTATGATTATGTTAAAGTTTTGCTAATCACAACGGTGATCTGGTTCAATCTTGCAATATCAAACTATTACTTTCACCTGTGTTCACTATCTGGACAACTTGTCCAAAAAGTACAAACTTACTGCTATTCTGAATTGATCATGCTTCACTGAAGCATGAAGAGTGTTAAGACGACAGATTTAATTCACATGAGCTACACTGTGTTAGTTCCATATGAAGACTTTTTTAAAGATTTACAATTTTTAAAAAAATTTAATTACTGCTATTCTGCTTATATGAATTGCCTTTCCAGCTACAGGATCTATTGTCAGCAAGATTGCAAATATTTATTTCACAAGCTAGGTAATCCACTGTTACACATGAGGGAAAATCAGGATGTATAGGCAAGGTACATTAAATGGTTTTATAAAGGAGTAATGGAGGGCAAATGAGCATATTATTTTCTTAGTCTTCTGCATGGCAATGCATCTGCCGTATATTCAACTAGCTTCTATATTCTTGTACAATGTTTTGGCTGCTCCTAAAGTCAGGAGTACAATGCTTCCTATTAGAATTTATTAAATATGTTTAAATAAACTCCACATACTTATACAGTGCAATCAGTGATGCTTTACCCCGCGGTGCAAGGTGTTTCCTTTGGGTGTCCCCACACTTTTGTTGCACCATGGAAGGGGAGTAAGCCTTGCTGATTGCTCATAGCGCAGCTGTTCTCAGGTATGTGTTGTATTGTTCAATTCTTAAATTGAAAGTATAAATAAAGTGTATTATGCCTCATGTTTTTACAATGGTATAGCATGTTTTTATTTATGATTCATATGTGTTGACTCAGTGATGAAAGAATAACAGAACCATTTTTTTGAGCGCACAGTTGATTCTATTATTTGTATACTGTACTGAGCCCCTTTTTCAGAGAATTAACAGACAGGGAGCATGATCACGTATTTTTTCAACACGACTCTGCCACTGCTCACATTGCAATAATTTCATAAAAGCAATTCACAATGTGTTTCCACAAGCCAGAGTTATTAGTAGAGATTTGTGGTCCACTCAGTACCCAAATTGACAACCTGCAATAATTATCTCTGGGGTACAATAAAAAATAATATTCGCCAGAAAAGTGTCCAGATTTCTCAAAATGAACTACAGCGAGTGATAATTCCCTACAGAGATGCCAAAATTGTGTGAAGAATGAAGGCAAACAGTTTCAACACCTTATTTGATAATTGGGTTAGTAATGAGTCTCTTAAATTGTTTTGTGTATTGATGCATGGTTGAGTTTGTTGTTTTACCTTCCCACTGATCACCAAGACCCAGCTGGCTAGCTAACAAGCAGCACATTTGCCCATAGGCGAAACAATTCAATGGAAAACTAAACTGATTGCACATTATAACATTAGGACATGCTTCAGGGTCAAGCTGATCGTGGGAGTGATTGCCCTTGAAACATGTTCTAATGTTGTATCAATGGAGTTAGTGTGAACACATTTAACAAATTCCAGTAGGATATATTACCAATGCAATGTCTATAGCTTCCTAAGTACAATTTAAATAGGACAATGCTTCCTTTACCTCATCATCAGAGCTGAATATGTGATTGGACAGCATTTCTTTGAGTAAACCAAGATGTGTTAATCATTTGACACCAGATTCTGCCTTTAAGAAAAGCATGGAAAACTTTCAAACCCAAGCTGTCCTTATTGTTGCTGCTGCTGTATATTTTTGGACAACATACCTTTTATTTTGCTGCATATTGCAGGTTTATGTTCATTTTGCAGCAACACGTTAATTTGCAATAATCACTCTTTGCCTATGCAGTTAGAAATGCACCAGATTAGCCTCCTTTGTACTGAAAGACACTCCCTCACAGAGAGTCAATGTTTGGATTTTTTCTTTGCTGGAGAGAGATGGTCTCCAATCCATGGTCTTATCCTTTGTTCTCAGGTTGTACTGAAGTACCAATTTCTCATTGCTGGTGACAATGGTCCTCCAGAATACTCTGATCTTTATATCATATCAAGAATTAGTTGGAATGTCTATACTTTATTTCTTCATTAGATCAGTAAGCTGCTTGAGAACTCATTGCCTATAGAATTTGGTGCATCCCAAATCATTATGTACTATGGCAAATGTTGATCAACAGATGATATTCAAACGTGCAGCCAACTGAGATTCTGTTTTTCGTCAGTCCTCTCTAACTGAAGGCATTAATATGTTCTTGGATACACAATGTTGATAAATGACCAGAGTTACCTTTGTCAATTACACCTATTCTTTCTGCTCCAAACCCTTTCTACCTTTCTTTAATTCATGGTGCTATGTCTATAATGCACCAACATCTGATGGTGAATTTTAATAGGTTTACTCCCTCTGCCCAAATAAATTGCACGAACAGCACATTCTTCAATGGTGCAATCTAGCTACGAAATTTAATATTTTTGCCTTCATGGCTGGTATTGAACTGAAGGCACAGCACTTCACTGGGCATAGTCAAACTCTAGCAGGTATTGTAATAGTGTTGCAAAGTGCAATCTTCTCTCTATTCCAGTTATCACACAATTTAAAAATTGGTTTTACTTTTTTATTCTTTCTCATTTATGCATATTATGAACTACCTCTCAAGGACAACAGTGCTCGATTTATAGTTCCATCATCGATTTAGGCTTCTGTTGAGAAAATGAAAATAAAGCAAACAAAGAATTCACTTAGCAGGCAAAGTCTCCTCGCAGATTTACATGGCTCAATTTTGGTATTCAGCTTAAATATAATTAATAATTGAGTTATAATCAATATAAAAGATTCTTTATGTGAAAAATTTTATTTCAGTTCCAAACAACTAGAAGTGTTTCATTCAAATAAAATTATATTAACACAGGAAAATACAGTGCGATTCTTAACATCTTCCTAAGGATTTTATCTTGAACAATGGTAGCAGCCTAAGGTTTCCCTAATCTTGGTTGCAATTCTTCCTGGGATTATTCTTGTAGTTTCTTCATTGTTCTAGGATATACAGGAGACATTCTGTCCTTGGGAATCATTATTCATAATCTCTCCTTATTTCTCTGCTCTAAACCGCGGACTCTGATCTCTTCACAAACCTTTAGATTGAAGTATGCTGGTTGTTTTGGAACAGTATCAAAAGAAATGTATCGAAAATGCAATATTTTTCTGGGGAGCACTCAGGGTATCACAAAACTACTACAATTTCAATAGATTGTGAGAAAAATTCACAATACCATATTCAGTAATTGCTGATTGAAGGTATGCAATTTGACTAACATTGCAAAGACCTCAATAGGCCTTGTATTACACAAAATATTGGGTATGAGAAAGCCTTCTGCTAGATGGGTGCCACATTTGTTAACAATGGACCAAAAATGGATTAGAATGAACATTTCACATGTCTTTAGAGTTGTTTAAACACAATTCCGAGTTTCTCTGCAAGTTTCATAACAGCAGGTGAAACATGAATTCATCACTACATGGCAGAGATGAAGTATCAGACCAAACAGTGGGTGGCAGGAGGTGAAAATGCACCAAAGAAAGCAATAACTGTTCCATCTACAAGAAAAGTCATGGTTACGTTTTTCTGGGATTCTCATGCTATGGTGCTCATGACTACCTCCAGAAGTGCACAACCATCACTGGGAGTATTATGCTTCATCACTGGACCAACTGAGGATACTATTTCAGGCTAAACATCCACACTTTGTAAAAAAGAAAGTTCTCATACATAACAATAATGTGCCTTCACACATGTTTTTGATTGTTGTTGCAAAACTGCATGACCCTTGCTTCCACATGTCATTTTGCCAGATTTGGCTCCTAGCAATTACTTTTTGTTCCCAAACCTAAGAAATGGCTAGGTTGACGAAGATTCACATCAAATGATGAGGTTGATACTAAAATAGATACTTATTTTTCACATTTGGACAAATCTTATTTTACTGGTGGCATTAAAAATTTGAAGCCAGATTAAATGTATTGATTTACAAGGTGACCATAGTGAAAAAATTTTAAAAAATTTCTTCGTCAGGCCAAGAACTTATATCAAAATTCCCCTCGTACATATACACACAACTGTAGCCCCAGCCACAACACTTGGGACACTCATTATGCCCATGTCATGGTTTCCCATCTTATATGTTTATTTATACTACTGTAGCTTTTATTCAATACTTTAGGGTGAAGTAGCATTCTCTGGCTTACATTAATGGTAGCATTAAAAATGTCTCTGTTTCAATACTTGTCTTGATTGTGGATATGAATTATAACTGAAATTACAATACAGGCATTGCATAGAGATGTTCATCACACACTTCTATATCACATATATGAAGAGAGTTCAAAGAGTAAGTTACACTTGCCCTAATCTGACATCATTGAGCAAAAAGAGTGACCCTTGTGCAGAACGGAGTTCTATGTTCATATCTTCCTATAGAAACATGTTCATTGTAATTGCAATAAGAGATGCATTATAAAAAAAGGTACAAAATGACATGTCAATTTGAAATGCATTGCAAGATTGAAGTATGAAGAACAGTACAATTTTGATTGAAAAAATTTTAATTGCTTGGAGATTCATCCTGAAATTCTGGTCATATATGGAACAAATGCAATGTCATGTTTGCAACATTAAAATGGTATCAACAGTTTTGACAAGATTGTACAGATGCAATTGATGCTGACCAGCATGGAAGAGGCCAACATCAAGCCCCAAAGACATTATGCTGCAGGTTGATATAGTTTTCAGCAATTGCAGAGTGACTGTCAAAGAAATTGGGTAGAGTTCAGTATCTCAATAGACTGTACTCATTTCATCATTTGAGAGATCATCTGGAGCAAATTTCTATCATCAGGGAATCAAAATGTAGTGAAATATTCAGACAAGTGTTTACAGAGATTCAGTGACTATGTAAAAAAATGTGGTAAATCTGTATACTTTATTTTACCTGAATCACCCTCATATTAGTCAATTTGGAGCAAATACCAGTACAATGGAAAAACAGATCAATTCTCTTCTTATGTGTCACCTTTACCATGCATAAAATAGTATGCTAAAGGTTCTGGAATGCTCTCAGATAAAATTGTCTGGAGCATTCTTGTAGTTTATAAATTACCATTTTGTACATTTAAAAAAAATACATTCAGAAGGTGATAATTTGAGGTTGATAATGAAATAATTTTTCATGCTTAATTATCTTTAAGTGCAAGTCTAAAAATATTTCCATTTGCTTGTCAACTCTTGAGAATCCAGTAATAACATATCTTTAACACGTGGAAGAAAAACATAAACATTGCTTCATATGATTATTTGGGAGTTTATCAGATGTACTCATATTAATCATAATGTTAAATTTAAATCCTTTTACAAAATGTGCCCTATTCATGGTTCAAATTCCCTTTTGCATTCTGAAAACATGTAAAGTGTGTTTCTACCATGCCATCTGATGAAATATTAAATGAACAGTATAAGATTGTTAAAAGTTTACGCACTATATGGTAGCAAACCTTGTTCAGACAATATTAAATATACAATTTTCACTATATGATGTAATTGTGACAGTTCTGATATTATTTACCAATTATTTGTTTGCTCTTCAGCCTCTTGTTGCACATCTTTTTGTGAAAAGATGTAACTTTCCAGAAATGTTTCTTTTTTTAAACACTACAGGAAATGATTAAAATCTAGTAGATTTATTTTGGGAGGTTATACCATTACAGCTATATTTCAGATTGTATTTGTCAACAGATAGGTCCTGTTATATGGCAGTCTTAATGCTCATTCTATGTCTTTTATGTTATTTATGATCTGTAATTTTGATTCCATTGCATGTTTTCTTATGAAACCAAAATGAAACTTAAGATGGTATCCTTGTTAGAAATACACCACAAAGTGCCTTTGTATAATCAGAAAAAGTCCCATTAAAAAGCTATCAAACAGAATTTCATTTTAAAAAATCTATTGACAAATGGTATTGCTTTCATATAATTTTTAAACCTGCTTGCTGGATAGTCATACTCTCTGCTGCACTCTCAGCTTAAATCCCTAATGTCATTTATGCAAAGCAACATTTTAATATTAAATTGTCATTGATATATGTGTGTGTGTGTGTATGTATACACATACACAGTACTGGAAACCTAGATATTTATACAATGCAATCAGTGATGCTTTCTTCTGAGCCATGAGCAAGCCCCCATTCGTTTTCCATGCTGTGTATGGTTGGTTTTGTTTTAATGTTTTACCCTCCCACTAATCATCGAGACTTGGCTGGCTGGCTGGCTGGCTAACCAGCTAATGAGAGGTGTGCTTGCCCATAGACAAAACATTCCAGGGAAAAGGAAAACAAAACTAATTGCATGGTGGAACAGTCAGTGCTGTACCCGTTCAGATAGTCTTGGCAGTATTTTGCTTATATTCTGCTATTTTATGGTAACTAAAAGCACAAGCTTTGCACTAAACAAAATAGCAAACTTTTCCCAAATGAAATCTACGTAATCTTATTTAGAATGGGGAAAATACAAAAACAGGCATATGTAAATTCCATCTAATCTGGCATCTAACACACTCTTATAATTAACTTACTTTTAAATATGGTGGGACCGGTTTCAAAGAGACATCCTCTCCATCTTCAACCAACTTGACGACTTGAAGAGGATGTCTATTCGAAACTGGTCCCACCATATTTAAAAGTAAGTGAAGCACAAGAGTGTGTAAGACGACAGATTAGATAGGATTTACATTTAACAAGGTTTAATGTGCGAGTTCCAAGAGAATTTTTTTAAAAAATTCTTAAAATTTTTTGAAAGTTCTTAAATGAACAAACATGTGTGTTTCATGCACTAATGTGAGCAGCACAACTTCTGTATAATTACCTGAAAATGTAACTGATTAGGAAAATCTTGAAAACAAAAATCATTCAGTTTGTTCCTAATAAAAGATTTAAGCATGCACTTGATGGTAAGAAATCTTAACACTGTGTACTTAAGTCAAAAATTAAAAAATACAAACCTATGCAAATGTTTACCAATCCTTGCTCATGAACATATGTGCAAAGCAAATTCAGATTAATACTATTTTTTTACCTGTGCTCCCTTATCTAATGATGCTCTCAACACCAAGCGGCCAATGCGACCAAAGCCATTAATTCCAATCTTGGACATCTTTCAGCTCCTGCAAATGAACCAAAATTCCCTATAAATTCATTATACTCATTTTACATATAAATATAAAGAACTATAAAAGTTGTCTTATATGTGAAAAGTTAACATTCACATAAGAGGAATTAAAAAATTTTGCAAACTGCCTTCCTAAAATCTAAATTATGAGCCATATTGAAGCATTTAACCTTACAATTCTTTCAAGTTTCCCCCAACTCTCCCTACACACAGTTGAAGGCAATGTAATTACTTATCAAAGGCACTACATTACTCTATTGCAATTTTGTCAATAGAAATGAGCTATATTTTGAGCTAGGTTGATCATCCATTTAAAATTACTTACAGTAATGGCAGATTTCACTTGCAGGTACAACCAAAAATGCATGGTGCAAGCTCAGAGCTGCAGAATAGATTGTAAACCGCCTGAACTATTACGCCTGCAGTGCAAGGAGCAACCTTCAAGTTCCTGTCTTTCGACATTGCTGCCTCAGGTCCTCAAATAAAGGATCCAATGCTTAAGTGCCATATTATGCCCTATTTATAGTCATTCCTTATGGGATGTAGTCAACCACTAATGGCTGTTCATGGTTGAATAAAGGGAATGTTTACTTCTGAGAATGAAAATCTTGTTAAACTGGTCTTGGATAATTTTCAGCTAATGCATACAATTCAGTTTTGTTTGGAGTGGTTGGTAATGAAACTAATCTTTAATCATAATGCATGGATCAGTCAATCATTTTGGGCTGTTTTGCAAAAACATGCAATTTTCTTACACCATTTTGCCCTCATCTCCTGTTCATTTGTGCAATCAATTTTGCAGAAATACTGCAGCTTTAAATTTTGAAAATATAGCGCAAATGTTGCCAACACTGATCCCAAATTTCATATTAAATTTCAACATTAACATGGTTATTCTTCTCTGCCAAAATACTATCATTGTTCTCATAACTCTGAAGCTGACCATAGAAAGGGCAATATTTCAAGTTTCTCATCCATCCAAATGATTCAATCATCTTGCTATGGCATCAAATGACATACTTTCTCCTGCTAGAAATTACTAATGGATTTATTTTGCTCTTTTGAATGCTTTCTCTAGAAATACTCATGCCTTTCATCAGCTATTGACATATGTCTGAACTAGGCACTCTCCTGATGCATTCTTATAGCTTGAAATCCATTGTTACCATGTGTTCAGTTGCACATTAATTAATTACTAACAATGCATAGGCTGGTTGCAAAACTTTTGAATGCCCCTTATACCTAAATTTCTTTTCCAAATTCAATTTTTAAATAAACGAAAAAGGAAAATCCTTTTTAGTGGCTAGCATGAATGGATAACTTATTTTGGTATCCCTATAGTCTAATCCAGCAGTTCTCAAACTTTCTGTGTTTGCAGACCCCTAAGATTTAACTCAAACTTTAAAATCCTAAATTTGGATCCTATATATATATATATGTTGGCCACCAGTTAGTCATCTTATATCTTATTTTGTTTTCTCACTAGAGAAGAGCCTAGAAGATTTGAAATATTAGTTTTCTTAGTTGTGTCTCTGTTTTATCTCACTATATGGATCACCTAGTTTGCCATACTACACTCAAGGTATTTTACTTTTATTGATATATTAATATATATTATGAGGGATAAGCCATGGAAACCATTTTTTCTTGCAAACAAGAGACAACATGAAAAATTTAAGATATATGATTGAAAGTGTATGGAATGCACTTTTGAATGAAGCCACCAGATGGTGTATGTGAGCAGAGGTGCATGTCTCAGCATGCCCGGAAGATCAGTTGGTGAGCAACAGTCATCAGGAATGGAGATTGAATGTGCATATGTGAAAATAGTGAGAGCTACAGGAAGTACTGGGTGCACATGCCCTGCCCTATTGAACAGTGGCAAGGTGGATGTCTTCCTGAAGACTCGCCAGTTTGATGCAACATGTTTCATGCAGAGTCCATTTCTGTTCCTGAATTAATGTGGCACACATTTTCTGCATGTTTAGATGCCCTCATGGTTCTAAAAATAACAGGTATTGGAGTATAGAAAACACCAATTATATAAACAAAACTCCCTTGCATTACGATAGTTCATGCATGGTGTATAGAGTAAATGCATGCAGAGTAATGGGGCCTATCTTTTTTGACAATACCATGGATGCAGAAAGATAGGGTAATGACATATTGACAGCATGTGCGTTTTATGTATCAGGAAAGCTGAAAAATAAAAGTGTATGGAACAAACTCTGATACATCAGAAAAACCAAGAGAAAATAAATTGACCAATTTCAGAAGATGAATTAATGTGTGTGAATGACAACGTTCTAAAAAGATGCTGGATATCTAAGGATGTAGCAAATTATTTCTAGCATCTCCTATCATGAGGCACATGCTTATTTTCATTGTAATTGTGAGAATTTTATTAGTTGGAATTATATTACATTACTTTTGGTAGGAGTTACTGCTGTATCAACCTGCATGAATTGAGCAACAAAACAATGAAATACCCCATATTTATGCATTAAAATGTATGATCAACATAACACAAGAATGCAATCTTCCGCAATTCAAATATTTGACCAGCATAAAATAAAGGTTAGGTTGTTCAGCAAAAAAAAAAGTTTATTAAGTTTTATATGTTTTGAAGTTGCAAGAATACAAAAAAAATTCAGTTAAGCAGCAAGCATTGTGTATTTCATTTCAAAAGTTCCCTGACAACATAGATTATTTCTTTTTTCACTATTATGCATTTTCAAATAAATTAGAATTAATTGTTCTTATTTCATGATTTATTACCATTGACATATGCATTTCATTTCACATACATTCACACAGTCATCAAAACAAGCACGTTAACACACATTAATTGTTCATTTTGCTACTTATAATATATGGTGCAGTTTATATGCTTTGCACACATAATTGGTATCATTTCCCCATTCTTATCACCTGTTTGTTGCCTGATAAGCTCACAAACAAGTGATGTACCAATTAAAATGTCTCTCATGCTTTATAAGGCATTTATTAATGCTGCACTGTGTGATGTCAATGTAAACCACACCACCTGATCATGGTATTCTGGTATGACACTAGCTGGAGACAAGTGGTTTCCTTGTATCTTTTGTGGAGTGGAATGCATTTTTCCGTTTTGTCTGTTTAAAAACTTACAAGCTACATGGACAACATAACATAGAAACAGTTTTAAGACATACATTCTGCTCCACAAAAGATGCAATAAAGCCCAGGAGATCCAGGTTAGATCCAACCTCCCATAAACAAGTAGAATTATCATTCCCAAGGAAACACAATCTTCCAGCACTCTACAGGTAGCTGAGAAGGATGATGATGGTCTATGAAACACGTGGTACAATGTTCAAGTAAATGAAGCCAGAAGTGTTTACGTTTGACCCAAATATACAATAATTACAAATGATCCTATTTATGTTTACTTTGATGTTTTATGTACTTTTGGGTGAAAAGTTGAATTCTGCATCAAAGTGTTTGCTCAGCAATAAACCATTTGGTAAATACATGTTAGCAGTCAAGATATAAATGTTTTTTTTTAATAGTGTTTAACGCCTGTTTTTACTACTGTGGCACCATAGGCAGCAAAATGGTTCTTGATTTACCTTTTTTAACATAGGGTTTCTTGAATCGTCCAGCAATTCTATCCTTGGTTCATTTCATGGGTGTCAATGGTAGAGCATTTTAATCTTAGTACCTCATCAGAACTTTAAACAGCATTTATTTGAATACTCTTGCACAGTGAAAGGTTTTTACCAACTATGTGTATGGAAATGTATGTTTTCAAGCTGGTAGAGATAGCAATGTTGAAATGGAGAAAGTTAAATTTGGTATGAGGAAATTTAACAATTTTTTGCAATAGATATAGACAATATTGTCTATATCTGTATACTATATTCTCTTGATGTTTTCATTAAAACAAAAGTCAGCACAAGTAGAAAAATTTGCAATTAAGAGTTGCCCAACATAAGTTTTAATACAAAAACTATGATCATACACAAAAGGAAACAAAGCATGCATGCATACCTAAGAATTAACTTGAAACTCTGAATATAAGTAAGAAGCACAATGAGAAGTAAAAATTTACCTAGAATATAGAATAACTTGGGAGTCAAAGGAGACATTATCACAACACAATGTGAACAGCTTGGAGTCTGTGGTCTTGCACACTAACCCTTAACTTAAATGGCATCATTAATTTAGCAAAATTCCACTTTGCCATGTTCACATTTATGTCTTTCATTTTTCCCAGGTTGGCTCTATGAATCACTTTCAGCAGTTCATTTTTCCGAGTTTCCAACCATTATACAATTTTTCCCCATTAGGGCATCTCTGAACACAACCTTAAGCAGTTCCTATTTCATGTTTTTAATTTTACAATAGAGAGTTTGGTGCAATGATAAATTGTATAAATAGACATATAATGTACCATTAAGTTCACTAATACCACTGATTAACTTAAAACTTATATAGGGGTTGCATTTTAATGCTAAATTGCAGTTTCACTTTTATGTGACTGCCAAGCCACTCACTGTGATACCATATGAAACACTACGAGAAATTAGTGCACATTTGCACGAACCAGTGTCATGTTATCAATTTACACTTACAAATTGACTGAAAGAGGAGGCAATCAAGTTATAGCGAGCCGCAGTAAAACACAGGTACTCCAGTTTCTAAGATTCACCAGGTTATGTTTAGGTTACTGTGCATATATGAATTTATTAGGAGTTCCAGTATCCCTGTTGTACTTATTTGGTAATATATTATTCTTTTGATACTTCTGGCAGCCTGTATCTATGTTGATTTTGTTTGATGTTGCTATATTTTAACATGTGCTGCTAGGTACAACCATGCTACCACACTATGTTGCTGCACTGCAAAGGGTGGCAGACATCATTTAGTCACAGACTCATGAGTGGCAGGTCTGGGGTTCAATACCCACCAGAACTGTCCTTCCTGACAGGTTTTTTCAAGGTTTTCCTCAGTCCTCATAAATAGCAAATGCAAGAGAGATACCTTAAACTTAGGGCCTCCTTACAAAAAAAAAACTTTTCCAATTTATCATTTCATCTCATGTATGTTCAGTGTCACCACCTGTGATGCCTCAGCAGTAAAAAGGGCATTAAACACGATTAAAAAAAATATATGTTATTTTCTCCTTCTGCACTGGATTTATACTATAAAAATGTACACTTTTTTGGGGGTAGCTGGTAAATCACTAACTTTCTATGCTTTCACTTTATCTCCTGATAATGTTTCTATCCACTCTCCTGTTACTTTAGGCAAGTTTCTACTTTTTACTACATATATTCAAGTTTCACCAAAATTAATACTATTGGAATATAATTGACAATGGTGTGGTTAGTAAGATCTATTCCATATACAAATATTAATACAGGAATCATTAATGGTAACTACTAAAACTAAAAACTCACTATTGAATTTAACCTTTATGTGTGAGAATAAAATTTTAAACAAAACTTTTTAACGTTCTGTACTACTTTCCATTCGGCGTTAAATTAGGTCTAGGTAAATCTTTTTAAACTTGCCAAGAATAATAGGTTTGCTTCTTTTCATAAATATAAACCAAATAAATACAACAGTCTGAAAAAATGATTCACCTTAAGTGAATCCTAGAAACCAGAGAACCAAACTCGGTTCCTTTCCTTAAGTACAAATAAAATAAAAGTCCACAAATATGGAATTCCTAATCAATGTATGTGTGTGTATACACACATATACTTTCTTATCAATACGAAATCAACCAAAAGTTATAAACACTTACAATAACGTAAGTTTACACATTATTACAACAAGTTTAATGTGCAGATATAGTTCCGAGTTTATTGTCGCAAGTATCCAGTGTCAAATTTAGATGTTACATTATGAACATATCAAGTTTCCACATTATTATGCTCATGTGCTTGTGTTTAGTATTTCCCTATGAGGACAACTCTGCAAACTACTATAAGTTGTTGATTGTTTATTTTTCAAAGTTGTCAAAACCTATATTTTACCATATAATAGTTATGCTGTATTTCTTATATTTTTCACACCAGAGTGAATGTGCAACTGAACTTCAGATATTTCTCACCAGTTGCTCATCTACTTGAGCATTTTCATGTTTGTTTTTCAGAGTTGCCAACCCAACATTTATATAATTTTATGATGTACCGACATGTTTGCATGTGTATTTTTCATTTGATTCCACCGGAGCAGCTCTATGCATGACCTTTGCAGTTTTTCCTTAAATTTTTTTTTTTAATTTTAGCTCATTAAGGCTGAATGGTGCAATTATAGAAAATTGTAGAAGTGCTAGAAATTACTATGCATTAGGCAATTGTCAGTTAAACAATTTATAGTTATGAAAAACAGTCCTGCCATTTCTAGGATTTACTCAAGGTTAGGTTTAGGTTAGTGTGTGCATATATGAATTTATTTGATTTTTTTGGGATTATCTAAATTCATTTTATATCCACCAGAGTTCACTACATACAACACAATAGCTCCCATGGGACCAACATGAGCATCAAGAAACAGTCTACAGATGATGGGAACGTTGGTTCCTGAAACATGTCCCAACTTAAATACAGTTAGTGAAGCGTGTATGAAATTTACCCTCATTGTATAAATTAATATATAATATCTTAACTGTAAAAAGCTTCAAAATTTAACAAATACATTATGAATAGAAGTCGCAAAGAGGCCATAACATGCAGCAGTAAACTACTGGGTCCTCCAGGTTGCAGGATTTACCCAAGGTTAGGTAGTAAGTTTGTGTATGTGCATGCGTGCAAGATGGCATTTTATTGCTATATTTAATGATAAAAAAATGTGCCATTATTGCATTTTGAGAACTGGGAGGAGATTGTGGCTAGAGGTTACTAGCTCGCTATTCCAAAGCCCAGAAATATTGCTATACTCACACTACCACATATTAGCACCCAGTACACGACATTTTGCTTTCATTGATACTGACCACAAAAAAAAAATTATGTTAGCACAGATGCATTGCCATTGTTTTGACGTAAACAAATTTCAACATGGCCACGCACAATTTTAGTTATATTAATGCAATGTCCAAGAGCATATAGTACGTTTATACCATTTACCCATTATACCTCCTGTATTACACTTGTTACTTTGGAAAGGCAATGATTTTATCTAATAATGTCTGGATGTAATCATTTATTTCAAATAATATTTTAAATGGTTATGAAATTTACCCTTATTCACTATTATCCCTTTCATTCTGGTTTCCAGTGTAGTTCTTACTGTTGGTGCAACAATGATCTAAGCACACTAAACAGCAATTTCCTCCTCCATTATATTTCAGCTATATAGTAGATGCACATTTTTGGGATTGAGGATGGGTGGCATACCAGGATCTTACTAAGTTAATGTCATCTCTTAATACTGTTTTTATTGACTTTCATGTTGTTCTAGGCAAGTTTAACATTTTCTTTGACTCTGTATGAAAGTTTCACATTATGTATACATAATACACACACACTAATGCAGATCTAAACTCAAGTGAATCCTAAAAACCCTAAGATCCAGCCGTTATTTAATTCTATAACAATATCACCACCTATTCTTCTATTATGTTAGTTTAAAACTGGCTCACATACACAAGTTTGAAAGTGGGGATGAAACTAGATCTGATTTACAATACAGTACATATGCTAAGGGTAGATAAATGCATTAATGAATTTTATTTATTTTAATTTTCTTCCTTTTAAATTTCAGAACATGTATATAGCCCTTTCCAAAAAGGAAATTATTAAAGCACCTCCAGGGCCATGCTGCCAGCATCAGTATACAACTATATTCCCATGACCTTAGTGTCACCTTGGGGGATTCACACATCCTGCAACTTAGACAATGCAGATTTATAATTATTTGATAAAAGGGAGTTAGTCTGTAAATAGTTTCAGAGACATGATTAATCCTCAAGTGCTGCAAGCTATTAGTGTCCTGTTACAATGTGTCTTCGGATAAATAAACTTACAAAAAAAATTATACATGCATAACATCATTTTTCTGTTTTATAAGTAACAATTTCAACCTTTTCTATACCCTAATATTTTAATTGTTATGAATTAATGCACCAACTTAATCTAATCAAGAAGTGTGTGTTTCAAAAAGTTGCCACATGCAAGCTTAATTTTTTCTTTGTTTCTTACAAGTATTCAATTATTTCTTGGAAATTAATGCTTAATACATTCCTCCTTTCCTTCCTTTTTTACGCACTGGTCAACATGATTATGATGCTATATTTATAGTAATATTTTTTTTTCTTGCCCAGGATTTATTTATGTATTTTATACATATCCCATGAATCGTGCGGCTCCCTCACTGGGGCACTAAAAATAAAAATCCGGCAGTGCTATAAAGTTTAACAGAAAATTGATAACACCTATGAAAACTAATACTAAATCCTAGAATCAAAGTTTAGGTTAGAAGATTGTATACTTCGTAATCTAACTATATGTTGGTTTCCGCAACGCTAGTTAACTCTGATGTAAATTAAGGTATTTAAAGGTTAACATTAACCTGGAGAACTGGATAGGCAGTTATACATTGTCTCGTTTTACATTTTCCTCTAAAATTAAACTCCCATCGACAAAGGAAAAATTGGGCGAAATAAAAGTTTAATTCCAATTTTCCCTGCATTTTCAACTTCTCTAGTGAATGTTTAGTTTTCACAGAAAAGGGGTGTGTAACAAGGACGTCTGAAGGTCAAAACTTAGCACGAGCTGTCAAGTGTGAATTTACAGATCCAAAATTATAGGCATGAGATTTTCATAACTATTAATTTATACCACTCTTTTATGACATAACAACATCTAAAATATTCATGCTTTTATCGTCAAGTTCAAAGATTAAAAACACAAGTGCAACTTATCATGCACACATTTTTAAATAACTGCAATATAACATACAAGGATCTGCAGCGGTAATTAACAAGTATTTAATAACCGCGAACTACTCAATAAAACGTTTCAGATAACACACAAAAACACAACCATAGACACTTACTATTCTTTCAACTTGCACTCTTCGTGACTTCAAGGGTAAAGGACGGTCGCGAATGCCGGCTGTAGGAGATATCTCTTGATCACGTGATTCCTCCCGCCAGAGTACCACATTGAAGTACGTACGACGAACCAGAATGAAGGATTTAATATTGGCGCAATGACCACCGTTTCTCTGAGTGTATTTGAATTTAGATGGCCGTCTTGGAAATTTAGTTAGTTAAAACAGCCATTCACTTCAATTTTTTTTTTTTTTTTTTTGCTAATCATTTCCGCTAACCATTCCCGATCCACTCATTGATATGGATGATATTTAAGGATTTTAAGCACAAATTTTGGAAAGAGAAAGTGGGTGCCGAGGGGAGACTCTCTCTGTCTCACCAAAATGTCAGGCAAAAATTTCATTCCCCTAGTTGTCGTAATAAACATTTTATCGACACCATAAATTCAAAGATGGGGTGGAAGATAGAAAAAGGAAGAAATAAAAAAACAAAGTTGAGAAAATTGAAGAGGATAAAACCCTTCAGGACATTATCATACTTCAATTCTTCTTTCCTTTCCCTCTTTCTTTTTTCTTGCCTTCTTTCTTTCACAATCTCTTTCTATCCTTCTCTCTTTCTGGCCTTCCTGTTTCATTTCCTTGTTTTTTCTTTGCCTTTCTTTTCTTTCTTGCTTACCTCATTTTTCCTTCTTTTCTTTCTTTTTAAATCACTCATTATACCCAGCAATATTATCTAATGCCACTTCTATAAAGAAAAGTTTAAGAATGCTATATATATATAATTGCTTAGAATGGTACTTACATTTGTTGAACCAAAATTTCATAACATTACCTTAGATAGATGTCATGGTATAAGATATAATAAAGAAAGTCTTTTAGAAAACACAGAGAAAGTAAGAAATAAAATTAAAAGAATAATAGATAAATAGTAAAGAAGTCAAAAGCAAAACATGCAAAAGCAAATAAAGCTTAATATGCCAAGTTAAAAGCAACACCAGAGGTGCAAACAATATAAATGAAAAATAAAAATAAAATAACACTATTAACAATGTAACAAATTAACAGTAATGATAAAAGTAAATAAGAATAAAACACTTAGATAAATCATACTTGAAATATAGCAATTTCAAGTGTGACTTTATCTAAGTGTTTTATCCTTATTTACTTTTATCATTACTGTTAATTTGTTACATTGTTAATAGTGTTATTTTATTTTTATTTTTCATTTATTTTATATATATTTACTTAGAAAAAGGGGGGAAAGCTTTCAACAAGTTCATATAATTTTAAATGAACCAATAAGAATCCACTACATCATTTATTAAAGTGTATGTGGTTTGATGCTCTCAAGGTTATTAGTGGTACTTTAAGGCCAAGTGAGGGCTTGAAAACCTGCAAAATAAAAATTCAATTACTCAAAACAAGGGCATCCACAAGCTTTCATTCCAGTAAGGGCAAATATATATATGATACCTATTAATTTGAAATATTCAATGGCAATACTCTACCCTCAACCTCTGTCTCTCTTAATTTTCTCAGTTTTTTGATTTTTAATTACTTCAGGAGTTATAACAAACCAAATATATGTGTTAAACGGTCTACACATGATAAGTGATGAAAATGATGATTAGAATTCCCATAATTGCTGATGGATTCATTATCATTTGTCACCATTATGGTTACTGTCACTCATGTACTGCTAAAATGTAATGAAAAGCCTAAGAAAAGATTGACATAAACAGTTTCTTACATAGTAAATAAAATTTGCAGTTTGAACACTCAAGTGCCATATTTTTATCATATCTGAGAATGGGACTATGGGATTCCATTTTATTTGTCATATTTATGACTAAATTATTTAAACTAAAACTGGATTCACCTTATTCCTTACTGTAATGAGCTCTTCTCTCTTCCAATAAAGAAATTCTCCTCTAATTTTATTTTTACTTGATGAAAGGATACCATACAAACCACTAAGAGATTATACATCATGTTTTCACATCTCAGAGTACTATAAACAAAAATTATCAGAATGTAATAGTTATTTTTTAATACCTACTTTACTGATATTTGTTTAGAATGAGTTTAAAGTAAAAATAATACAAAATTGGCATTGTCTCTCCAAACAAATTGCATGCTGATAGCTCATATTTATTTATATATATAAAGAGTAAACATTGTCGCAAATAGCTTCATGCATTAATACTTAGCAAGTTATTTGTTATTTCCTCTCTCTTTCTCTCTCTGAGCTGCACTCCCATCAACAGAGAATTTTCAAAACTAGATAAACTTATTTTACTGAAATAAACATGCTCCACAATAGTATATCATTAATTTGAAATGATTTGTAGTAAGTTTGAATAAACTTGATCACCCATACGTGAAGAACTAGATTATCTATATTTAGTCAGTCAGATACAAATATCTACAAAATATTTTTTCTAAACAAACCTACCAACAAAGAATTTACTGTATTCACATGGTTTGCAGTGGTAGGGTGATAACATTATAGCCTATCCATTCTGCTCTCAGTACCTAACAAGTTTTTCTGTCAAACTTAGAACAAAGCCCAATAAATCATTTCTTGTAAACACATTGGGGTCTCCCACCTTCATCATACTGTAAATATGTACAAAAAGCATTCTTTTAAGCTGAGAAACTCCCAGGCTGTGAAGTGCCCCTTAACAAACACATTTTAGGTTCTTTAATTGTTGTTAGGTAGTAAAAGATTTATAAGCCAACAACAAAGATCATTTAACTTATGTCATATATTGTAGCAAATTTATCAAAATAAAAATATTATTGCTATCCATATAATGCCCAACAGTACCACTTTGCAGGTAACCAGATTGAAAATAAAATTGGTTATTATCTTTTATTTCTGTTATTGTTAATTTGCATTAACTATGAACAGATGATAATTATGGTTTATCTGCATTGAAAAGCTTTGGCAATAACATGCAATCAACAGTAGGATATGAACAGGTACCTGTTTACATTCAAGTCTGAAAATTTGGATTTGGAGACTAATGTTCTCTCTCAATTGTTTTAAATGGAGACTGATATTTCAAATAAGCCCTTACTACTGAGAAGCTCATCTGTGTTCCGTATTGAACTTAACACCAAATTATTTGCCATTACTTAGATTATAGAACCTGTGCATGTGTATAATTATGATGATTGTTAAAGCTTCAGTTTGTAAATGTGATCAGCATTTGGATACTACAAAATAAAAACCTAATTATGGCAGGATCTAGATGAATTTTAATATACCTGAGAGATGACAAATCAGAACCACCCTTCTATATCTTGACAGATCTTTATATTTAATGTATGGGTGGATGATACAAGAATAAGATTTGTATAGTAGAAATGTTGCAGTATTTGTACTGGAAGTACAATCATATTTCAAGATGGAACTGTGAAATATGATTCTTGTTAGCTTTTTTCACTTATGAAGAGCCAATAACTAATATACCCCTTTATAGCAGGTACACAGAAAATTTCTGACAAATTGTTCTGCTATCTAAATAATGAGAGTGAATATTTTTCAGTTAAGTAGCAAATGGATTTGGTTTGTGAGTTAATTATTAAATATAATCTGTTCATCTACAGCAGTGCAGCATTGTTTCACTTGAATGACCCATGTAATTTGCATCCAATGCAGCAAAATATGTTACTTGCAGATGTACTGCAAACTCAAAAATGTAAAATTTCAGCTTTTGGTGTTTACAGTACCATCAAAACTATGGCACTCTTAGTCATATAAATAAAAACTAGAACACGTTTTATTATTTCTAAATTCACCTTTATACTTTGTACAATATCTTTGTAATATAAAAGAATTATGTGTAAACATGAAAAGATAATTAAAATGTAAATTGGAACTTGCATAGTGAAGCTAATCATATAATTGATATCATTGTATGATTCAGTTGAATTACACACTCTTCACTTACTTGTCATAATGTATGGAACCACTTTCAAGAACATTTAGTTAGTGAAGCTAACCATATAATTGATATCATTGTATGATTCAGTTGAATTACACACTCTTAATGCTTCATTTACTTGTCATAATCTATGGAATTGGTTTCGAGAACATTTAGTTCTCATCTTCAGCCAGGCTAAAGTTCAACTGTTGAGGTTATTGTCTCTTACATCTGTGTATTCCATCTTATAGTAGTTGCTAAAAGAATGAATCCAGGTTGGTGTTCCTATGGCTCAAAGGCCTATTTACTAACTGAAATGTAAACTGGAACTTGCATAGTGAAGCTAATCATATTATTGACATCATTGTATGATTCAGTTGAACTACACACTCTTAATGCTTCACTTACTTGTCATAATGTATGGAACCGGTTTCAAGAACTAAATGAGAACATTTCATTCTCGAAACCGGTTCCATACATTATGACAAGTAAGTGAAGCATTAAGAGTGGGTAGTTCAACTGAATCATACAATGATATCAATTATATGAAAAGATAAATTTCATTTCAAAAATACAGAAAACACAAAAGTTAATCTGATACAAACCATTATATTTATTGGACTTCCCCCAACTTAAAAATTATGAAATACATTCCTTTTTAATTTTTGATAAAAGTACAGTTTTCTGCACTTTGAGTTATAGAACAATTTGGATTTCCAAAGTATGCTTAGAATATTCGAATATTCAGTTCCACCCACTAAGAGTGTGACCCTTGAACTTCAATGTAATTCAGAAAGACAAAATAATGCTAAGATTGACTAATGCAACCAGAGACAGCTATTCAGGTGAAGCTAATGAAATGCCACTTCACCTGTTTTTCATTGCTACTTTAATTGCTTAATGGTTTTGTATTTATTTTGCACTATTCTCATGTATCCATATACCTGTTTTAGCTTGCTCAGGCCTCAATTGCTGAGATTGTGATACTGAAAATATGTAATAGGTGGAGGTACAGACTGGTTATGGCCATGAAGCTCTAATTTTCACCCTTTAAAATAACTGCTTATATACATTAATTAGCATAGCAATAAAGAGAAAATCAAGTTTGTAGAAGGATTTTCTACAAGGCTATTGTGCTATTCTAATTGCAAAGTCATTTAAAGTGCCAATACTACAGCCACCCTCTGTCAGCACCCTTGAATTTATTTAAAAGTTAAATTATATTTTTAAGGAAACTAACAATTCTGAAGTTATGAGCATCCCTTGCTCTCAGAAAATTTCTCTCATTCTTCGCTTAGCCCTCAGAAATAATTTTGAGTGGAATTGCTGTAGTATCAGATTTTGGATTGCTGTTATAAATAATGTACATTTATAAATATAACTATGGTTTTTTGTTACAGATTAGTGTTGTTTTAAATTAAATTTTATATTCATAACTTATATATTTAATTAACAATGAAGAATATATTCTCTAAATGATATAGTAATACAGAAAAATTCATCATTCTTAAAGACAGAAGAAACCAGCTAATCTAAAAAAAAAGAAATAAAAAAGTAAGTTTGTTGCTTATAATTTTTCTCAGTAAAATAACTTTACTAATAATTCAGATATCAAGCTGCCACTGAATGAAGTGTAAGTCACTTTTGTGACACAGTTGTCTAAAGCATTTGTTGCAAGTCACCTGCAAAATTGGAAGGTACAGATTTAAATTCTCCTTGGAGCAAGCTGATTTGTTATATTTTTTTTCCCTTCAGCTCATAAGGTAGCTTTAGAACTTCTGGTCTGCTGCTTTGTATTAATATTGATTATTCTTCATCATTGCCCTGAAACCAACACAGATGGTGGAAGTCATCTCGAGTGGGAGGTATGAAGTTCGATTCCCACCAGCCAGTTTTCCTTGACTGAGGTTTCTTCCTGGTTTTCCTCAGTCTTCATAAATGGCAAATGCCAGGGAGGTACCCTAAACTTTGGCCTGGAACTCTTTCTTCTTTTAAAAATACCTTAAAAATTTACAATTTTATCATATATCATCAATGCCCATTGCCAATGGTGCCTCAGTAGTAAAACCAAGCATTAAACAATATTTACAAAAACCACCCTGAAGATTTAGGTAATTGTATAACTGGAAATAAATAAAAAATATATTTGACCTGTGATGAATGATATCAATCTCTCACATATGCACAAATAC